>ML779242.1:10794-27477 GCA_009831015.1 Picea engelmannii | reverse complement strand
AGTTGATAAGATTATTTGACTGTGAAAAATCATTTTCAACAGTATCCCCATCTGATCTTGTCATGGTACTGGAAAATTCAAATTTTTTGGTTGTTCTTGTCTTGCACGATTTTTGTTCTAGTTTCTGTAGGAAGGTGAAGAAGGGAGTCATGAAGTGGTAGTCGTTTCCTGAAATTATGATGATCAATAGTATGTGAAAGTTCCTCGAAATTTGTGCATCATTGTGGTGGGATATTGTACCGAATTTCCAAACTTGTGAGTTGTTGTCAAGAATCCATCTAGAAATTGGCTTGGATGCCATCCCTTATTTCCCAAAATATGTGTTGTTGAATGAGATGACACTGGAGTTTGGTTGAGTTCCATATGAGGGAGACTTGAGAGGTGGGATTGAAACAGGTTATGTTGTGGGGGTCCCAATTTAGAGCATATTTTTTGTGCCAGATTTATTCCCAAGGAATGGAGTTGTTGGATACCCAGTTCCATTAGGATGTCACGTTGAAAGTTTCAATGCTCTTGATTGGATCTCTTAGGATTAAGTGTCCCATTTTCATTGGTAAATAGATTGTGTCCCATTTTACCAGAGCCCATTTGTGGGTGTTATTATCATCACTCCATAGGAATGTGAATTTTATCTTTCGAATGGATTTGAGAACCCATTTGGGTGTTGCAACAACAAAGAAGAGATACATAGGCATTGTTTGCAAAACAAACTTTATGAGAACTAAATGCCTATCTAGATTGAGGGTTCGAAAAGTATAGGACGATATATTTTGATTTAATGTGTCAATGAGTTCCTTCCAAGTGGAGTGTTTGATGGTTGTATCAATTAAGGGTGTTCCCATGTATTTGGAGGGAAGAGAGGAGGTAGAAAATCCCATAGTTCTGAAAAAAATTCTTTGGGTGGTGGGGGGAGTGTTGAAAAACAATATGAAAGATTTGTCCAAAATGATAGAGGCTCCCAAGGCATTTGAAAAGGTTTTGAGTAGGATTTGAAGGGTGTGGAATTATTGAATGGAGGGGTGTGCCAGGAGTAAGTTATTATCAATGAATTGTTGGTGGGTCAAGGGCTAATTGTTGTGGAGGCTCAAGCCTTTTAGAGAGTCATTTGAGTAGGCACTTGTTAAAATTTGACTTAAACCTTCAAACATGAGGATAAAAAATAAAGGGGAGAGGGGATATACTTTAAGGATGCCTTTGGAGAGGGGACCATTAACAAGAACAAAGAAAAAGGAGGAGGAAAGGAGAGAGAGAGAGGATCCATCATACCCAATCTTGATTGAAGCTGAAGGATAGGAGAATCTTTTCGATGTACTCCCAGTTGAGGTGATCGAAAGCTTTGGAGAGGTCCAGTTTATGAAGCATGCCAGATTGCTTGGTGGTTTTTATGGAGTGGATAACCTCATGATCTAGAATGATGCCATCAAGAATCTTCTTTCACTCTACATAGCCTGCTTGTTTAGGGAAAATGAGAAAGGGAAGGAGATGTTTTAACCTGTTGGAAATGACTTTTGTGATGATTTTATAAATAACATTGCAAATATATATGGGTTTTTACTTACTTGGAGCCATAGTATTTTATTCTTTGGGAATCAGGGTGATAAAGGTGGTGTTGAGGGTAGAAAGAACCCACTAATGGCTACACAATTCTTGGTATTTTCTTTAGTTATTATCCAATATAAATTTAGTTACTTATTTGATATGTGTGTGAAAAAATATAAGTGTGAATAGAGTTAAGAAGGCCTCTCACTCTACACATACAATATTCTCAAAGGTCTGCTAAAATTAGTGAAAAAATATATGTGTGAATAGAACCAACATATATCCATTTTAATTCTGGATCCATCATGCATCGCGTAGGATCAAATCCTTCGAGGTGCAAACTCTCTTTCAAAGTAAAAAACTTGAGGAAAGGTTTGCACCTCGATGGATTTGATCCCTCCTCTTGGTGCATGTTATATCTAAACTTAGTATAGATTTACACTGGTTTTAGTGGCCAACAAGAGAGTGAAAATTTTAGATGGTAATCATTATCTATATGTATATATTTTAGATGAAGTTGATACTTTGAAATTTACATCATAATGAATATAAATAATAAGAAAGTAAAAATTTTAGATGGTAATAATTATCTATATGTATATATTTTAGATGAAGTTGATACTTTGAAATTTACATCATAATGAATATAAATAATAAGAAAGTAAAAATTTTAGATGGTAATCATTATCTATATGTATATATTTTAGATGAAGTTGATACCTTGAAATTTACATCATAATGAATATAAATAATAAGAAAGTAAAAATTTTAGTGATGGAGATTTTGAATAATAAAAAAATGGAATGATTAAAATATTATATAATTCATATACTACATTATATCATTGAGAATTGATATTCAGAGGAAGATATTGAATAACTCATATACTACATAGTGATTGATATTAATATGTATTCTTTGTTGGATTAATGAGAGGGGGGGGTGAATCATTAATAGAGTAATTCAATCATTTTTAACCAAAAATGCAAGTGTTATATCAATGTAGCATTATCATCCAATAGTTGCAGAGTAAATAAACAATGAACAAATGAGAAATCATACACATACATAGTACATAAATGCTTTTACGTGGAAACGCAAACTAGGAGAAAACCATGAAATGATTTTTCTTATATGTATTTAAGAATTACATTCATTGGAAGCACCGACTTACTTTGTTTTCTAGCTGCAACTGGAAGGAGGCTCCAACCCTCTAGTTTCTCAGGCTACATTCTGAAGGAAGCTCCAACTCCCCAATTCTTTGGCTACAACCCCCCAGTTTCTCAGGCTACAACCTGAGGGAAGCTCCAAATCCCCAATTCTATGGATACAACCAGAAGGAGGCTACAACCCCTTATGTTCTTCGGCTACAACCACCTGTCCTTGCCCTGTCCAACTGCCCTGACATATAAGTAGAATGATGGAACCACTATCACACTGTCACTATGAGATATATTGTTGTAAACCTATACCAATAACTTGAACCATGCATAAACCATGCATCAACCTCTACCTCAACTTGTAATCAACCTGTACCATAAACAAGTGCATCAACCATGAACCAACCTATACCAAACAACCTGTAATCAACATGTACCATAAATAAGTGAATTAACCATGCACCAACCTGTACCTCAACCTATACCATCAATGAGTGCATCAAAAATGCACCAAATATGTACCAATCATGCATCGAATACACATAAACTATGAATCATCAAGATGTACCAACATCATCAACTATACACCTCATGTATGTTCCAAGTCATCAACTACTTGTCTCAACCATGTACCCAACATGTACCTCAACCAAGAGCCCTCATCAATTTCATCATCCAAATATGATTTGTAACTCTGTAATAGACCTAGTGTAGATGATCACATACTTGCAAACTGTCCTTAACATTAACAACAAGAGACTAGCATTTTCATCAAACTTTACTTTAGTCTCACATGACTAATTTGGATTAGTCAAAAACCCTAATTTGCAATAATCATAACTATGTACCTATAATGAATAAAGATCTGAAAATGGTACAGATTTTTCTTCAATGTATTTAATGCAATTCCTCCAGATTTCACTACTTGGAACCTCTTAGAAAAGGATTTATAGAAAAAATGGCATACCTTGTTGAATTATGGATTATTCTAGAGAGCAAACTTGTAGAGCATGTTCCACACATAATATTTGTTGTATGGATCACAAAATTGTATGAAGAATACTACATAATGTACTCTAACCAATACATTTGGGCTTACTAAATTTGTATCTTTTAGGAAGAAGTTATGACATTTTTACCTGAAATGCTTGTTTTAGATTAGTTTCAAGACTAGCCACAAACCCTATTTTCCACGGCATGTAACTCCAAAAATGAAACATCCCACAAGATAAATTTGTATCAAAGATACTTGGATATGTTTCCTCAATGGCCTCCCAATTTCACAGTCTAAATCATTCTAGAAAAAAATCTATTGCAAAAATGGTTAGATGACTTGTAAATAACATACATTATAAAGCATCATCAAAAGAATTTATCCTCCCTTGAATTTCGGCCTTCTTTACTTCACCTTATCTCTTAAATTCAGCTTAGATATCCTTTGGTTACCTCAGTCACCTGTATATATTCAATATTCTCAAATGTGATTAAAATGATAGACCCTTGCCTCTTATTTATACTTTCATGTAGTTTCCTCAAGGGGTTATCTTTTAACCATCTTAACCCACTTTCCTTATTTTAGGGTTATCCCACTTCTAACCACTTTTTCACTTAGTAATTTATCCATTAAATTTATTATTTAAATAATTTATTTTGTATCCAATTTGACTTATAGTACACTCATCACTTCACTTTACCTCAAGGGGTTACCTTCTAACGATCTTAAACCACTTTCCTTATTTTAGGGCTAACCCACTTATAACCACTTGTCCACTTAGTAATTTCTCTATTAACTTTATTATTTAAATAATTGTTTTTGTATTCACTTTGACTTATAGTACAATCATGACTTCATTTTATTATTTAACTTCTAAAATCTCTTAAACCACTTTGACTACTTTGACCTTTTGGGGCTTCTAGATGACTCGTGACGGTTATCCAACTTCACATGGACATAACTCTCTAACCGTGAGGAGTTATGTGAAGTTCCACATGCCACCGGAAATGGAATGCCATGTAATATCCATCTAGAATATTATTACCTACAAATATATCAAAAATCATACCATTATCCATGAAACAAATTTGGTTCCATTACCCGAACCTTTCTCCAAGTTCACATGGCCATAACTCTCTAACCATGAGGAGTTATGTGACGTTCCAAAAACCACCAGAAATGGGATGACATGTAATATCCATATGGAATAGTATTACCTACAAATATATCAAAACTCATACCATTATCCATCAATCAAACTTGGGTCCATTACCCAAACCTTTGTGCTATCAGAATTTTCTATTGGACTTTTTTCAGGGGTTGACATCAATGACAACCAACCCAAATAATCAAAATTATTTATCTTTTCGCTTAGACACGCTGGCACACTTTCACATCCTTTCATATTTATCATATAGAAATGGAGGTCGAAATCAAAGACCATGCAGATATGCAAGTTTATCTAGAATAGGAGCTAGTTTTCCCAAATCACCTACCAATATAATTGATCTACATCCAAAAGGAACAATAGGATATAACTACTTCATTATTTTAAATTATTTTTCATTATATCATCACTTAAAATATTCATATTGTTTTGCATTATGTCATTATTGAAATCAATGCAACTAATTACTCTAAATAATTTATCATTGTATCATCACTAAAATAAATGCACACCATTGTTTTTCATTATGATATTATTGAAATAAATGCAGTTGATTACTCTAAAGCATTCAATGCATCCCATTGTGTTTTTCATTATGTCATTATTGAAATCAATGCAACTATTTTTTTTTAAATCATTTTTCATTGTACCATCTCTAAAAAATGCACCTATATATTGTTTTTTGTTATATCATTGCCATAATTATTTCAATTCCCTTATTGCTATAAACCGTTTTTTATTATTATCAATCAAATAACTATGTCCTATCGTTTTGTGTTATATCATTATTGAAATCAGTGCAGGTACCCAATGATTGATATTGCATTCTTTCTTAGTTTCCTTGGGTGGAACATATCAGTAGTATAAAACGACCGCCTTCATTTTGAAACATTATTCATTTTGATAGTCATATTAAGGTAGGACAACTCCTAATGATACATGTCACATTTCAAGATTATTTATGATAATTGTTAAAGCTAGATTATGCTTCACTACCAAGCATTATTGAAGTTCCCCAACTATTGTGGACACACACACACACACACACACACACACACACACACACACACACATATATGAGAATGTCATTTGTTTATTCACTTATTGTTTAATATTTAAGTGTATTTAATCAAAATTATTTTTTTGAGAGATGGGTGTTAAAAAAATTGAATCTAATAATATTTTTGTTAAAGATTTAGAGATTTGGTAATAATTAACTGTATGTTTTTAAACACTAATTTTGAATTGGATTTCTTTTGAGTGATTTATTTATTTTTCCTTTTTTTTTATGAAAATAGAGAAATCCATAATAAATAATTCTTATATATGATCATTATTTAGGGTAGAAAATATCATGTACATCCTCCATAATTTTTCTTAACCATATTTCTTCACAAGTTATTGTCGTTGTCAATTTATAGTCTACTTCTGTTGTGGAGAGAGAAATTGTATGTTGCTTTTTAATACTCCAAGCAACTACTATTGAATCCATGTTAAATGCATACCCTGAAGTCAATTTCATGTCATCCATACAACCTACCCAATCTAAATTTGTATAACCAATCAACCTGAAATCTTATGTATATAATTATATGAAACCATAGCCAATTGTACCACATAGATATCTCAAAATCCTCTTAACTTATTTTCGATGCAATTCATTAGGTTTTGTAATGAATATCGATACCATATTGAATGAAAAAGATATATATGGTCAAGTTGTATTTAAGTAGATCAAAATTCCAACCGATTGACGATATATATTAACATCAAATGAATTGGAGTCATCATGTCCATATAACTTCAACCTTAATTCCAAAGGAGTTGCAGATAGTTTGCAACTCAACATTCTGAACTTCTTCAAAATATCCCAAGTATACTTGGCTTGTGACATGAAAATAGTAACTTCCTTCTGCCAAACTTTAATACCCAAGAAATAATGCAACTCACCAAAATATATCTTCTCAAACTCAACAATCATATGTGACTTAAACTTTGAAATAACTCATCACTATTTCCTGTGTAGATCAAATCATCAACATATACTACAATTGATAGAATGCCCTGTGCCGACTCAAATATATAGAGATTCATATTAGATAAAATTTTAAATAATCCGTGATCTTGAAAATATTTATCAATTCTGGAATACCATGTTATTGGTGCTTGTTTGAGACCATACAAGGCCTTCTTCAACTTGCAAACACCAATCTTTTTTACCTGTAGTTCAAAACCTTGTGGATGTTCTACATAAAAAAATTCATTCACATAACCATTCAAAAAAGATGATTTACCATCCATCTAAAAAATTGTCCAATTATGTTGTGCAACCAATGCAAGTATCGTCTTGATTGTATCCAACTTTCCAACTGGGAAAATGTATCTGTATAATCAATTTTTTCTTTCTTTGCATAACCTTTTGTAACTAAATGGGATTTATACTTATCAAATGTGTCATATAATTTATACTTAGTTTTATAATGTAATGATCCCAAGCCAAATTCTTTCTTGGAATCACTAACTACTACTAATTTATTGACTTATTAAGTGCATACAATATTCATCAACACATGGAGATCACAATATATTCAATATGTAGAAGCACAAGCAAATATCTGACCTTTTTATTATGAGCAATGTAAGATCAATACAATAGATGGACGATCTGGCATAAACCTCAGATGTTCGTACAAGCAATAGATATGAGCTGCTACAAAATGCTCCCGCTAATACAAAATAATGCCTCCAAAGGCTGAATAAGAAATGAAGATCAATACAAGCAGATCTAAATGCCAAACTCTCCAGCTGAAGAATGCCATGCTCCAATAGAAGGTTGAAACCCTCAATAACTCGGCCCTGTTGCCAAAAGTGTCCAATCACCCTAAGAAATATGCCAATTGATAGATCGGGTGATGATAAGAATAACATAGTTGTCTGAATCTCCAAGATCCATCTCAATCACCGTAGATCTGAATTTCCCACTGAATGGGGTGCCCCACTGGATGACTGAAAACCTAGCTGGTTCAACCCTAATGAAGGAGGCCCCCAAATGCTCTGAAACTCTCCAAGAATATAGATTGGGCGATGGTAAGAATAACCCAGGTGCCTGAATCTTTATGATCCCTCTCAATCTCCGTAGATCTGAATTTCCCACTGAATGGGGTGCCCCATTGGATGACCGAAACCCTAGCTGATTCGGCCCTGATGAAGGAGGCCTCCAAATGCTCTAAAACTCTCCAAGAATATAGATCGAGATATGAGAATCCTGTGGGAGAAGTTTCAGACTCATATCTCAAGAAGATCTCCCTAGATCTGAGTTTTACTGAATTACAGGACGTCCCCTATGGTTCCAAGACGTCCCAATCTGCAGACAAATGTAGAATGATGATAACCCTCCAGAAAATCCCTCAAACTGATGGTCTTGCCCCTTCTGAAGCACTAGATGGAGATGTACTGAGACTAGAATGGTGTGGAGGAGTCTTTCATCCCCAAGACCAAGCTGCGGAACAAGGTGAGTGGATATTTCACCACTGAGTTGCTCACAAGGGTTTTCACAACAAACCCCCAAACTGAATGCTCAAGAGCAATAGAAAATGATAACCCAATACCAGAATGAGTAATAGGTGCACCCCAGCCTCTTACTTATACTTTTTCTTCTAATTCTCTGTTGAGTTAGGTTAACTCCCAGGGTAATCTNTTCTATTCTTCTGTTGAGTTATCTTTTACTCCTTTCCTTTTCCTTTCTTAAGTCAACTTAAAAATATAACTTTTAACTTCTTGACTTTTCCCCCCTTCAGTGTGAGACTATGACCTAGTGGGGGTGCCTAGGCCACTGAGTCTTTTCATTACCTCTCTAAGAGGTGGGGGACATTACAGTCTCCCCTGCTTGAAATTGCTTGTCCTCAAGCAATTCCAAACCTGCGTCTCTAACCACGTGCTCCTGCTCCCAAGTGGGATCCTCAATGTGTAAATCCTTCCACCTGATCAGATACTCCTTGATGCTTTGGTTTCAGAGCCTCTTCTCTTGGACTTCTAACACCTCCTATGGAATCAAAACAAGCTTTCCCTCCTCATCCATGGGAGGCAATGCCTCAATAGGCCTGACATGTTGACCGAGGGATTTCTTAAGGCATGAGACATGGAAGACGTTGTAAATTTTTCTACCCTGTAGAAGCTCCAACTCATAATCTACTGCCCCTATTGATGCAGGAGCATCGCTCACTCATCATGCGAGCAGCGTGTGGAGAGAGAGACCGTTGGAAAAACCAACAAATCACTTTTTGAATATTACCTTGATAATGGCTGCGCCAAACATTAATATGGTGATGTGATGAAGCGCACTTGAACCTTGTAACGGACCTTGAGCAGATAATCTCTCGTCCTTAGGTAGCTGAGGCATTTAATTAGATTTAATGCAAGTAGATAAACGAATTAAGTCTAGATTAGACAGTTTTGACTTTCGAGAGGGAAAACGGAATATAGGCACCCTCCATTGTGTTGTTGTAAGATACATTCAGATTATTCAGCATTAGCATTCAGGGAGCAAGGAGAGTGAAGCAGAGAACTGGTGAAGAATTCCCATGTATAGATATTGAATTAATAGGAAAGCTTTGATTCAATTCCATGGCGGTGATTATTCTTTTTGTATTGTTGATATTATGATGTTGCATATTTGCTTCTTGATTTGCCTATTGTCTATATGCTGCATATGTGATTGCATGGCAGGTTCGAAACCTGAGGGAATGAGAGGATGAGTCTCAATCGTTTCTCTGTCTGAGCCAGGAGATTCCTGCATAGAGTGCAGTGGAATACCTCCACATAGAGTGCGTTGAGGAGGCTGGATAGTTAAACCCTCATCTTTGTTTGCCCAGAAGTTGTGCTGAGTTATTCAAACCGTGCGGGTGAAAAGCAGGTCGAGTTGAAGTCTCGGAGATAAGCTTGGGGAGAAAGGAACAGGAAAGCTGTGGTTAACCTCCATGGACATGTTTGTTCTCTGTGTGTTTTTGGCTTTATGCCTTTGCATATTTGCTTCCTGTTACTTATTTCTTTCATATGCTGCTTATGTGATTTTATGGAAGAATTGAGTACAGAGTGGATCTGAGTGGAAGGTTGGTGAAAGCTCAGGAAGGAGAGTTCCTTGCTAGTATTGTGGGACAGACCAGGTGAAGCCAAACGGGAGAAGTTTCGGAGTGAAGGACTCTTCAAGAGGAAGAGAATCGAGACTTGAATTGCAGGGAGAGAGTTAACCTTCAAGCGGAAGAAGAATCCACTTGCTATCGCATATCGGCATATCGGGATTAGCGAGTACCATAGTTGCATGCACGTCGATATCACGGTTAGCGACTCCAGTATCCGGGGGAGTGTCGACTCTCAGTGGAACAAGTGGCATGTAATCTCGGAACGTCGGATCTCGGGAGTCGAAAGGCCAAGCAATTGGTCTCATAAGTCGTGAACTCGCGAGGGGGACGAGGTAGCGATACTCGGGTATCGGGGACTCGGGCCCCGGAAGTCGAAGTGGAGTTATCTTGGACTCGCAGGAAGCGAGGCCGCGAGATCGCGAGATCGTGAGTCTCGGCATCTCGGTGCATCGGATATCGGGAGCTGAAGTCCTGAGTGGTTGATAGTGCGAGAGGCGAAGTCCCGATCCCCCTGAACTAGGGAAAAAGAGAATCCGATAGAGAGAGAAAGGGAAGAACCGTTGATTTCTTCGGGCCCCATGGGAAACGAAGGTCCTGGTGAAAGAGACTGTGCTAGAGAGGGAGAGGGAGGTTGCGTCAGAGTGGTATCAGAGCGAGGAAAGAAGTTCTCTTTGTTCTGGTAGCAGAGAGAAGCAGGTTCCATAATGTCGCCCAGGAGAGAAAGGCAGTCACCTGATCGTGAGGACAGGGATGCCCGAAGAAGGGGTAGATCGGCAGGGAACCTAGAGATAGAGAGACAGGTACGAGATCTCCGAGAAAGGCTCGAGGAGATGGAGACTGCGCAGAGATGTGGAGTCGGCGCAGGAGAGTTCAGCGATTCCTAAGTTGAAGAGGAAGATGGACACGATGTCGAAGAGGTCACAACAGAAGATGCCTCGACAGAAAGGCTGATCAGGGCCATTTCGAGGATGAGCTCGAAGACGAAGATGGACATTCCCGTCTATGAGGGAAGTCTAAACGCAGAGGAGTTGCTGGATTGGATCCGAGCACTCGACACCTACTTCGATTATGAGGATATCGAAGAGGACAAGAAGGTGAGGCATGCTGTCACGAAGCTGAAAGGACATGCAGCCTTATGGTGGGACGAATTGTAGGTTGACAGGCGCTGCAAAGGAAAACAGAAGATCAAGAGTTGGGATCGGATGATCGCCAAGATGAAGGCGAAGTTCATTCCGAGAGATTACCAGATCACACTGTTCAGGCGCATGCAGAACCTGAGACAGAAGTTGATGACGGTGAAATAGTACACCGAAGAATTCTATAGGCTCAACATTCGGGCATGTCACCGAGAGAGTGATGACGAGAAGGTGGCAAGATACCTGAATGGGTTGAGGTATGAAATTCAGGACAAGCTGAGCATGCTGACCATCCAGACAGTTGAGGATGCAGGGACAGTGAGGGAGAGGCAGAAGCCAGCCTAGAGGCAAAGCAGTTGCCCAAGAAAGAACTCAGAAGCCTCAGGGTAGAGTTGAGAGAGGGGGAACCTCACAACAGAGGCAACACAATGTCGAGCCGATAAGGCAGCATATTGAGCAGGGTGGCGGATATGCTGACACCAATGTGATTCCTCGTACCCGAGGTAGAGGAAGAGGCCGTGGAGGAGTTATCACATGTTTCACGTGTGGAAAAGACAGTCACAAAGCCGTGGACTGTCCAAACAGGAAAATGGACAGACGAAAGGCTCATGTCGCTGAGGCGCAGAGGTGTGACATGGAGGATGAAGACACTAGAAGTGGGAAATCACTGATAGTGCACAAGGCTCTCTTGAAACCTGAGAAAGAGGTGGACAGCTCAGCGAAAAGATGCAGATTATTCTGGACCACGTGCAAGACTAAGGGATGGAAATGCAAGGTCATAGTGGACAGCGGAAGCACTGATAATCTCGTTTCGACCGAGATGGTGGAGAAGCTGGAGCTAAAAACGAACAAACACCCGAGTCCATACAAAGTGACATGGCTGCAGAAAGGACACCAGGTATGTGTTACGAGACAATGCTTGGTTGAATTTAAAATGGGTGATTATAAGGATGAGATCCTGTGCGATGTCATTCCCATGGATGTCTGTCATTTTTTATTGGGTAGACCATGGCAATATGACCGACATGTTGTTCATGATGGGAGAATGAACACATACACCTTGGAGAAGGATGGGAGATCACATACATTGCATCCGGTAAAGGATAAGGAAGTAAAGTCGGAAGAGACCAGCACGATACTTCTCATGAGTGGGAAGGAACTTCTCACAGAGTTGGAGAAGGATGAGGATCCACAATTCTTTGTTGTCAGGAAGCCGAGAATTGTTCTGACAAGCACAAGAGTGGACGACTTGCCAGAGGAGATTCAGGAACTGCTTGGAGAGTTCGATGATATCATCGTGGACGAACTACCACGTTCGTTGCCACCGATGAGGAGTGTGAGTCACCACACAGACCTCATACCCGGAGCAAGCTTGCCGAACAAGGCAGCATACAGATTGACACCTCAAGAGAACGAGGAGGTCAAAAGGCAGATTCAAGATCTGCAGGATAAAGGACTGGTTAGAGAAAGTCTGAGTCCATGTGTTGTTCCGACAGTGCTGAGTCCGAAAAAGGGTGGAGGCTGGAGGATGTGTACAGACTCCAGGGCGATAAATAAAATTACCATCAGGTACAGATTTCCACTGCCAAGAATGGATGATCTGATGGATTGCCTAAGTGGGGCAAATTACTTTTCCAAGATAGATCTCAAGAGCGGATATCATCAAATCCGGATGAGAGAGGGAGATGAATGGAAGACAACATTCAAAACAAACGAGGGTTTGTACGAATGGTTGGTCATGCCGTTCGGTTTGACAAACGCGCCAAGCACTTTTATGAGGCTGATGAACGAAGTCCTGTGGGAATTCATTGGCAAATTTGTGGTCGTATACTTGGACGACATATTGATTTTCAGCAAGACAAAGGTTGAACACTTGAGGCATTTAGCCACTGTGATGAGGAGATTACAGCAGGAGAAGCTGCTGATTAATTTGAAGAAGTGCTCCTTCATGCAGACATAACTCATATATCTGGGTTTTGTTATTTCGGCTAACGAACTGAAGATGGATCCTGAGAAGGTTGAAGTAATCAGGAATTGTCCATCACCGAGAAAGGTTTTCGAGGTGAGGAGCTTCCATGGACTGGCTAGTTTCTATAGAAAATTCATTCGGAATTTTAGCGGAATTAGCGCAGCAATGATGGATACAGTGAAGAAACGACATAAAGTTTTTCATTGGACAACAGAGGCCGAAAGGAGCTTCAATCTGTTGAAGAGAAAGATAACTGAGCAACCAGTGTTAGTGTTGCCAGATTTTCAAAAAACCTTCCAAGTGAAGTGTGACGCCAGTGGGTATGCTGTTGGAGGGGTCTTGAGTCAGGATGACAGGCCTGTGGCATATTACAGCGAGAAGCTGGATGATGCCAAGATGAAATATTCCACGTACGATAAGGAGTTCTATGCCATTATACAGGCATTGAAAAAGTGGAGGCATTATCTCATACCCAAGGAATTTGTTCTGTACAGTGATAATCATGCGTTACAGTTTGTAAGTCAGCAGGAGAAGTTGAATCAAAAGCATGCGAAGTGGGTGGAATACATGCAGAATTTCACATTTGTGATAAAGAACATTTCAGGGACTGCTAACAATGTAGCTGATGCCTTAAGCTGAAAATGTTTGTTGCTGCAGGAGTTCAGAGTCAAAACCTTGGGTTTTGAAAATTTAAAAGATATGTATGCAGGTGACGTAGATTTTGGCGAGGCATACGAGGCAGCCGAGAACCCAGTTCTCAGGGATAGGAGTCCGTGGATTCACTACCTGATCCAGGATGGATTGATGTTCAAAGGTAACCAATTGTGCATTCCAGATTGCTCTATGAGAGAGAATTTGGTGAAAGAAAAGCACAGTGGAGGCTTAGCAGGTCATTTTGGGCATGACAAAACATTCACCAAGTTGAGCGAATCATATTATTGGCCGGGCATGCGTGAAGATGTAAAGAGATTTGTTGACCGATGCAGGATATGTCAACATACGAAAGGCTGAAAGCAGAACACAGGGTTCTATCATCCATTTCCCATACCTGAAAGGCCATGGGAAGCCATCAGTATGGATTTTGTGTTGGGTTTACCGAGAACTCAACGAGGAGTGGATTCCATTTTTGTAGTAGTGGATAGATTCTCAAAGATGGCACATTTCATCCCGTGTCATAAGACCAGTGATGCAACCCACATCGCAAACTTATTTTTCAAAGAGATTGTCCGATTGCATGGATTGCCGAGAAGCATAGTCTCGGATCGGGATACGAAGTTCATAGGTCACTTTTGGAGGACGCTATGGAAGAAGCTAGGGACTGACTTGGAATTCAGTTCTTCTTACCATCCGTAGATAGATGGGCAGACCAAAGTGGTCAACAGAAGCTTAGGAGATCTGTTGAGAAGTCTGGTGGCAGAGCATCACAGCAGTTGGGATCAGATCTTACCACAGGCAGAATTCGCATACAACGATTCAGTGAATCGGAGTACAGGTAAGAGCCCGTTTCAAATTTTGTATGGGACATAGCCGAGAGGAGTGTCTGAGCTCAGGGAGTCAGAACAGGCTGAAACTAGCAGCGCGAGAGCAGAGGAATTCGCTGAGGCAATGCAGGAACTTCACACGCAGGTGAAACAACGGCTGCAGAAGGCGAATCAGGAGTACAAGCGCAGAGCCGATCAGAGAAAGAGACAACTCCAGTTTGAAGTTGGGGACATGGTTCTAGCGCACCTGAGGAAGGAAAGGTTTCCGAGAGGAACATGTAACAAGCTCAAGATGAAGAAAATTGGACCGTGCAGAGTCCTGAGAAAATTTGGTGAGAACACATATGAGCTTGAGTTGCCGGAGGGCATCGGGATATCTCTGATTTTCAATCTTTCAGATTTATACCCCTACAGGGCTGATGAAGCAGACACTGGAACCAAGGAACCAGTGGTCTAGTGGAAAAATCAATTACCAGTTGCACAGAAACTGCAGATGGAGTGCATACTGGATAAACGAGTGGGAAAGAAGACCAGGAGGAAGCAATATTTTGAGTACCTGGTGAAATGGAAGAATCACCCAGTGGAGGATGCCAACTGGGAAATAGAGAAAGTGATTCAAAAACATGGGCAGACTGTGCAGGAGCTCATGGACAGGAGCCCATGAAATCTTTTGAGCCGAGGAGTATGATGCAGGAGCATCGCTCACTCATCATGCGAGCAGCGTGTGGAGAGAGAGACCGCTGGACAAACTAGCAAATCACTTTTTGAATATTACCTTGATAATGGTTGCACCAAACATTAATATGGTGATGTGATGAAGCGCAATTGAACCTTGTAACAGACCTTGAGCCGATAAGCTCTCGTCCTTAGGTAGCTAAGGCATTTAATTAGATTTAATGCAAGTAGATAAACCAATTAAGTCTAGATTAGACAGTTTTGACTTTCGAGAGGGAAAACGGAATATAGGCACCCTCCGTTGTGTTGTTGTAAGATACATTCAGATTATTCAGCATTAGCATTCAGGGAGCAAGGAGAGTGAAGCAGAGAACTGGTGAAGAATTCCCATGTATAGATATTGAATTAATAGGAAAGCTTTGATTCAATTCCATGGCGGTGATTATTCTTTGTGTATTGTTGATATTATGCTATTGCATATTTGCTTCTTGCTTTGCCTATTGTCTATATGTTGCATATGTGATTGCATGGCAGGTTCAAAACCTGAGGGAATGAGAGGATAAGTCTCAATCGTTTCTCTGTCTGAGCCAGGAGATTCCTGCATAGAGTGCAGTGGAATACCTCCGCATAGAGTGCGTTGAGGAGGCTGGACAATTAAACCCTCATCTTTGTTTGCCCAAAAGTTGTGTTGAGTTATTCGAACCGTGTGGGTGAAAAGTAGGTTGAGTTGAAGTCTCGGAGGCAAGCTTGGGGAGAAAGGAACAGGAAAGCCATGGTTAACCTCCATGGACATGTTTGTTCTCTGTGTGTTGTTGGCTTTATGCCTTTGCATATTTGCTTCCTGTTACTTATTTCTTTCATATGTTGCTTATGTGATTTTATGGACATGCCAATGGTCGCATAATCTCGCTTCAACACCCTGTGACATGCCAATGGACATATGTTGGGTGGTGTTGTAGCAATATTCTCCCGAATGTAACCATCTGACCCATGCTTTCTGTTGTCCTGCTACGTAGTTTATGAGGTAACCTTCCACCCAGTTGTTGACTATCTCAGTCTAACCATCCGTCTGAGGGTGATAGCTAGTACTAAAAGTCAATGTCGTACCCACTAATTTGAACAACTCCTGCCAAAACATACTCATGAATCTGATGTCCCTGTCACCGATGATTGTTTTGGGTAGGCCGTGTAGTCTGAACACCTCTCTGAAAAATAATTCGGCCACCTGTGCTGCACTAAAGTCTGTGGCTATGGGAAAAAAGTGTGCAAACTTCGTCAAGCTGTCTACCACCACGAAAATGCAATCTTTCCCCTGTGCTCTGGGCAACCCGGTGATGAAATCCATGGATATACTTTCCCACTTGTGCTCTGGAATAGGTAAGGGATGCAACAGTCCTGCAGGGTGCATGTGCTCATCCTTGTT
>ML779241.1:1789246-1814745 GCA_009831015.1 Picea engelmannii | reverse complement strand
AGGAGAGATGGACATTCTGATTAATCCACGTTCTTTGTCATTCCTATTATTCCATTTGGATTTCTTATCAGCATCAGTGGGTGTTGTTTCCTTTCCCAAGGTAATCCGGTACAAACCTTTACTTCTTAATAAATCTTCCATATGGGATTTCCATTGGAAGTAGTTGGTGCTGGTACGTAAGAGATTACTTGTAGAATCCATATTAAATATGTAGATAATACTAATTTAAAAATTTAAATTGGTGATTTGAATGGAAAGAGATCGAAAAGTTATGTGGTTTTAAAAAAAACGACACTGAAAACGAACTTCAGATGTGAGAGTTATGCCCTTTTTAAAAAAGGAATAAACGGTAACCAAATGACCACATGGTAGTGTAAGTTGCTTTATGAAGTGACCCACTTTTATAAGAGAAGTGGGGCTCACTTTTACAAAGAAAAGCTGCATGAAAAATAAATAACTCTAAAATAAAATATTAAAGGTACTTATAGTGATTCACTTTTATACTTGAAGTGAAATACACTTTACAATTTTAGCATGAACTTTTTCAAAAAAAGTAACAAAAGAGAGGCTTGAACTCAAGACCTCTTACTTAATAAGGAAAATTTTACCCAAATGGTCTAGAAAAACATATTGTAATGTTCAGAAGGAGGATTTGGGGTGTTGTTGTTGTTGTGGAAGATGACCTTGGAGAGCATGCTAAAAAAAACTCTTTTCACACAAGAAAAAAATTTCGTTTCTTGATGACAACAAGGGTTAGATCTCGGTTAGCTTACTTGGAAGATGCACCTTTTCCTATCTGTTTGTGATTTTCCAAGATTGCACAGGGCGGGGGGAAAAGAGAATACACATATCTAAAATATTAGCAACCCGAAAATGAAAAATACAAAACCAAAATACTTCTATGCAAAAAATTAAAAAAATGCGTATTCAAACTTTATACCTTCGGATCTGACTGTAATGACTATATCTTGGGCAAACGGAAACCTTTTCGAGTGAAATGAAAAGTGTTCCTAAATGAAACGCGTGGTACATACGTAATGGAATAGTCCTCTCAGTCTATAAATGTTCATAAATGACAAAAAATAGAGATGATGCAACTCGGCTTCACGATCTCGATCTACAATAGGAGCGGGTCTTCAAATGGGCTCTGATACCATGTTTGACAACACAGGTATTCCAATAGAGGATGAACACCTTCAGTAACCACTCACATAACCATATCAAAGATCAACACACCGATGTTTTCACATGGTAAAACCCCTATGAGGAAACATCCACGGCCCCAACCAACTCGACCACTTGGAGCAGTTTGTTAATGAAAAGAAAAAGATTACAGAGAGATTTTACAAGAGAGTTTCTCACAACCGATCATCGAAAAATGACCCTCCATGCTCTTTAAATAGATATCATGGAACAATCGGGTGTTAAGCCACAGATCAATGGTCATTACGATCGAGGAGAGTATGAATCGCCAGATCACTCTATGTCGGGAACATATCGTGATCGTCGGATTTCCTAACTACAAATGCATACTAATGCATACTAAAGAAACACACTAGAAAACACACTTTTACCTAATAACACAATAGACCAAGTAGATATTAACTAACTCCTAAGTGTCTAAATATCCTAACACTTTCTAGTAGACAACTTTGAGTTTTGTTTCTCCTGTTGAATATACATAGAAAATATGCTTCCAAATATATGCAAATGATTAATGGTAGGCTTGTAGTCAAATACCACGAGTGTGATTGGATTTTGAGGGTTTCGTTTTGCAAGGAAGCCAAGGTTCAAAACTTGCACTAGTCAGGAGGAGACACACAAAAATATCCATCCATGTTAAGGGTTGGAGTGGCACGGACCGGGTGCGATCCCCGAGTGATTTTGATGGCTTAGATTCCCCTCGTTCACAATTTCTTAGATCATAGGATAGTCCTGCTAGTAACATACATGATAAGAAATAAAAAAAAATATTAATGGTAGTATTTTAGCTAGTCCATGCTTCCTTTTCTATAAAATTATATAAAACATTAGTCAGATTTATATTCATTAGATATACCATGAAATCATAAGCTTCAACCCAAATATTCCATTCAACATTCCTTACTTCAACATACATTATGCCATGTCATGAATAACATGATTCTCATTCTCTACAACTCAATTATGGTGTATAAGAGGTTTTGAACTACCTCTCAATACCATGTTTTCTATAGAATTATTCAAATTCATTTTATTTGTATTATCAACCACTATGAGATCTTATAGCCTTTAGCAATTTACACTTCTTAGTAGCTAGATCTCTCCACTCTTTGAAAGATTCAAATGCATTTGAGAGTTATTTTGTAGGAGGTAAATCCACACATTTTTAGTTTAATCATCAATGCAGGGCATACAATACAACTTTCCTCTAATAGTTGATCTACCTATGTCTTTATAGAGGTTATTATGTACCCACTCTAGTACGGACTTTGTGCACCACACATTTATAATAGGGAAACCATCATGTGTTTTCTTTCCAAGAATACATGCTTCAGAAATATTTGTAGGCTTCTATGTTTGTGGTAATCCATGCACCATGTTCAACTTATGTTATAAAGTTAAAATAGAGAAATTTAAGTTCCCATGCCTTAAATGCCATAATATGCTAGAATCAACTACTATATTCATTACACACTCAACACCAACTTTGGATTCTAGTAAACACATACAATATTCTTCATAAACTTGATCTACGAGTGTATATCCCTTATGAATATTCTCTACCCTACAGATTTATGATTCATTTTATTCAACTGATTCACAAATATACCAATCTTGTTCAATCTATGTATGCAAAACACTTATCTAATGTCACATGTATCACTTGTAAGTAGTAACATAGGTACATCACCTTCACCAACAATATCTAGGGTCCTATCATATCCAAACATGATATATCCCTACATAAATGGTTCAAAATCACCAAACCAATCATTCCTTATAGCCATCTATATGGTCATGTCAGAGTCAATATATCAAGCATTTTTTTCGGTCTCTATCATAACACGTGCTATGTTATTCTATATCACATTAGATGAATTCTTCTTATTATTCTCATGTGTATGCTTGCAGAAGTGTCACACATAATACCCTTCCTCATTACAATAATAACACACAACATTCTTTCTCCAATATTTCTCATCATTATATCAATTTCTTTCACGAAAATTCATCTATTTAACTTTCTTACCTCAACCATTATTATTTAGTTTCTTCACAGTAAGCACTTGATAAAAAAATTATACCTCTAAACTTATTTAGGTGTTGTTCTTCTTGAAGTAGAATACCAATAATATAATCAAGTAAAATTTTATAGTTCTTCGTACAACATTCAAATATTTTGCAAAGATTGAATTTCCTTAGTCAACCCATTGATTATCAAAGAGACCAAATATTTTGGTTGCTTTGTATCACCACCAACAAATAGCTAGTCACACAAATCTTGTGTGTGGGTCAAATAGTCAACAACATTCTCATTGTTAGAAATCTTCAAGGCATACAACTAGTTGTATATGTAGTGTATTCTCAACTTATTCAAGGTCTCATGTATATTCTACAATGCGGTCCATATAGTATGTGAACTCTTCAGGTTCTTGATTTGAAGAATGATATTATATTCCACAATAATGTTTGTAGAATATAGGCATGTTTATCATGTTCCTCAGACTTCATAACCTAACAACATCAATAGGAGCAACTTCATTACCCTCTACAATCTTCAAAAATCTATGCTTCATTAACATATGATGTGTCCAAAATTTTCAAATGGAGTAGTTTTTTCCTTCCAATTTGATCTATAGAATGGGAATTATTAAAGAGGTAAATGACATTATCACCCTTTCTCAATAATGTCTAAAATATATCTTTACTTTGATATAGATCTACAAATTTTTAGGATTAAATAGAATCAATATTTGAAGCCATGTTGGAAAGGTGGAGGAACTATTGTGTATGATTGCATTCTTGTGTATTCTTATCCTCTCCAAGACATGCTTATTAAGTGTTGTGCAATATAATAAACATTCCCAACCTTACTAATTAAATAAACTATGGCACAATGTATTTTTCAGTTTACACAACCTATTCAACTAAGTGTAACACACGTTCCTCTTACAAAAACTGCAGATTGCAATGCAAATGCACTAGTTCATAATGAACAACACCCTTGGGAATGTTAACAAAATCACTTCAACTAGGTTAATATAGTTCTCATAATATGTCAGCATAGATGATTTTAGATAGCATAAAGTAGATATGTACCAATCATACACAATACCCTAGTTTTGACCCCTAGCATGTATTAAATTAGATTATGTGAATGTTGTAAATATGTTAGTATGGATTCCTAGAGTAGATCTCTAGGACAAGGCCCAACTAGTGAATGTTAGGCATGCATGATGTAAATATACATATATTGACTATGTGTAAGGCTTTCCGTGTTTAATTAAGGATATGCAAATATTAATGATGGAAAACAATATATAAAGGTGTAAGATGGATTTGAAGAGCACAAGTGTGCCTACGATTCCACTAGAGGGGAAGAGGAAATGACACCTATAGGAAAGAATATCCTCCCTTTCCATGTTTAATTCTTATAAATCATCTCATTTTCCACCACATACTTCAATGAAATCATCTACCTACTTTGGCTTATTAAAACTAATCATTGAATGCATGTAAGAGGTTGGTGGAAAAGTATTCTCATGTAGTTATGGAAGCAAGGGCTAAGTAAAATCACTATGGTAATTGTAAGAGTCCTACATTCCTATATTAAAAAGTAATGTCAGTCATAATTTACTCCAATCTTCTCATTTTTCCATTGACTCCATTATCCATTCCAACACTCTTACATTCATTCTCTATGTTTCTTATGATGTGTTCTCTATTGTTATCCATGGGGAAAATTCTTGAAATTGGCTAAAACTATCACTGTTAACAAAAAATTCCATTAGAGAAATTTTGAGGTAAAAGATGGGGCTAAAAAAAACTACTATCAACATCAACTTTAAAAGAACCAATAGGATTCAATATGATGATGCCAACTATAAGAGTAAATAGTTTTGGAGGGAAAGAAAAAACCTACTTTTTTAGTCATATTTTTTACTTATCTATTTATAGGTTCACTTAAATTTCAAGTGTATACACTTATTGGATGTGGATATAAATCATGCATCATACGAGTACCCACTCTGCATACTTTTGATAGACCCACAGTCAAATAAACTAGAAATACATGGACAAAAAACATGTCTTGAAATTTGACTGAACCTTTTTTCCAAGGAAAAAATATGTAATTTTATTAAATATAAAAAAAATTACATAGTCATATTCCAAAGGAATTCAAGAGTGCACTTAATCCACTTGAAAAAATAACTCTTCATACTTTCCTTTTTAAGCATAACATAAAACTATAGTAGTAAAGGTAAGTTTGTTTCCCATCATGAAAAAACATATAAGTTACATAATTCAAACTATAAACTTGAAACTGTCATATACCTTAATAAAAATTATATAGTAGTATATAACAAAATCCAAGGTTCATGAGTATATTTAGTTGTGTTCCCATCATGGAGTTTGGATATAATCCATGTTCCTTGATCAAGTCCTAATCCATCTTTTGATAGTCCATTCACTATTGTGTTCCTATCCCTGTATATGTGAGACAAAGAGATATGTGAGAAATATTTCATTATAATTTGTACATCATCATACAATGATTGTAAAGTGAAATTCCTCAGTCTTGTTTCCTTTCACAACTATGGAGAAACTAGTAGCAAGTCACCAAATATTCACATTGGTGATACACTAAACTCTTAAGGTTAGCCTCAAATCTAATTGGAGAGCTATCAATTTGCAATAATTATTTGTTTATTGACCTATACCATCTTTGAAATAAATGTAATTATTTGAAGATAAATAAAAAGACCCCCTGATCCTCCCTTAGAAGAGATTCCTTTCCAGGGACCATCAAAGTATGCCCCTGGGATATCCTTGTTGATTACCTCTTCTTTTAGCTCATGACTATTTTGTTTATCCTGAGTTTATGGGAAATAATTTAATATGTTGATGTCCTAGACAACACATTTTAGAGGTAGAGTCTCATTTCCTTCCAACGAATTTAGATTCATGGTTACCCATACTCACAAATCTATGTTGGGAGGGATGGCTCTAATATTCTTTTTATCCTTTTTTCCATACCTTGATCTAAATGCTTCGTCTATGTCTTCACATTTATAGACATTTATTAATCCAATCATTCTTTCAAATTCTTTACATTTAGTATAAGGACATATCATAATTAAATGTACAATGGTTTCTCTTGCTTATTGACATAAGCTGCACCAGCTTGATCCATTGATTTTTTTTTGTAGAACCTCCCAAGTGGGAGATCTATTGTTTAAAATCAACCATATGATTTTTTTAAAGGGAATCTTAATTTCCAGATGGTTTTCCACTTCCATACCTGTTGTCCCTCCCTTCCTTCCTCAACAAGAGCTTTGTAACCTATTATGGGCACACAACTTCCAGTTGGATTAAATGACCATAACAACTAGTCATCATCTTCTCTTATTTTTAAATTACTATATTTTAATGTGTCAGTGTATCTCTTCCATTCCTTATCATATTCTTTCCCCAACCCAATCTTTTCCCAACTTAGCCAATATTGTTTCCATTTTGTAGACCTCTCCTAGTTCACAACCTATCTAAGCGTATACTATCCTTTACTTCTTATCTCTTGAATAATTGAAGGAAGTAATATGTGAATTCCCTTGCTACCTACCCATGGATCAAAACCAATTTTTACTTTGTCTAATTTTCCAACTTTCTATATTATTGAGGCATTATGAACTTGTTTTACTGGATTCCTTACCCAATCCTCTACAGAAGTAGGAGAAATTAATTTTCTCTTTTTACTTGAATCCAAAACCCTCTTCCTTGAATTAATATCTAGAATTTGTTTTTTGCAAGTGCCTTGGAAAAGAAAAATGGATTTTCAGACCCCAACCTCCAATTGCTTTTGTAAATCTAGCTTTTTCCATGAATAAAAAACAAGTTCTTTCTAATTTTGAACACCTAATTATATACATTTATACAAAAGTCTTATTATGACTTTTATAACACCTTTCGGTACCTAGGCAAGTGTTATACAATATACATGAACTACTTCTAGTACAACTTTTTTAGTACCAAATGTCCCCCTCTGAAGAGCCACTTATTACACCATGTATTTAAATTATTTTCTACTTTGGAAATCAACTATTTCTAGTCACCCCTTTTATACAAGTTTGGATTCAAATTGAAACCCAAGTACTTCAATTCGTGATCTAGGTCAATCAACCAATAGGAACATAATTGGGTAAAATAGTCCTTTTCTTTCTCAATTATACACCACAAGGATATCATACACTTTTCAAGGTTTATAATCATACCTATTTATTTACAAAATAAATCCAATATACATTTGAACTTCTCAATTACCATTCTTGTTCCCTCATAGAAAATCATTCAAATATAATAGATGTGTAATATTGCAGGTTGTTTCAATGTTTATCCCTTTGAAACTACCACTTTCTAAAGGCTCTTTTATTAACCTAATCAAATCTTCAACAATTAAAAGGAAAAGGAGAGGAGATAAAGGTAACCCCTGTCTATGATCCATGTTCTGAAGAAATGGGATAATTCCCAATTGATTAAGATAATAAAATATATTGAATTAATGAAAATCCTATCCCAAACAAACAATCGATGACAAAAACTCAAGTGTATAAGAAAAAGTCCAAGGTAAAGCTAGATTACCCTGTCATATGCTTTGGAGAGGTCCACTTTAATTACCATCAATATTTGATTCTTGACTTTGATTGAATGAAGGATTCCCTATGCTATCCCAACTGCTCGTGGACTTGTTTTTCCTCTAAAAACCCAAAATTCTTTCTAGAAAATAGTTTTGATAAACACAATTCAATATTATAGCAATAACCTTTGAAATAATTTTAAAGATGTAGTTGCATAAAGATATTGGCCTAAATTTGCAAAGGTTGTTAGATTATCCTCTTTTGGTATAAATGCTATAAAGGTTGTGTTGTAAGCTCCAAGCCATTTTCCTGCAATTATTGTATCCTCCTCTACCTTTATTAAGTATTGTTCTATGACTTCATAACGACCTAAAAATAATTCCATAATAAGGCTATCTAGCCTTGGAATTTTTTCCTCTTGAAATCTATGTAAAATTTGTTGCAATTATTATTTTCCAACTTCTTTCATCAACTCCTGATTGGAATCATGATTGGAAAATCTAGGAAAGGGGTTTGATAGCCTTATTTTCTCAACAATTTTAGTGTGAGAGTCCTCTTTGAAAAGGGTTGATAAGTAATTGGCTCCTTCAACTACAATATCCTCGAAATTTGTTTCCCACCTACCATCTCCTTTGTTAATTTTTGAAACTGAGTTTATGTTTTTCTTGCAGTTTGCATACTATGAAAAACTTGGTATTATCATCACCTACCTTTAACCATACAAACCTTCTCTTGAGCCTCCATTATTTCTCTTTTTCTAGTAGTATGTTCCTCTTTTTATCTTCCAAGAGCTTTACCTCTATATTTTATACCTCGTTCAAATAGCCTAACCCATCACTATTGTAAAGTACTTCTAGGGATTCCTCCAATTCTTTAAGGATCCTATCATCTTTCTTATTTTTATCTCTTTCCCATTGAGAAGCTATCCTTTTTTATTCTTTCATGTTTTGGTGAAATTGAATATATGCATATTCTCTTAAGTGTTCATCATAGGGTTTCCAACCATATTTGAGCTTGTTTACAAACTCCTCCACCTTCAACCATTATGGATTTAGTTTAAAGTCGATGGTAGGTTTCTCTTGTGCAAGTGCTACTTCCCAAACTATTGGATTATGGTCAGAATGCCCCCCCAAGACAATCCATCTTTTTATCCGAATGACTTCACCTAAGAACCCTTCAAATATTAAGAATTGATCAATCCTCTAAGAAATTATAGCATCATCAATTGTCTTGTTCCTCTAGGGTTGGGAGTTATCTTAGTTGGTTCAATATCAAACAAGTCTAATTCTTACATTTTTCTTATAAAGTAACCTGGAAGACAACCCACTTATGCTATAGTTCCCCATACTTCCGAGATTCCCAAAGAAAAGTTCAAGTCTCTCCCCACCACAAATATCCATTCTAAATGCTTTCCATTTTGAAGAACTTATCCCAGTACTCCATCCTATCCAAGTAAGGTCCATATACATTCAAAATAGAGGTATATTCCCCTAGAACTAGAGAGAAAAAGGAAATCCTTGGACCTGTAGGAAAATACCATGAATTAGTAAGGGTATAAGATGAATTTTTCTATCTAGTAATATTCCCTTCTGATCTCCTAATGGAATCTATAAAATTGAATTCCCACCCAACCAACATTTTTGAAAGTTACTGAGTGATTTTCTCTCCATCAACCATGATTTATTGTAGCAAGAGAATATATTTTTTTATAGTCTTTATTAGCCTCTTTACGACCAATTTTTTTGAGGGATTGGCCAATCCTTGGAAATTTAGAGCTAGGAAAATTATTTTGAACCCTTATAAGGGGGATTTTCTCTAAGAGTCCCTATCAAGGATAAATTTTTTCCACATATTATTTTTGAAGACACTTTTTTTGTGCCATGGACATGTAGGACTTCCTTCCTCTTTGATTTGGTTTTTTTCCTTTATCTTCAAGGAAACTTAACAACCTTGCCACTTTCCTAGGTAATTAAAAGGTACATTTACTCCTAGGTTTAAGATTGTATTTCATGAATTCCAAGGGATTTATGTCTCATAATGTCTCCCGAACCTCTATATCCAATCTTGAATTTTCCAAAACCCCTACTTGGGCACTTTCAAGGTTTTTGATCCTAGGAATATGTATGAGGGTTGGGGGATTATGGTATTTAACTCCTAAAGGACTAGGTATATAAAATTTCAATCCATTGTATTCTACCTGTAAACCCCAAGTCCAAAAATTTAATTTTTCAGAGGATTTCCTTTTATTTGGAGAAAGTGATTGCAAGGACTTACTTGAATTTGACATGCAATCCTTATTGTTGCTAATTGAATTCGAACTTGGTTCCTTATGTTGTCCTATGAACAAAGGTTGAAATTATACTTCCAAAGGTGTATCTCAAGGAAAACCAATGGAAACATTGTTCTCCATTTCCTCCTTCCATCTTGGATTATGGGAAGTTCCCATCTATTCCTCCCCCAAACCTTTTGTCTGCTTATTTTGAGCCCAAATATTCCTCTGAGTTGGATAGTTATAGTCAACTACCAAGTGCATGTAGCTGTGGAAATGATCACATCTATAAGGTATACCTTCATAATATAAGGTTATATATAAAAGTTATAGTCCTCTATTTAATACCATAGTCTCCTATAATCCTTTACTAGTCTCCAAACCCACAAGAATCTAACCATTCCAAAATACCTTATGTCACAGAAAGGGAAATCGACTTCATAATATATTCCAAGATCATTTCATGTTTCCTAAAACAATTCCTTTTACCATGGCACCAATGGGAGTCCTAGAATTCTAACCCATACTTGTAAATACCCCCAGGTTGAACCCCAAGTTGTAAATGTCCATATGTTTTATAGGATGGAGAGCTAGGATGTTTTGGGCCAGAGTTCCTATGTATATATGTTTTGGGCTAGAGTGCCTATGTGATATTAGGTCAGAGATCTTGTAGGATGAAAGGGACGTGATCCTAGCATTGTAAATTGTAATCAAACTCATATATATTAATAAAATACATCACTGTTGTAGACCAATTTAGACAAAAGAGTATGGGGGGCTAGGACTCCATGAGAGGGAAAGGGCATTAGGATTTATAGAAAAGGGGCTAATTCAAGGGGGATTAAGCCAAGGGAATATAAAAATATATTCCTAAAGTCCTAATTGTTTATGTTATAATTTTTATACTAAGTTATCAAATGGGAAAACGAGTTCCCAAGTGGTGGGGAAAGTGGTTAATTGAGTGCCACTTGTCAAAAGGTTGAAGTGAAAATATAATGTTGGGTTTTAGTGGAAAATCCATTCCATTCTCATTCACTCTATCATTTTGAACTTGGACTATAGAGTGTGAGTTGAGGAAGCCATTGTAACTTGGTAGCATAGTAACCCTATAAATCCTTCATGGTTTGGGTTTGAAGAAGCAGGTTGTTAGGCCCTTGGAGCATTCTATTTGAGTGAGAGAATTGTTGGGAATAGGTTTCCTTGTGTGCTGTCCTAGTGGGTTCCCATAAATCTTTGAGAGAAGTACTGTGTTCCAAGTTTCATATAGCTCTGAGAATTCCTGGCTGGACTATTTGATGCAGGAGCATCTCTCCAAGCCAGTTACGCACTAGCCAACTAGCACATCCAACGTGCATTCAATGGAAGGAGAGAGGCACAACCCTCTCATTTTTCAAATTTTGAAATTTGTATTAAATGTTGTAAGGCTGGTAGAGCCAAAATCCATGCATGTGCGCAGGCTTTAGATAAAGGTTGCCTTAAATGGTTGTAAGGCTGCGATCTAGATCTGATTCGGACTAGACAACCATTCAATGTAATTGAATGTTAATTAATGAGAGTTGGTGAGGATGGAGGGAAGAGCTCGAGGATCCCCCTTTTGTAAAAATATCCTTGGTATCTGTAGGAGTTAGTCGATAGAGTCGGTAGAGTTGGAAGAGAAGAATAGAGAGAATAGGGAGAAGAGAAGAAGCCGTGACTCTGTTGCAGTCCGAGCTCACATTGTTAAGAGGCATTTCATATTAATACAATCAGAGAAGTTTTTCCTACATGTTATTCTATGTTTGTTGATGAATGTCTTTATGCGTTTATGATATGTTGTAGATGTATGTTAGATGTGCATTTGCAGGGATAGATAGATTTTCCTATCTGAGAGTTCTTTGATTTCAGGTTTGGATTCTTTGTGGTTTCATGCAAGAGGTTGCATGACAAAACACTGCGGGTTCTGTAAGCTAGTGCATAGAGTGCACCTCTGAATTCTGTGGAATTTAGACAAAGACGTGCCAGGAGGGTGCACCAGAGGAAGTCATTGACTCAAGGAAGAAGCATCAAGGTTGTTGAACACCTTGGAGGTAAGACTGTGCAGAGGAAGGCACAGAGAAAACATAATTTCTGAGAATTCTATGGAAGCTCTGCCAGGTGGGCATTGAGCAAATGCATAGGATGCATTGAGGAGAACTCTATTTCGAGTTTGACAAGAAGATAGAGTCACTGAAGATTCTATAGAAGCTCTGCCAGGAGGGCATTGAGTGAGTGCAAGGAGTGCACCGAGAATAACTCCTTTTCGAGTTCTGAGGCAAGGGAAGTGTCAAAGGGAAGACACTCACAGGGTTATTGAATACCCTGTAAGATCTGCAAGGTGTGCATCGAGTATAAGGACGCCAAGAGGGCGTGAGACATTTATTTCCAAGAAATGGCTTCAAATATGAGCTATTCGAAATCTCAGGAGCACCAGGAGTGTGCGAGAGTGGACTTGTTCTAAGTCCATAAGCTCAAAAGAGAAAGTGCAAGAAGAACGTGCACAGAGAAAACATTTTGAGGTTTCTGAGTGGACAAAGCTCAGGAGGGGAAGCATTTCTATAACGCAGACGAGACCTAAAGGAACTAGGCTCGCAAGAGGAAGAGTCGAAGGTCGAGACCTTCGAGACTTAGAAATATTCTAAGTAAAAAAACTGAGAATTCTCAGGAGGAGGAGCACAACTGCCGTTGGATCGGCATAGGAAGGAAAGATCCGGACCGTTGAATCTACGTCCAGGCAGCAGGAGAAGAATGTGCAAGGAGGTAAGATCTAAACCGTTAGATCTAACACCAAGAACGGATAGTCATCGGATCCGAAGGAAGGCGCATGGAGTTTAACCTCTGGGAGGTCACGCAGGAGAGAAGCCGGAATAGACAACAGAAACTTCGAGGGAGAAGTGTTGAGTTTCCGTGAGCCGTTAGATCCAGAAAAGGTACGTGAGGTTTAAACCTCGTAATAGCAGAAGGAAGAGGACTCATCAAGTCCTGAAAGCATCAGGACCGTCCATTTTGGAGGACAGGTGGCAGAGATATGGATCATTTCACGAATTTAGGTATCGTGAGCGGGGAGGCAGAGTTCTTTGCGCTTCAAACCCCCGAGTCGTGAGATCGCGATTCAACCTGAACCGTCGATTGAGGAGGAAGGAGAGTCGTGAGATTTGGCATCTCGCTACCTCGTGTATCGGGGTTTCAGAGGATGAATGAGTTGCACCTTGATCACTAAGGTCGCGAAGTGCCGAGTGCCGAGGGCTCGTGCAAACACATGTCACGCCTGTTAGGTGGGGACCACGTGGTTGATAGGTGGCGTAACAACAAGCAACCAGAGGAAGGTCAAAGGAGGTGACAGGTGGTGGACATGCGTCACCTTGGAAGGGGTCAACCCATCGTTGACTTATCGCATCTCGTGGATTCACAAAGGAGGAGCACGAGGGCTCAACACTCCAACTCGCAAAGTTGCGAGTTGCAAGTAGTGCTAGAGTTAGGCCCTAGCCATTGGTCGCTTGTAGAGGCGTTTGGAGAAAGAGGAGTCGAGGGTCATAGACTCATGAACTCGTGAGTTGTGAAAGGCGTTTGCGCTAAGGCGCAGGTTGTGGTCATGTGGAGGTGAAGAATCGCACTTGGTGCATGTTGTGAGGGTGAGGTTTTCATGAAGGACCCGTGGATCGGATTCGTGGGGCTCCAGTGAGGGCCCGAAAAGACTATTTCAGTTCTACGGATTCGAATTTAGAACGATCTTGTGTGGATCTCGGCCCAAGAGTTGGGGGTCTGCATCAAGAGTGGTATCAGAGCAGGAGTTTGCTCGTATATTTCAGGCAAAAGAGGAAGCGAGGTGAAGAAGATCCTGTAGGAGACATGTAAAAGGTGAAGGTTGTTGTGGGACGCAACAGTCAAATGGTACAGTCAGGTGGACTGTAGGAAAGGCTGGAAGCACTCACAGTTGTAGAGTGACAACAACAAGTTTTCCAGGAGGGCAGACATGAATAGGATCATGGCTATTGAAGGCCATGAGCGTGGTGGAAGAGGATACCACCAGCAGATGAGTAGAACAGAGATTGACAAAGAAATCGCTGAGATAAGAGCGAGAATGGAGTAGCTTGCATTGAATATGCATCAGGATGCAAAGACACATTGGGTGTATGAATGGCCCATGAAAACGAAAGTAAAGTGGCCAGTCAAGGAGTTGTTGGCCAAAAGACAATGAAGGTTATTGAAGGAATGGTTGAGGTATGTGGAAAGCCTCAGAGATGTAGAGGAGATTGTTCATGTGTGTGAACCAGAGACTGGGAGAAATATCAGTGACATTGAGAATGAGAAGAGATCACTAGAAGATCTCATGAACTGCCATGAAGGCAGTGAATAAAGTTCAGATTTCCAGATGGGAAATGAGATGAGATCACTGGAGGATCTCATAGACTACCAAGTGGGCAATGAAAAATTCCCAATCTACCAAGTGGGCAAGGGAGAGAAGATGAGACTGTCTGAAAGTCTCATGAACTCAGGGATGAGTTTGGATCAGCGAGAGGAGATGACAGAGAAGATGAGATCAGAGGTGAGTTCATATCAACAAGAACATCTGATAGAGAGGGAAGGTCAAAAAAGCATTCTGATGATTGGAGGGATAAAGGTATTCCTGCCATATAGTCTAATTGAGGCTAGAGAATGTGTTGCCAATGCAGTAACAACAGAAGGACAACCAACAATGACTGTCATGGAGGAAGAAAAGGTGGAGCAGGTGCGGGTATCTACCCAAGCAAAAGAAGAGAATCTAGATGAGGTACTCACTCCATGGGAGATGGAGCTGGAGATGCTAGAGGATTGGTTGAACCATCCAGAGCCAGTAGATGATTTCCATGAGCAGACAATCATGCAAGTGTTAGCAGAAGAGAATTCAAAGGAATTGCTCAGAAATTTCACCCAGGGAGCTGAATAGATGATGACTGCAATGTCGAGGCATGCAGTAGGAGATGAAACAAAATTCCAGTCTAAGGAGCAGCTGGAGGAAGATGGAGATACACCAGTAGGAGAACTGGCAAAAGAAAAGTTGTCAGAAGGGGAAGTTGAGAAGAGACTCAATGATAAGACTGCAGAGATGAATTTTGTAGTAGGGTGGCAAGTTGAGGCCACAGAGGAAGAAGATGGCATGGGAGATCTAGTTGATCTACCCATTTGCAGGGAAGAAGTGTAGTGGTGTAGGCTACAAAAGGAGAGCCATCCGTAGGAGCAGCTGGACGAGATAATTGAGGAGATTAGAAGGCTGATGATCAAATCAGCAGAAGCGGTCAGCAAAAGGAAGCTGAGCAGAGGAGAACCTTCCATAGCAGTAGGGAAACAGATGCAGTAGCAACAGTGAAGCAGTGGAGCAGATGGACAACTCCAGAGAACTGTTGGGATCCAGGTGGATTTCGATAGCCATGCTGGGAAGCTCATGAGAAGGAGCTCATAAATTTTTCACAGTAGAGGAGTATGATGTAGGAGCATCACTCCAAGCCAGCTACGTGCCAGCCAGCCAGCACATCCAACACGCATTCAATGGAAGGAGAGAGGCGCAACCCTCTCGTTTTTCAAATTTTGAAATTTGTACTAAATGTTGTAAGGCTGGTAGAGCCAAAATCCATGCATGTGCGCAGGATTTAGATAAAGGTTTCCTTAAATGGTTGTAAGGATGAGATCTAGATCTGATTCGGACTAGACAACCATTCAATGTAATTGAATGTAAATTAATGAGAGTTGGTGAGGGTGGAGGGAAGAGCTCGAGGAGCCCCCTTTTGTAAAAAGATCCTTGGTATCTATAGGAGTTAGTCTATAGAGTCGGTAGAGTTGGAAGAGAAGAATAGAGAGAATAGGGAGAAGAGAAGAATCCATGACTCTGTTGCAGTCCGAGATCACATTGTTAAGAGGCATTTCATATTAATACAATCAGAGCAGTTTTTCCTGCATGTTATTCTGTGTTTGTTGATGAATGTCTTTATGCATTTATGATATGCTGTAGATGTATGGTAGATGTGCATTTGCAGGGATAGATAGATTTTCCTATCTGAGAGTTCTTTGATTTCAGGTTTGGATTCTTTGTGGTTTCATGCAAGAGGTCGCATGATAGAACACTACAGGTTCTGTAAGCCAGTGCATAGAGTGCACCTTTGAATTCTGCAGAATTTAGACAAAGACATGCCAGGAGGGTGCACCAGAGGAAGTCATTGACTCAAGGAAGAAGCCTCAAGGTTGTTGAACACCTTGGAGGTAAGACTGTACAGATGAAGGCACAGAGAAAATAGAATTTCTGAGAATTTTGTGGAAGCTCTTCCAGGAGGGAATTGAGAAAATGCACATGATGCATTGAGGAGAACTCTATTTCGAGTTCGACAAGAAGATAGAGTCACTAAACATTATATAGAATCTCTTCCAGGAGGGTATCGAGCGAGTGCAAGGAGTGCACCGAGAAGAACTCATTTTCGAGTTCTGAGGCAAGGGAAGTGTCAAAGGGAAGACACTCACAGGGTTACTGAATACCCTGTAGGCTTTGCAAGGTGTGCATTGAGTAGAAGGATTCCAAGAGGGTGTGAGGCATTTATTTCCAAGAAACAACTTCGAATTTGATCTATTCAAAATATCAGGAGCACCAGGAGTTTGCTAGAGTGGACTTGTTCTAAGTCCATAAGCTCAGAAGAGAAAGTGCAAGAAGAACGCGCACATAGAAAACCTTTTGAGGTTTCTGAGTGGACAAAGCTCAGGAGAGAAGTGTTTCTATAATGCAGATGAGACCTAAAGGAATTGGGCTCGCAAGAGGAAGAGTTGAAGGTCGAGACCTTCAAGAATTAGAAATCTTCTAAGTCAAAAAATGGAGAAAGCTTAGGAGGAGGAGCACAGTTGCCATTGGATCGACACAGGAAGGAAAGATCTGGACTGTTGAATCTATGTCCAGGAAACAGGAGGAGAATGTGCAAGGAGGTCGGATCTGAACCATCGGATCTAGCACCAAGAAACGATAGTCATCGGATCTGGAGGAAGGTGCATGGAGTTTAACCTCTGGGAGGTTGCGCAGGAGATCAGCTGGAACGGACGGCAGAAACTTTGAGGGAGAAGTGCCGAGTTGCCGTGAGTCGTCAGATCTAGAAAAGGTGTGCGAGGTTTAAACCTCGTAACAACAGAAGGAAGAGGACTCGTCAAGTCCCGAAAGCATCAAGACTGTCCATTTTGGAGGACAGGTGGCAGAGATATGGATCATTTCACGAATTCGGGTATTGCGAGTGGGGAGGCGGAGTTCTTTTCACTTCAAACCCCCGAGTCGCGAGATCACGATTCAACCTGAACCGTCGATCGAGGAGGAAGGAGAATCGTGAGATTTGGTGTCTCCCTACCTCGTGTATCAGGGTTTCATAGGATGAATGAGTTGCACCTTGATCGTTAATGTCGTGAAGTACCGAGCGCTGAGGGCTCGGGAAAACACGTGTCACGTCCGTTAGGTGGGGACTGCGTGGTTGACAGGTGGCATAACAACAAGCACCCATAGGAAGGTGGAAGCGGGTGACAATTGGTGGAAATGCATCACCTTGGAAGGGGTCAACCCATCGTTGACTTATTGCATCTCGTGGATTTGCAAAGGAGGAGCACAAGGGCTCAACACTCCAACTCGTGAAGTTGTGAGTTGTGAGTAGTGCTAGAGTTAGGCCCTAGCCAGTGGTCACTTGTAGAGGCACTAGCGAGGAAGGAGCCATACCCGTATCGCTACATCGTGTATCGAAATTTGGAGAAAGAGGAGTCTAGGGTCATCGACTCACGAACTCGCGAGTTGCGAAAGGAACTTGCGCTAAGGCCCGAGTTGTGGTCGTGTGGAGGTGAAGACTCACACCTGGTGCACGTTGTGCAGGTGGGGTTTTCGTGAAGGACTCATGGATTGGATTCGTGGGGTTCCAGTGAGGGCCCGAAAGGACTATTTCAGTTCTGCGGATTCAAATTTAGAACGATCCTGTGCCGATATCGGCCCGAGGGTCGGGTGTTTGCGTCACTATTGTTGAATCCTTGGAAGGGAAGTTGTACAACTGAAGTAATGTTGAGCAGTGAAGGGGTGCACTTCCTTGGGTGGGATAGGTTGAGGGGAATGAGAGGTTGTGAGGTGGAACTATTGCTAGAGTTCGTGCCATGGGCCTTGCCTTGAGTTGTGTACTATTGGACCTTGGTTCATCTTAGGAATCCTTTACCTTGGAAGAGTAATAGACCCAACTCAGGGGTGACCTACTATTGAGAGTGAATGAACAATATAGTCTATGGATGGGAGGAACATTTGAGGTTTGTAGCTAGTTGGTGATTTTAAATAAAATATAAGTGTTCTTTAATGTGTGTTTACATGATGATTATTGTGTGTGTTATATTTAATTTTGATATGAGGTAATTGTACATAATTATGCATAGAGTTGTATGTTGTTAGTACTACACGAGTGTTCATATGTAAGGCATGGCAATTATGTTGGAATCAAAGGACTAGACATGGGTCTAGGTATGAGCCTCCAGGAAGGATGGAGGTTAAAATTATTGGTATAAGAGAATTAAGGGGTTGAAATAAAGAAAATTAAAAAATTCAGCTCTTGACAGAAGTTAGGTTTGACATATGCCCAGAACCAAGTCAGAGGTGCATTACAATACTAGGAGGATATCCACACATGTAAAATGAGAATTGAATTTGACATGACATCTTTTAGAAAATAAAAGAGTTTGTGAACCCTACTTCCAACATTTATGAAGGATTTTATCAACCTTTTCCATCATTTTGAAGACCCATACCAACCACCACTTTTTCAGAGTCATACCACATGGAATGCATACAACAATGGGATCGAAGTTAGATGTGGACCAATCCTTTAAACATTTGTTTCTCATCCTTCTACCTGGAATCTAACCTACAAGCACCATTTATTTCAATTCCATAATGTCATTTAGCCTAGTCTTCACACCCAAATTCAAGATGACAGGGTCCTATCATTTTTTAATACACTTTCATCTTTTGTGTTTCCTCTCACCATCCAGAAGTTGTGACCCTAAACCCCCCACATTAGTGGTTGATGAGACATTCATATGTTTAAGTTACATAAACTCTCCAATAAATCCTACCTCTATTTGAACTTATTTTCTTCCGATTAAGCTACAATAAGGAAGTTTAAATTCTCTCTAAGAGTCAATGGAAGGAATAATGGTACCAAGTCCATCACGATGTTGAGTTAAATCCCTATCCTTGTCTAAACTAGGGTTGCTGAGTATATACATGATCTATGCAAGTGTACTTCATTAGTATTGTACCTAACTTAAATTGAAGTGTCTTGGGAGAGTCGTTAGCTAGTCCCATCAACCCTTCCTTTGACCAATCCTCCACCCTAGAAAATTCATTAGAAAGCACCTGATCCAACTCACCAATGATAGCCACTATCTCCTTGAGAAAATTTCACCCACTATGCATATGTTTCTCTTTGGATGCTTGAGAGCCAAGTATTGATCTTGCAGGACATTCTTAGAAATCATACAACATATTGGGCTCTTTTTTCTCACACTAAAGAGCATTGGAGGGAAGAATACATCTAAGGGACTATTGAGAAGATAAGGGGGATATATTCCTTTTGTTATGCGGGGTAGTGGACGAGAGTTCCTTGGATGCCAATAGTTGGATGATATGCATGTAATACTTTTTAGTGAGCAAATTGGTTGAGCATAAGAGAAAATGGGTTGGGATGAGAGAGAGAGAATCTTTTAGCTTGTTTCCTTCACCCTAGCAGCTTCATAGCCTAGCTTGGGGGTGATATATATGCTAGATATATATGGTTTGATAGAAAATCACTCTTACATAGCCAACTCCTTGGAATATTTTTAGCTAAAATATAAGTTCCTTATCATTGTTTATGAATATGAAAAATTATTGTTCATTTAATGCAATTAAAATCAATGTATCTTTCATTCTATATGTGATTTTTCTTGTTATTTCCACTATATTTTAATATTTGCTCCTGCACATGCATTTTATTACATTCTAGTCCTTCCTAGGAGGATTATTTAGCTATTATTATGGGGATACCATCTCTAGGGGATGGAATTTAGAGGCTTGTCTCATGGCTACTCATCATGTTACTAAGATTACTAGGTGAGGATTCTACATCATCATAGTAAAATAACTCGCAAGAGAATATGTAAAAAATCCAACTATTGTTAACTTGAAAGGTGCAACATGTATAATAGAGTTATATAAGGTACACCAATACCCATAGGGAGACAATTTTAAATGCATCGACTTATGACACTCAAGATCACACACCAAATATCATATCATTGAGCTCACACATCAAATATCATAGCCTCATGATCACTACAAAAATATCCTTACAACTTATGGTTCACAAATTTTTTTATCACTTTACTCGCTCTTCACCTTAGATTTTTCATGATACTCTCTATTCATCATGTTCATGCATCGTTCCATAATATATATAAGAATTAAAATGATCAAGTTTCACTATTTCGAAATGCTAACATCCTAAAAAAATTCCTTGTTTCGAGTTTATATGATTGAGGGTTATGGTGCTTTCTCTAAGATCTCTAGGTACCATTTTTTTTACTTTACCAAATGAATTGTGTGTACAAATCATAATGACTCCAACAAACATTCTAGGTTGATAACACATGATTGGATCTAAATATTGTGATGGGGAAAATTTGGCATCACTGTGCACCTCACCTTTTTCATGTGCCAATCGATAAACCTTTGTGCTAAAATCTACATCAATCTTAGTGCCAACAATAGATCCGTGCCTATATTTTTCATTATCATTTCTAACAAAGTATAAGATAAGGTGGGGTAATAAATGGTAGATTAGATTAGGTAATATAGGTTATTCTAGGTCAGGGTGGATTATGTTAGGTAATATAGTCTATCATAGGATATAATGGGCTAGGATAAAATCTAGTCTAAGATAAAAATAATCTAAAGTATTCAAGTCAAGGGTTTCCAAGGGTAGATTAGGAGATGTGTGGAAAAAATAAATATTAGGATGTGGTAGAATATTTTAGTGTAATATCATTTATGCAAGGGTAGGATAGGTTAGTTTCATGCTATGTTATGTTAGGCTATATTTGGCTAGAGTGGATTTGGGTAGATTAGTCTATGGTATTAATAAGTTGGTGCTAGGATAGGGTAGACTATCCTAGCACCAACTTATTACTATGGTGGGGTATATTATCATAAGGAGGGTATAATATTTCAGTCTAATATCATTTAGTCAAAGCAAATTAGTGTTGTCTAGTAAATGTAATTTTTAAACTAAAGCATGCATATTGAATAAAAATGCCCATTGCATATCCTAGGATGAACTATCAAAATTTTGAAATAAAAAGTCTTATTGATTTACAAAATATCCATTCAAATTGATGGGAGAGGACTCTAATTTGAACGCTAAAGTGTTGTGATGAGACTCCTATCTTAAAAATTAATTGACTATTAACAAAAAAAGAAAAACAAATTTAAACTTCAAACAATTTCACAACTCTAAAACTTAATGTCAATTATAAACACAATTATTAATATCTCTAACTTGGTGAATATGAAAAGGACTTATGGTGATGGATATAATTGACCCTGAAACTTTATGTGCTTCCTCCAACTTAAAACTTTTGTCACACTTTGAGTGTTGTTGGGAATTCAAACTTTAGATAAGGTGCTCAAGAAATGAAAGCACATGATCTTAATTTGAAAGTTCTCCATTTGTTAAACAAGGGGAGCTGCAAAGCAACAAGTCCCTGCTGTTAGGGTAATCAGTCCAATACTGCGACCATGAATTCAATAATGTGTTAGTAGAATCATCTCCTAACATTATTCCATTTAGAACTTGGCCTACTACATATTCACACAAAATGTCCAAAACATGACAACATGATGGAAGAATGAAAGGGAAGAAAGAAAACATATCCAAAAGGTGGTCTTTCCATAATACTAAAGATAACACTTGATGATCACTTAAGAATGGAACTCTAACAAGTGAATAAAACTTGAAAGTAAATATCTCAACTTCTTTCAAAATCAGACAATCAACTCAAATGTGTTCTGAATTATCTTCATTTTTTTGACACGGTCGTAGCCCAAAGTTCCAATATTTAATGCCCTAAGAGTCAAATATAGCATTTTTTCTCAAATCCTCACATTCTGTACAGAAATCGAAGAAGACTGATAGGAAAGGTGGTTCAGAGTTCTTAAAGACCATATCCTACAATACAAATCTTGATTCCTCATCAAAATCTATGGAAAATTTAAATCAAAATTCCAATAAAGTAGAATTATTTATGTAAAAACAATTTGTAACATGATACAATTAAGCATGGCATAACTATGTGATAGTCAAACACTGTTTACTAAGCTTCGGGCAATTAATTGAGAATCAATCTCAATATTTGAATCCATCATGGTGTAAGTATAATGTGACTGTACCAAGTTGACTAGTTGAAGATGACTTAAATGTAAAATTTTACCAAGGTAAAATAAAGAAATGAGTAAAGGGACATAACTATTCTTTTAATCATTACGGTATAACAAATTTTCTTCACCAAGACCATAAATGACCAAAGTTTATTTACTTACCAACACTAGTTGTGTTGAGATCCTACAAATAGGAGAAGAGGCATGTGATATCGTAACAACGATGGTCAAGTCAATTCCATTCTAGAAGACAATGCAATATTACATTTCATAGTATTAAATGTTTGCATGTTTGTGTGCACCATTGCAAGATACAATAAAAGTTATGGGGATGAACGAAAGCTTAAGATGACCCGAAGTACATTGTAATGTGGCACCATAACGCATTACATATGGAATATGCTCCATCGCTTCACCGATTCCTACTGACACATGGACAATAAATAATGATATTTAGTTTTATCAACTAGTGAAATCTTGTTTTTTTCTTTATATCCAGTTCTACTAAGAAACATAAGTTCTACTTTGAAGGAAACACTCTTGAAGAAGTGGTAGATTACAAATACCTCGGAATTGACTTCAACAAAAATCTAAGTTGGGAAGGCTGCAGAAAGAAAAGAACTTTGGGAGGTTGGAAAGCATCCTATGCTTTTCAAAATAGATGCAGAGAAGCAGAGCTATGAGATTGGAAGACTATGTAAACTCTCTTTGGTATTTTAGTGATCCCGATGGTTCTATATGGTTGTGAAGTGTGGGCTAACAACACATTTGACTTACAGTGGAAACAAATTGAGAAGATTAAAAAACGCTTGATCACAAACAAGTTTAAAATTAAAAGTCCAGTCCCTTATGATATCATGCTAAGTGAAATGGGGGCTGCTCCTATTGAAGCAATTGCTATGGTGTGTTTCATAAGATATCTAAAAACATTTGAGAAAATGGAAGACAGTTGGTGGCCTAAGGTCATCTTCAATGACATATTGTACAAAAGGAAGAAGACGTGGATGAGACAAAAAATTAAATGACTTAGTAAATAGGATATCCACTTGAACAAGTGCCCTACGAACAATAAAGAGATAAAGGATTTTGTTATTGATAGGTTCCACAAGATAATTTGGGATAAAGGGCTCGGGAGAAAGAAAGTGTACTATATTAAAGAGTTTAACCCCACATACAATCATCATCAAAAAGTGTACATCGGGGCCAATATATCTTGGAGAGGCAAAATTCTTATTTCCCAATTAAGAACCAATTCCCATCAACTCCATTGTGAAACTGTGAGCTGGAAAAGACCAAAAGAAGCTTGGGAAGAAACGGTGTGTGTGTTCTGCACCTCCGGAAAAGTGGAAACATAAAAGAATTTCATTTTAGAGTGTGAATCTTTCAAAGACAACAGGGACAACTATATAAATATATTGACAACTATCTCTTGAAATGAATTATTCAGTGAGGGGACAATGGAGAAATTAGGGGAGCTCATCATCAAGTTGAACAGGAAAAGGGATGAACTGCTGAAATCAGTGTGTGATCTGGCCTGTCCCATAGGCCATTGTTAGCCTCATGGATGTTAAAATTACTTCTTCTTCTTCTTCTTCTAAAAGCACGTGCTTTCTACCTTCTTCCCTTCTTTATTTTTGACATGTTCTTACATCACTATATTTAGTTATGGTGATTTCTTGCTTTATTATCCTAGATATTTATGCACAAATTTAAACGTCAGTTTCTCATATGGTCTCATGGACTAGTTAGTAAATCTATTTATCTACATATCTATCTCAAAAAACACTAAACTTTATCCAAATAACACTAGATTGAAAACTTTATCCAGAACAAAGAACACGAGATTGAAAGATAGTCCACTTGGTTACTTTTTCTTCAATTGCTACATTTTCTCCAAAGTTCGAGGAGGTTATTATATTCTTTAATTTATGTAATTTGTCTTAATTACAATATGCAATGTTTAAGAATATATGTAATTTAATTTTTTTATGTTTTTAATTGTTCCCAACAACACAGATTCCAGACAACAACACAAAATATTGAAGGGTGAGCTACAATAAATAACAAATATTGAACAGTGAGCTTGTACATGATTTATTAAACTCTTGTTATGTGCATTGCATGGCATGTAGTGGTCTCCACCTGGCACACATGATGGCATGCATTTTGCATGTATCCTATTCATACATTGAACTACACTTGGTTTGGCTTGTGTCTCATGACCCAGGTTCAATCCCAGGTGATGTTTACAACTTTGATATGTTCAAGAAGCATATTGTGGGTTACAATATAAGACTTTGTTACATAATTGCCTGTAGCACTCAATATGGTTTCTGGATGAATTCACGGTTTTTGGATGAATGCATGAAAACATCCTATGGAGAACGCTTTTAGTAATCACATTACATGCACTACTAGCTCGACGTTATAGTGCTTGAATGAAAACGAAACACGGAAATATTGTTCTAAGGTTGGATGGTGAATCTTCTGTTGTGGACTTCACTAGTTCTGTTGGTGTCTCTACAACCTATACTACTTTTGAGTCAGATGGTGAAAGTCTTGATCAACAAGGACTGAAGGATCTGGAAATCAATCTGTAATGAACTATTGCTATCGATCTCTAGTTGGAAGGTATGCCTGTTTGGAATCCTTTTATCAAATAGGCTTCCACATCAATTTTTACCTTGTATTCAAGTTGTATTTTCTTATCTTTCGAGCGATGTCATGTGAATGAGACATGATAGTTTCAATATCTTCTCTTATTATTACTATGTTTTGCAATTTCTCTTTCTAGAAAAACATAACGATGAGATAAACCAACTATTCAACTATAACATCTTTGAAACATTGATGAATATAAGTTCTGTAAGAGATAAGTCATCAACACTGCCAATTTCACAGACAACCTTTCCTTTGAGTTCTACAACCTCATCACTTGTTT
>ML779241.1:1757318-1770057 GCA_009831015.1 Picea engelmannii | reverse complement strand
AACATGATTGGTACATGGTTGGATGCACTTTTTTATGGTATAGGTTGATTATAGGTTGTTTGGTACAGGTTGGTGCATGGTTGATGCACTTGTTTATGGTACAGGTTGATTACAGGTTGAGGTACAGGTTGATGCATGGTTCAGATTTATTGGTATAGGTTTACAGTGGCATATCTCATAGTGATAGTGTAACATTGGTTCCATCATTCTACTTCTACTTTAGGGTGGCAGGACAGAGCAAGGACAGGTGGTTGTAGCCACCTTCCGATTGTTGTCGGAGAACATAAGGGGTTGTAGCCTCTTTCTGGTTGTAGCCAGAGAATTGGGGAGTTGGATCTTCCCTTAGGTTGTAGCCTGAGAAACTAGGGGGTTGGAGTCTCCTTCCAGTTGCAGCTAGAAAACAAAGGAAGTTGGTGCTTCCAATGAATGTTATTATTCAAGACATATAATAAAAAACATTCTGTGGTTTTCTCCCGATTTGGGTTTCCAAGTAAAACACTGGTGTATTGTGTATGTGTGTGATTGTTTATTTCTTACTGCTCATTATTGGATAATAATTCTACATTGATATAACATTTGAAGAAAAATGATTATAATTATGCTATTACTAATTCACCCCCCTCTTAGTAATCCAATAATTGGTATCAGAGCAGGTTCCTTCAGAAATTAGTTTAACCACTGAAAGGTAGATCATGGAGAGTACCAACTCATATAAAAATGGAATACCACAATTTGATGGACAAAAGTGTGCTTTTTGGAGCATAAATATGAAGACATATATACAGGCACAAGGATTTCAAGTTTGGCAATCAATTGTAGATGGATACATAGCACCAACAGTTCCACCAACAAATGACAAAGCAGTGAAACTCAGTGAGAATAATTCCAAAGCCAAAAATTCACTTTTGAATGGTCTCAGTGATACGGTAATCACCAAAGTCGCACATTGTAAATCTGCTAAAGAGAGTTGGGACAAGCTTCGAAATATTTATGAAGGAGATTCAAAAGTCAAAGCAACAAAGCTAGTGAAACACAAAGAAGACCTAGTGAAACACAAAGAAGAAGTTACAAGAGGTTTGAATCTTTGAGCACTGAAGTGGAATGTTACAAATGTAACAATTTTGGACACATGGTAGTCCCTCCTAAAGAACCTCAATAGATTCACAAACAAGAACCTTAGAAAACGACATGGATAAGAAAACAAGATCAATATAACAATGAAGAATGCACAGTCTCTCTACAAGATAAACATAAGAAACGTGGTTGGTATGTTGACAGTGGATGGTCAAAACACATGACAGGTGATAGAGACAAGTTTCTTACATTACGAAAGGAAAGAGATGGATCAGTCTCCTTCGGAAATGATGATTTAGCCAAAATCATTGGAAAAGACACAGTCTGAATTGGGAACAAGAATGAAAAGGCAGAAAATGTTCTACTAGTAGAAGATATGAAACATAATATTTTAAGTGTGATTCAAATGTGTGACCAAGGTCATAAAGTTACTTTCAATTCACAAAAGTGTGAGATGAGAAAATAAGGTTCAAGGAAATTGGTCGCTACAGCTGCAAGAACTTCAAGCAACATATATGTGTTAAGCGAAATTGGAAATGAAAAGTGTTGTCTAAGAAAGGAAGATGAAAGTTGGCTATGGAACAAAATAATGGGTCACATGCATTTTGATAACCTTGTCAAAGTCAACAAAAGAGAAACAGTCAGAGAAATGCCCCAGATCACGAAACCAACCAACACTTTATGCAAGCATTGCCAACAAGGAAAGCAAACAAAGACCAGGTTCAAATCAAAGGAATATTCAACAACAAAACCACTGGAAATTGTGCATACTGATCTAGTTGGACGAACCACAACAAAATTCTTAAAAGGTGAGAGATACTTTATGTTATTAGTTGATGATTATACAAGAATGACTGCAGTTTGTCTTCTCAAGAACAAGTCAGAAGCTTTTGAAAATTTCAAGATTTACAAGGAAATGGTTGAAAATGAGATGGATTCAAGAATCAAATGATTAAGATCGTATAATGGAGGAGAATTCAACTCAAAGGAATTTATGGACTATTGCAACAATCATGGAATAAAAAGACAATTCTTTGTCGCAAGGACACCTCAATGGAATGGAGTTGTTGAAAGAAAGAACAGGACAATACAAGAAATGACTCGAATAATGATAATGGATTCAAAGTTGACAGATATTTTTTGGACATAGGCAATGCATACAATAGTTCAAATTCAAAATAGAGTAATGCTCAGAAATAACACTGATAAAAATCCCTACGAGCTATGGAAAAGGAAGACCAACAAATGTGAAGCACTTCATATTTTTTGGAAGAAAATGCTACATCAAAAGAGAATATGGAAGAATGAGAAAGTTTGACTCTCGTGTGGACAAAGGAATACTTGTTGGTTACTCAAGTACAAGGAAATCATACAAGTTTTACAATCTAAGATTAAACAAAGTTTTGGAAAGCATAAACGTAACAATTGATGAAACCGGCAGACCAGAATCAAAGGAAGAAGAAAACAAATCAATGGAACAACTTTTCGAAGAAGAAGATGAAAAATAAGTAGAAGAGGAAGATGAAGATGAAGAGAATATGATAGAAGCAGAAGAGCAAGTTCAACAAGTATCTCCAAAGACACCTAGCAAACGAGTACAGAAGAATCACCCTTCAGATCAGATTATTGGAAACAAAGATGCAGGAGTTGAGACTAGAAGAAAAATCTGTTCACCAGAACAAACACACCTAGCACTGTTATCTACAATTGAACCAAACTGTTTTGAAGAAGCCAGCAAGGATGAATTTTGGAATAAGGCCATGGATGAAGAATTGTATCAAATAGAGAAAAATGCCACTTGGGAATTAGTTCCAAGACCAAAGAATAAGAATGTGATCGGCACAAAATGGGTTTTCAGGAATAAATTGAATGAAGATGGACAGGTTACAAGGAACAAAGCTAGATTGGTATGTAAATGATATGCACAGATTGAAGGAATCGACTTTGAAGAGACATTTTCCCCAGATTCCAGAATGGAAGAAATCCATTTTCTTTTAGCTTATGCCTGTTCCAAAAAAGTTAAAGTATATTAGATGGACCTAAAATCAGCTTTTCTGAATGGAGAACTTGAAGAAGAAGTCTACATTGAACAACCAGAAGGATTTCAGTTTTCAGAGAACACAGACTATGTGTGTAAATTAAATAAGGCCTTGTATGGTCTAAAACAGGCTCCTAGAGCATGGTACTCCAAACTGGATAAGTATCTGCAGTAGGCAGGGTTCAGAAAAGGAAGTGTAGACAACAACCTCTACATCAAGGTAAGTCAAGGTAATATTTTATTAATTGAAGTTTATGTAGATGATATTATTTTTGGTAGTGATGATGACAAGTTAAGCCAGAAATTTGAAAAATACATGCAGAATGAATTTGAAATTTCATTACTTGGAGAACTATCCTTCTTTCTGGGACTTCAGATACGTCAAAGCAACCAAGGAATTTTTATTTCTCAAACCAAGTATATGTGAGAAATGCTAAAGAGGTTCGGAATGGAAGATTGCAAACCAATTATCACTCCCATGCAAACCAGTTGTAAGTTGAGCAAAGATGATGATTCGAAGTCTACAGATCAGAGGCAATACATGTCAATGATTGGAAGCCTACTATATGTGACAACATCCAAACCAGATGTAATGCAGTCAGTTGGAAAGGTGGCATGATTTCAAGCAACACCAAAGGAATCAGATGTATTAGCAGTAAAGAGGATCTTCAAATATCTCAAAGGAACAGAAGAGTTTGGATTATGGTATCCAAAAGGAAAAGATCTATCACTTATTGCCTACAAAGATGTAGATTGGGAAGGTTGTATTAATGACCAACGAAGCACCAGTGGAGCAACGTTCTAGTTAGGTGAGTGTTTGGTATCATGTCTAAGCAAGAAAAAATCATCAATATCTCTATCTACAGCTGAGGCAGAGCATATTGTAGCAACAACATGTTGTACACAGGTTCTTTGGATGAAACAAACTTTGACAGATATACAGGTTGAGTATGATGAGCCCATTCGAATATATTGTGATAATACAAGTGCCATCAGTATCTCAAAAAACCCGGTGATGCACTCCAAGACAAAGCACATTCCAATCAAGTATCACTTTCTACGAGAACAGGTTGCAAAAAAGAACATCAGAGTTGAGTATGTGGGCACAAAAGAACAAGTGGTAGACATCTTTACAAAACCACTTCCACGGGAATCCTTTGAATATCTTCGCCAAAGACTTGAAGTTATTTCTACTCCAAAATGAATTCTTTTTTAATGCTTATCTTATATGTCTTAGATGTACATGAGGAAGCACCATAAGAGGAAAATTTAGTTAGGGGGAGCAACCTCGGATGGAAATATACCTTTGCCAATGATGAAAAAGGGGGAGATATTTATCAGATGCAGAGCACAGAGGCATGGTTCCAGGGGGAGCATGAGTGATATGATTTCAGTATTGCATCAGAGTGTTGCTGTCAATGCCAAATGGGGAGATTGTTGATTAAGGTTGCTTGTCATTGATGTCAACCCTTGAAGAAAGCCCCGTAGCACAAAGGTTTGGGTAATGGACCCAATATTGTTTGATGTAAATATGAATCATTTTTTTTTTCCATGGTTGATAAGAATTAAATATGGATGAACTCCAAAGTGGTCCCTTTATGGTGAAAGCCCTCATGGGAAGATGCTTTGCGGAGTAAGAGAACCCATGCTTAATTGTGGAATAGTGAGATGAAGGATAGTGAATTTGTTAGGGAAACTATCCTATATGTATAGTGATTTTCATGCCATTTTTGGTGGTATGTATAACGTCAGATAACTCCTCACGGTTAGAGAGTTATGACCATGTGAAGTTGGAGAACCAAGGTTTGGGTAATGGACCCAAGTTTGTTTGATGGATAAAGGTATGATTTTGGATATATTAGAAGGTAATACTATTCTATATCGATAGTACATGTCATTCCATTTTTGGTGGTATGTGGAATGTCACATAAATCCTCACGGTTTGAGAGTTATGGCCTTACGAAGTTGGAGGACCCTCATATGTCATCTAGAAGCCCCAAAAGGTCAAAGTAGTCCAAGTGGTTCAAGAGATTTTAAAAGGTAAATAATAAAGTGAAGTGATTAGTGTATTGTAATTCAAAGTGAATACAAAACAAATTATTTCAATAATAAATTTAATGGAGAAATTAGAAGTGGGTTAACCATAAAATATGGAAAGTGGGCCAAGTGACCTAGAAGATGTTTTTAAGGAAGCTACTTGGAGAGTATAAATAAGAGGCAAGGCTCTCTCATTTTAATCAGACTTGAGAATATTGAATATCTATAGGTGTCTGAGGTAACCAAGGATATATAAGCCTAATGTCTGAGGGAAGGTGAAGAAAACAAGGCCGAAATGCAAGGAAGGATACATCCTTTTGATGGTGCTTTCTAAGGTATGTTATTTACAGGTCATCTCACCATTTTTACTATAACTTTTTTTCTATAATGATTCAGACCATGAAATTGATATTCCATTGAGAAAACATACCCAAGTATCTGTGGTAAAACATTCATCTTGTGGGTCATTGTATTTTTGGAGTTACACTCCGTGGAAAATAAGGTTTGTGGCTAGTCCTGAAACTAGTAAAAAACAGGTGTTTCGGGTAAAAACATCATAACTTCTTCATAACAGATAAAAATTCAATGAGACAAAATGTGTTGGTTAGGGTACATTATTTAGTACTCTGTGTAACATTTTCATATCAATTCAATGAACATTTCATGTGGGGCATGCTCTACAAGGTCACTCTCTAGAATAAACCAAAATTCAACAAGGTATGTCAGTTTTGCTATAAATCCTTTTTCTGAGAGGTTCCAAGTAGTGACACCTAGAGGAATTGCATAAAACACACTGAAGAACATTGTATATCAGTTTCATATCTTTATACATTACAGGTTCAAAGTTATGATTACTTCGAGTTAGGGTTGTTGACTAGTCCAAAAATAGACATGTGAGACTAAAGAAAAGTTTGATGAAAATGGTAGTCTCTTGTTGTTAAAGTTAAGGAAGGTTTGCAGGAATGTGATCATAAACACCAAGTCTATTACAGAGCTACAAATCAGATTTGGATGATGAAATTTATGAGGGCTTTTGGTTGAGGTACATGTTGAGTACATGGTTGAGACAAGTAGTTGATGAGTTCACACATACATGAGGTGTATAGTTGATGATGTTGGTACATATTGATGAGTCATAGTTGATGAGTAGTTGACACATGATTGGTACATTGTTGGATGCACTTTTGTATGGTATAGGTTGATTATAGTTTGTTTGGTACAGGTTGGTGCATGGTTGATGCACTTGTTTATGGTACAGGTTGATTACAGGTTGAGGTACAGGTTGATGCATGGTTGATGCATGGTTCAGATTTATTGGTATAGGTTTACCATGATATATCTCAAAGTGATAGTGTGACAGTGGTTCCATCATTCTACTTCTACTTCAGGGTGGCAAGATAGGGCAAGGACAGGTGGTTGTAGCCACCTTTTGGTTATAGCCGAAGAACATAGGGGGTTGTAGCCTCCTTCTGGTTGTAGCCAGAGAATTGGGGAGTTGGAACTTCCCTCAGGTTGTAGCCTGATAAACTAGGGGGTTGGAGCCTCATTCCAGTTGCAGCTGGAAAACAAAGGAAGTTGGTGTTTCCAATGAATGTAATTATTCAAGACATATAAGAAAAAAATTCCGTTGTTTTTTTCCCTATTTGGGTTTCCATGTAAAACACTGGTGGAGTGATTGTTTATTTCTTACTGCTTATTATTGGATAACAATTCTACATTGATATAACATTTGAAGAAAAAGGATTATAATTACATTATTACTGATTCACCCCCCCTCTCAGTAATCCAACAACAACAAGTGTATACGCAGGCTGCTCCACTACATCATGTGTACATCAGGATTTGTGCGAGAAAATGAAAATTAAATGTCGGGTTTCCATGTCACGACAAGAGATCTCTGATCCTTGAACTTACATATACTGGAAACGTTCTGACTCGGCCCTTCAGTTCCAATTTGAAGGCTATAAATGGGCCAATTCTGAGCTATGGAAAATGAGAAGAATTCAACTTTGAGAGCAAAGTTACTCTGGAGAAATTATTACGTCATATTGAGTCTGCATTGTTTTTTCCTTTAATTCTGAACACACTGTTCAGCCCCCAAGATCTTCCCTTATTGATGGAGAACCCCATTGTCTCCCTTATATGAGCTTGCTTTTGGTGAAGGATTGAAGTGGTTGAGGCCCAGCTGGAAGGAACTTAGTTTCTTGGTTCTGAATCGTGCCAACACGAAAGTCTGTAATATTTTCACTTTTGTTGATCATTTATTAATATAAATACTCCTTTCCCGTCCGATTGATATCTTGCAAATATACGAGTTATTATCCATGGGCGTATTTGTTATGTTTATTAATGGATTATGCTATCTAATGTGCTAACCTTTTACATTATCACCATATGCTTGCTTTCCTTATTTGTTGAGAACTAGTTGCAGGTATATAGCTCTGGTTTCAAGTGCTCAACGATGGACTTCATCGAACATTTATATGAGGTAGGCCTCTTTTTTATCTCTCTTGCATATTGGTTTATATAGCATATGTTTGGAAAAGAGTTGATTTCTGCAGTGATTTCCATCTGTTGTGGTTTACCCTAGCCATAGAGAGATTTTCCTTGTAACACCAACACTTTTGATAAAGATACAAAACAAGAGGAACAATACTAATCAAAATGTGGAATGGATTGGGGTGGAAAAAAAAGAAGAGGATTTGAAGAATATTAACATATTTTCTAGAGGAGGAGCTAAGACAGAAAAATATGGAACCAAGAAGGATCAGGACTAGTACCAATGGGTTAGGAAGAATACAACGCCAGGAATTTTTTTTGATGTGTGCAAAGAGAAAGAGATATTCAAGGAAGCTAGACATGAGATATTGAAGGAAAACATTGTGTCCACTTTAGGAATGAATCCAGTAGATGAGATACTAGTGTATGTCATGCCTTCATTATTTGATCAGACCAATTAGTAGAAATATTCAGAACAAGTAAGTAACTTAAGAATTTTTTTGGGAGCCTGTGTCAAATTACTGAATGATAATAATTCTTTACAGGTACTTCATAATTTGTTAGAAAAATGTAATCCTGTGGAAGAAGGGGTAAAAAGACTAAATCATGTCCATAAGAAGAGAAGAACCAATAGGGAATTTAGATTGAATGCCAACATAGGAGATTTCAATATGGGGGAAATTATACTAGACTTAGGGTCTGAAGTCAATGTTCTTACAAAGAAGACTTTGGAAGCTATGGGAGAACCGCAATTAGGGTATTCACCTATTCATTTGAAATTGGAAAATCAACACAGAGTGGTTCCAATTGGTAGGTTGAAGGGGATTCCAGTAGATCTAGATGGTGTGCACACCATGGTAGACTTTTAAGTCATTGACATAGTGGACAACACTTTTCCATATCCAACATTGTTGGGTATGTATTGGGCTTTTGATAACTAGGATATTATCAAATTGAAGAAAAGAAAGATGATCTTTGAATAAGGGGAATACACAGTTATAGCACCAATGGATCCCTCAGAAGGAGGAAGGTATGTGGAACCTGCGACAAACAATATTCTTATAGAAGATGTAAATTAGTTATAAAGAACAACCACCCACGAAGAGGATTATATCAACCAAGCTACAGATGGCATGGTCAATTGGAGGAGTATTATTTCTTGTGCTTCAGACTCTAACACAGGACTGGAAAATTGACAACAACGACTACATGAATTATCTACCAGGAGATGTGCCAGAATGACGCGTGCACTAAGATGGGTTGGTACAGAGGTAAGAGAACCACTACTTTTTACAGTTTGAATGACTTAGAAGAATTTTTAATGAAGTTTGAGGTAGAGGTTATGGAAAATCAGAGATTACCAACATTAGAATTTTTTTAAAAAGCTACACCTCCAATATGGTGGGGTAAACAAAAGGAAAAGATAAACAATTGGTTTCATTGAAAAAGGTTAATGCACATCAGATTCAACGCAGAGTAGGAGCATAGATATGAGGGATTTTGAAAAACTAAAAAAAATGTAGATGTGCATGGTTCAATGGAGATTAGTACCACCAGAATAATGGCCACACCATTTTATTCACACACTAGAAGGTATTCCAAAGAACTGATACACCGAACATGAACTACGAAGATGCTAATTGGGAAGAGATACAACATAATTTCATAGTGTCATTTGAATTTGAGCATGACCAAATAGTGATAGATACAGTGCTAAAAGTGGTAAGAGACGTGATATTTGAAGAACTAGAATTTGAAATAATCCCATGATATCATAAGCAGACTAGACATATAGTTAAACAATTGCTACACTATTATCACGATGCAAAAGAAGAATATCTAATAGAAGATAATCCGTGCAATATAAAGATCCCAAAAGTGGAAGGTTAAAGGGAAATAGAAGGTCCCAAGATAGATTTACAAGATTATGCCACACCATTAAATATCAAGAAGGTAAACATTGGAACTGCAGAAAACCCAAAGATGGCCAATATTGGAGATTATTAGGATAATCAAACAGTAGAAAGGATCACAAAATTACTGCGCAAATACAATGACTTATTCTCGATGACATTATCAGAGATCAAGGGTTTAACAGGAGAGTGAGGAGATATGAATATACCTTTGAAGCTAGAAGCAATACCTATCAAACAAAGGCCTTAGAGATTGAATCCAATATACAAAGAGAAGGTGAAGACAAAAATTGACAAGATGCTAGAAGATGATGTCATAGAAACTATAGAAGAGTCAGAATGGATATGTCCTATGCTGGTGAAAGAAAAGAAGCAAGGAGGGATTAGGATTTGTGTAGATTTGAGAAAAGTGAATGATGCTTTCCTACATGATCTTTTTTCTACCCCATTTACATATGCAGTTTTGGAGAAAGTAGGAGGCCAAGAAGATTATTCTTTTACAAATGGATTCTCAGGATATCATTAGATCATGATAGCACCAAAATATAGGCACAAGACATAATTTTCTACAGAGTGGGGATCATTTCATTATACAGTTATGCCATTTGGATTGAAGAATGCACCAACCATTTTTTCAAGGGTAGTAGTAGCATCTTTTAAGGACTTTATTTACAAGTTTTTGGAGGTTTACTTGGACGATTGGACAATGTTCAATTTGTTAAAGGACCATGTTGAAGTATTAAGGATGATGTTAGATAGATGCAAACAGTGTTAGATATCAATAAATATTAAGAAATGTATTTTTAGTGCACCTTTTGGGATTTTGTTAGGACATGTGGTGTGTAAACAGGGTCTGCTGGTTGATCTTGCTAAAATTGTTGTCGTAGTTAGCTTACCACCACCAAATTTAGTGCGCCAATTGAAGAGTACATTGGGCCATACATGATATTACATGAAGTTCATAAGGGGATATGCACAAATTACTGCACCAATGGAGAAGTTGTTCAAGAAGGACACTAAGTATCAATGGAACGAGGAATGCAAACAGAGTCTGGATATTTTTGAGGAGAAGATGGTTATTGTGTCGATTTTAGTATTTCCAAATTGGGAAAAATAATTTCATGTGCATTTGGATGCATATACAATAACATTAGGAAAAATATTAACCCAACCAGGAGAAGGTGATATGGATCACCCTATTTCATTTGCAAGCAAAAAGTTATCGTATTTAGAACATAACTATAACACTACAAAAAGGGAAGGATTAGATATGGTGTATGCTTTGTAGAAATACAAACATTGCTTGTTAGGGAAACATTTCAAGATGTTTACAGATCATTCTTCTCTAAGATATTTAGTCAATAATCCAGTGTTGGGGGGGAGGATATGTACATGGTTACTTTTTTTCCAAGAATTTGACTTTGAAGTTCTGGTGAAGCCTGGAAGATTGAATGCAGGACCAGATCACTTATCCAAGATAACTGATGGAGAAGAACCCAATAAATTGGAATAAAACCTTCCATATGCACAATTGCTTTCAGTCCAAATAACTGGTGAGTATTTTGCTGACATTATTGAATTTTTGAGTACAGGCTTTGTACCAAGAGAATTTACTACTGTGTAGAAGAAAAATTTAGTGGTCAGAGATGCAGATTATCAGTTGATTGCAGGTCATTTATACAAACTTGGAGAAGATATCATCTTAAGGAGATGTATGATGGAGCATGAGAGGCCTATTATTTTGGAAGAGGCACATAAAGGGATTGTTGGAGGACACTACGTAGGAAAATCTACCGCGCATAAGGTATTACACGTAGAATTATGGTGGCCAATAGTTCACAATGATTCAAAGGAATACTGTCAGAAGTGTGATGTTTATCAAATATTTTTGAAACCATCCAAAAGGGATGATATGCCATTGAGACCTCAGGTTACTTTGCAAGTGTTTGACAAGTAGGACGTAGATGTTTTAGGACCAATCAACCCACCATCTAGAAGATAAGGAGCCATATATATTATTACAATGACAAAATACTTGATAAGATGGGCTAAGGAAACACCAATAAAGGATTGCAATGCAAAGACAACATCGCACTTTTTATTTGAACATGTAGTGACAAGGTTTGGATGTCAAAGAATATTGATGAGTGATCATGTAAATCAGTTTATTAACAGTACAATTGAGGCAATGCTTGAAGAATTTAAGATACATCATTATAAGAGAACTCCTTATCATCCTCAAGAAAATGAAATAGTGGAAGCCTTCAACAAGATTTTGGATAATGACTTGACAAAGATTTGTAATGTAAATATAGATGATTGAGATTTGAAGGTACCAACAGTAATTTGGCCTTGTAGAACTACCTGGAAGAAGCTAATAGGGAAGAAACCCTTTAGCTTGGTGTATGGAAAGGAAGTAGTTGTTCCCTTAGATTATTTGATACCAAGTATGCACATTGCAAAAATTACATATATGACAGAAAGGGGCACAGGGTAGGAAATATTGGCTCAACTGATGGACCTAGAAGAGGAAAGAATCATAGCAGGTTTCCATCAAGAGGTACAGAAAGAAAAAGATAAAGCATGGAATGACATACATATCAAGAAGAATAATTTTAAGGAAGGATATTTGGTTCTCCTCTATGAAAATAAGTTTTTGTAGCACCCAGGGAAGCTTATAATTCATTGGCTAGGGCCATACCAGATAAAGTCTGTCACAGATGGAGGTGCGGTACAACTGCAAGACTTAGCAAGAAAGGAAGTTCAAGGACCAGTGAATGGTAGTCGACTGAAACTGTATAGGAAAAATCGACCTACTAACCCTCAATTATTGTAACACAACAAGTAGACTTGTACATATTGCAAATAATAGGAGTTCAAATAAGAAAAAGGAAGAGAAAAGTAGAAAAATAAATAAAAATCCAAAAATAAGTAGTTAGAGGAACAAGTGATAGACAAATTGTTAAGACCTAAATAGTGGCTCATTACCCCTTAACTAGGGCATATTACATTAGTAATGTTATTTTATTTATGTCGCCTTTAGTCCATTAGTTGTAATTATACCTCCTAGTCTCCTATATATACCAAGGAGACATTTTCATTTGGAATCATCTTGTATTTGGACATTTATGTGGGCATAAGGAGGTTTCCCCCTCGAAGAGGCTTATTATTTGAATTT
>ML779241.1:1711592-1721803 GCA_009831015.1 Picea engelmannii | reverse complement strand
GGTAAAACAATTACAAGATGGCCCCTAAAGGAAAGAACTTGAAAAGTATAAATAAGAGATCAAGAGACTCCCATCAGAACATATTGAGCACATTGAATATCTATCTTGTGAAAGGTTTATTGCAAGGATTTGATTGACAAATCCGAGGTAGCACAGATTTGACACAGTGAAGGAAGAGTGGCGACAAATTTTTGTGACTATAGAAAAGAGCGATGGTTTTGTTAAAAACCCTAATTTAGATGACCCTCGTGGGTCAAACTATTGGTGTTTCACAAGTCACCCTCGTGGGTTTTCTAGAGCTCATCATATGAAGCCCCGCTAGATACAAGGTTTCGTCCAACGAGGAACACATATATCTGAATATTGGGGTTTGTACCAGATTGTGGAAGCTGAGAAGAGGCTAAAGGAATATGTCACATTATTCAGGTACAACAAAGTCATATACATAAGTAAAAGGTATGTTATGTGCTTGTTTGAAGTTGTTTTTGGTGATTTATTGAGGTATGGTCATGGCAGATTGAGAATTTTCCCTTGAGAGACCATTGGATGTATGACACATGTTGTATGAGGTAGATCTACAGAGGCACATTGCTAGTGCACTTGTTGTTTGTAGTTGGCACACATTATTGGGTATCTCGTTGAGGTGTATCTTGTATCATTTGGTACATGTTTGAGGCTTCTTGGTTAAGGTGTGTTGCTGAAGATATTGGTACAGGTTGAGGCTGCATCATAGTGAGGGTTTGATCCATGGATGATGTGAGGGTTCATTATACTTGGTTTGTGGATGTTTGTATATGTATGACACATTATTAGAGAGATATAGTTGTACATGGTTTGAGATATACACTTGTGATAGTGGGTATGCGATCTATGTCATCATATCTGATTGGTTGATAAGATTATTGTGACAGGTTGTTGATACAATTTGTGACAGGTTGTCAAAGGTTGTTGGTATAGGTTTATGTGACAGGTTTTACAGTGATAGGTTTCACAGGGACAGATTGACAGTGACAAAGAAACAATGGAAGTATAAGATATTGTGGCACATGTATTTCAGGGCAGCATGACATGGCAAGGAAAGGGGGTTGTAGCCTCCTTCTGGTTGGTGCTGAAAAAATGAGGGAGTTGTAGATTCCTTCAGGTTGGGTCCTGATAAAGTAGGGGGTTGTATCCTCCTTCCAATTATAGATGGAAAACAAGGAAGTCGGTGCTTCCTATGAATGTTTTTATTTTGACATATAAGAAAAGCATTCCATGGTTTTCTCCCGCATTAGATTTCCATGTAAAATTTTGGTGTACTTTTTACTTGTGTGGTTTCTCATTGTTTACTGTTTATTTATATTGCTCATGATGTTTTGAATCCTATTGATGAAATTCTCTTAAATTTAAACAATACACATTATGGTTAAAATTAATAAAAGTTTTCTCATACTAATTCACACCCCCCCTCTCAGTATTCCAAAAATTGGTATCATAGAAGGTCCTTCAGAAAGCAGTCTAACCACTGGAAGGAGATCATGGACTACGATAACATTGGGGTACCACAATACAAAAGTCATAACTATTACTTATGGATCAAATGGATGAAAACATATGTGCACACACATGGATTTGATGTTTGGCGAGAAATAGTAGATGGATACAAAGCATTTGCCACTCCCCCGATAGATAAGGATGGAAAGAAACTTGAAGATAATGATGCTAGAGCCAAAAATTCTATCTTGAATGATTTGACTAAAATAATTTATACCAAGGTTTTTCACAGTGAGTCCGCAAAGGAAGTCTAGAAAAACTAAAGAATATCTATGAAGGAGATGCAAAAGTCAAGGTAGACAAACTTCAAACCTTCAGAACCAATTTTGAACAATTGAAAATTAAGGATGATGAAAACATTGCAGCCTAATTTCTACGAGTCGATGAAAGTGAACTCTATTAAAGGCTTGGGAGACAAAATGAAGGAACATGTTATTGTTCAAAATATACTATGGTCTATTTCGATGAAATTTGATTCAAAGATTTCAAATCTAGAAGAAAGGGTTGACATAGATACATTGACCATGGATGAGCTACATGGGATACTCACAACTTATGAGAAAAGGATAGAGAAATATAACCCAACCACTAAGGAAGCAACATTTAAGGCATCTAAGAAGACAAATAAGAAGAATAAGCAAAAACCAAAGTTAGATTGTAGTTGCAGTGATGATTCAGATGAAGATGAAGAAATGGAAAAATTCGTCAAAATGTTGAAAAGAGGAAATGAAAAATACAAAGGTATGCTTCCATTGAAATATTTTAATTGTGGAGGTATTGGTCATTTTGATTCTAAATTTCCTCATAAGAATAAGGAAAGTGATGAAGAAGAAGACCCTAAAAAGAAAAAGAAAAATCAAAAGGGTAAAAGAAACAAAAAAAAATTATTCAAGAAAAGTCTCTGCACCAAGGAAGACAATTAATCATCAGATGAGGATGAATACATTGAAATTAAGAAAGAAATAATACTCTTTATGGTAGTATAATATTCCAAAGAAGACTCTGAAGAAGAAGGAGAAGTTGATCTCATAGCAGAATTAATTAGTGTACTAGAAGAGATAAGGATTGAAAGAAATAAAATCAAGCCACTCAAGGAAGAACTAAAAGAGAAAGAAGCATCTCAGAATTCCAATTCCGAAGAAGTTGAGAAGATGTTCGCGAATTTAAAAATCCAAGTAGAAGAAGACAAAATAATTAAAGAAGCACTCAGAGGTCAGTTAGATGAAAAGGAAAAAATGATCGAAGGCTTGGAAGCATAAATAGTCACTTTAAGAAAAGATCTTCAAAATAAGGACATGTTGTAGAACAACACCAAAGTATTGGATGAGATCATTAGTAGTCAAAGGCCATACCATGACAAATCCAGACTAGGATAAAACTAGACAGAGAAAGGCTCAAGCTCCAATTCAACAGAACACATAAGCTATGCTTAAACAATCAGAGGTTATTCTAAGAAGGAATAAGACAAGAGGAATCAAGAATAATATTAAAGAGACACTACACCACCCAAAATATTCAGAACTCAAAATTAGCAACAACTGAAAATAGAGAGAACCCAAGAAGAAGAAGGATTCAAAAGAGAAACACCATTGAAAAGATCTTCCACACCTGGGTATAAAACTAATTTTATTGGTTTATGTTATTCATGTAATACTTTTGGGCATAAAACTGTGAATTATAGAGCCAATACCAAGAACAAAAACAACTATGAAGGATACACAAGAAATGGTTATCCAAGAAGGTCTCATGAAGCACAAAGAAAAAGATACAACAAATTTGAACCCTTGAGTGCTGAAGTAGAATGCTACAAGTGCAACAACTTTGGACACATGGCCAAGGATTTTAGATTGCCAGTTCCTGCTAGAGATTCACAATAGAATATCAATAGTCACAGATAGGAACCACAAAGGATATGGATAAGGAAGCATGATCAATTGAACATTGAAAAATGCATGCTTTCTTTACAATATCAACACAAGAAACATGGATGATATATTGACATTGGCTACTCAAAGAATATGACAGGTGATAAGGATAGGTTTCTATTATTGAAGAAAGAAAGAGATGGATCAATTTCATTACGGAAGGATGACTAAGATAGAATTATAGGAAGCGACACAATCAAGCTTGGAAGCAAGGATGCTAGGGAATAAAATGTTCTACTAGTCCAAGAAATGAAGCATAATCTTCTAAGTGTAAGTCAAATGTGTGATCAAGGACACAAACTTATGTTCGACTCAGAGAAATTTGAGATCAGAAAAGTAGGGTTAGGAAAGTTGGTGACTACAACTGTAAGAACTCCAAGTAGCATATATGTACTAAATGAAATTAGAAAGGAAACATGTTGCCTATAAAAGGATGATGAAAGTTGGCTCTGTCATAGAATAATGGGTCACATAAAATTTGATAATCTCATCAAAATCCACAGAAAGGAAGCAATAAGAGAAATTCTTGAGATATCGAGGCCAACAAATACTCTTTGCAAGCATTTCCTAGAGGGAAAACAAACCAAGACCAAGTTCAAATAAAAGGAGTACAACAAAACCGCTAGAGATTGTTCATACAGATCTATGTGAACCGAAAATAACAAAGGTATTGAATGGAGAACAATATTTTATGTTACTGGTTGATGACTACACAAGGATGACTGCAATTTTCTTTCATGGCAATAAATCAGAGCTTTTTAACACTTAAAGATATACAAGGAAATGGTTGAAACTGAAATAGAGTTGAAAATAAAGTGTTTGAGATCAGACAATAGAAGATAATTTACATCAAAGGAATTCATAATATTTTGTAGCGAACATGGGATAAAAACACAGTTCTTAGTGGCCAAGACACCTCAACAAAATGGAGTTGTCGAAAGAAAGAACAAAATCGTGCTGGAAATGGCCAGAACCATGTTAAACAATTCCAAGATTGAAGACATATTTTGGGTACAGGACATACATACAATGGTTCATATTCAGAACAGAGGAATGCTAAAAAATAACAATGATAAAAATCCCTATGAGTTATGGAAAGGAAGAACAACAAATATGAATCATTTCAGAGTGTTCAAAAGAAAATGTTATAACAAAAGTGAAGATGGTCGGATTGGAAAATTTGAATCTCAATTTGATAAAGGAATATTGGTTGGGTACTCAAGAAAAAGAAAAACACACAAAGTTTCCAATCTAAGAATCAATAGAATAGTGGAAAGCATCAATGTGACGATTGATGAAACAAATGGATAGAAGAAAAAATAAGGAAGGAAAGATTCAGTGGAACAGGATCACAAAGAAGATTATAAATAAGAACAAGTAGATGAAGAAACATATGAAGAATAAGAGAAGTCAGAGGTAGAAAAAGAGAAAAAATATTTTCAGGCACATCCAAAGACACCTAGCAGATGAGTACAAAACAATCATCCAACATAAAATATCATTGGGAATAAAGATAAAGGAGTTGAAACACGAATAAGAATACATTCACTAGAACAACAACACCTAACACTCTTATCCACAATTGAGCCAATTTTTTTTGAAGAAGCCAACAATGATGAATACTGGATCAAAGCTATGAATGAAGAATTGGACCAGATAGAGAAGAATGGAGAACAATACTTTATGTTACTGGTTGATGACTACAAAAGGATGACTGCAATTTTCTTTTGTGGCAATAAATCAGAGCTTTTTAACACTTAAAGATATACAAGGAAATGGTTGAAACTGAAATAGAGTTGAAAATAAAGTGTTTGAGATCAGACAATAGAAGATAATTTACATCAAAGGAATTCATAATATTTTGTAGCGAACATGGGATAAAAACACAGTTCTTAGTGGCCAAGACACCTCAACAAAATGGAGTTGTCGAAAGAAAGAACAAAATCGTGCTGGAAATGGCCAGAACCATGTTAAACAATTCCAAGATTGAAGACATATTTTGGGTACAGGACATACATACAATGGTTCATATTCAGAACAGAGGAATGCTAAAAAATAACAATGATAAAAATCCCTATGAGTTATGCAAAGGAAGAACAACAAATATGAATAATTTCAGAGTGTTCAAAAGAAAATGTTATAACAAAAGTGAAGATGGTTGGATTGGAAAATTTGAATCTCAATTTGATAAAGGAATATTGGTTGGGTACTCAAGAAAAAGAAAAACATACAAATTTTCCAATCTAAGAATCAATAGAATAGTGGAAAGCATCAATGTGACGATTGATGAAACAAATGGATAGAAGAAAAAATAAGGAAGGAAAGATTCAATGGAACAGGATCACAAAGAAGATTATAAATAAGAACAAGTAGATGAAGAAACATATGAAGAATAAGAGAATTCAGAGGTAGATAAAGAGAAAAAATATTTTCAGGCACATCCAAAGACACCTAGCAGATGAGTACAAAACAATCATCCAACATAAAATATCATTGGGAATAAAGATAAAGGAGTTGAAACACGAAGAAGAATACATTCACTAGAACAACAACACCTAACACTCTTATCCACAATTGAGCCAATTTTTTTTGAAGAAGCCAACAATGATGAATACTGGATCAAAGCTATGACTGAAGAATTGGACCAGATAGAGAAGAATGACACCTGGGAAGTTGTTCCAAGACCTGAGAATAAGAATGTGATTGGAAAAAAGTGGGTCTTCAAAAACAAATTGAATGAGGATGGACAAGTTACCAAGAACAAAGAAAGATTGGCATGTAAAGGATATGCTCAGGTTGAAGGTATAGAATTTGAAGAGACATTCTCCCCAGTTGCTAGAATGGAAGCAATTAGGTTGATTCTAGCTTATCTATGTTCCAAAAATATCAAGGTGTATCAAATGGATGTAAATTCATCCTTTCTGAATGGAGAGATAGAAGAATAAGTATGCATCAAGCAACCATAAGGATTTCAGTTGTTAGAAAAGGAAAATTAAGTTTGCAGGTTGAAGAAGTCACTATATGGTCTCAAACAAGCCCCTAGAGCATGGTATCCAAGACTGGACAGATACTTACAACAATAAGGGTTCAAAAAAGGAAATGAAAACAACAATCTATACCTAAAGGTAAATCTAGATAATATCCTAATAATTGAAGTTTATGTTGATGATATTATTTTTGGAAGCAATGATGACAAGATGAGTCGACAATTTTCCAAAGACATGAAAAATGAGTTCGTTATGTCATTACTTGGAGAGTTGTATTTCTTTTTGGGTCTCCAAATATGTCAGAGAAACAAAGGCATCTTCATCTCTCAAACCAAGTATATAAGAGAAATGATAAACAAGTTTGGAATGGAAGATTGCAAATGAGTCAGTAATCCTATGCATACCAGTTGCAAGCTAAGTAAGGATGATGATTCTAAGGATGCAGACCATAGATAGTACAGATCGATGATTGACATTTTGTTCTATGTGAAAACTTCTATCCCAGATGTGATGCAGATAGTTGGATAGTTGCAAGGTTTCAAGTAGGACCAAAGGAATCACATGTTATGGAAGTGAATAGGATATTTATATATCTCAAAGGTACAAAAGAATTTGTATTATGGTATCCAAAGGGGAATGATCTATCTCTAGTTTCCTACACAGATGCAGATTGGGAAGGTATCATTGATGATAGAATAAGTAAAAGTGGAGCAAATTTATACTTGGGTGATTGTTTGGTATCATGGTTAAGCAAGAAAAAATCATCAGTATCATTGTCTACAACAAAAGAAGAGTATATTGCAGAAAAAACATGTTGTACTCAGGTTCTATGGATGAAACAAACTTTGAAGGATATACAGGTTGAATGTGATGAGCCCATTCCAATATTTTGTGATAACATCAGCACCATAAGTATCTCAAAGAATACAGTGATGCACTCCAAGACGAAACACATTCCTATAAAGTTTCACTTTCTATAGGAAGAGGTTGCATAGAAAAACATCAGGGTCGAGTATGTTGGGACAAAAGAGTAGATCGCATATGTCTTCACCAAACCACTTCTGAGGGAATCTTTTGAGTATCTCCGACAGAAACTTGGAGTAGTTTCTGCCCCACAATGATTTTTGAATGATTTTCATATATGTCATGTATTTACATGAGTACGCACCATTGAAGAGAAAAAGGACAATACAGATAGGGGGATCATCCTTAAGGACAAATCATATAGGGTATCATCCCCAAAGGATAGTTCAGACATGGGGAGCATCCCCAAAATGAAGATTCCCTTTTCCATTAATTACAAAGGGGGAGAGAGAGTAATCAAAAGCATGGTCATAGGGGGAGTGATGGTCACAGGGGGAGCATGAGAATAATTATTGCTATGCTATCAATGTTGTATCTGAGTGTTATGCATCAGAGTGTCACCAACAATGTCAAAGGGGGATATTGTTGATAGATTGGGTTGGTTGTCATTGATGTCAACCCTTGAAGCAAGTCCGGTAGAAAATTACATAAAGGACAATGTAATTGCAAGTAAGACTATCAAAGATGGATATTGCACGTTGTGTCATTTCCAGTGACATGTGGTACGCCACGTGGTTCCTCACGGTTAAGGAGATATGGCCTTGTTAAGTTGGAGGACCCTCAATAATAATCTAGAAGCCTCTAGAAGGTAAAAAAGAAGTCAATTATTCTAGAAGCTCCTATAAAGTTATCAAGAAGTTTGCCAGTCAAAGTGGTTGCAACAATAAGTTATTTTTGGGTAAAGTTTTTGAAACAATAAAGTAATTAAAAATAAATTAGTTGCAACACGAAATTGTGAGTTTACTAATTATGGGTAAAGTGGTTGCAAGAAGAAAGTGGGTTAGACTTAGAAGAAGGAAGATGGGTAAAACAGTTACAAGATGGCCCCTAAAGGAAGGAACTTGAAAAGTATAAATAAGATATCAAGAGACTCCCATCAGAACCTATTGAGAACATTGAATATCTATCTTGTGAAAGGTTTATTGTGGGGATTTCATTGACAAATCTGAGGTAGCACAAATATGACACAGTGAAGGAAGAGCGACGAAAAAGTTTCATGACTACATAGAAGTGAGATGGTTTTGTTAAAAACCCTAATTTAGATGACCCCAACGGATCAGACTATTGGTGTCCCACGAGGCACCCCTGTAGGTTGTCTTGAGATCATCACGTGAGGCCCCGCTAGACATAAGGTTTTGTCTCGTAGGGAAAACCCAAATCGGAAGATTGGGTTTTGTACTAGACTATGGAAGCTGAGAAGAAGCTTTAGGTTTGTGTGACAATATTCAAGTACACCATAGTCATCTACATAAGTAAAAGGTATGTTATATGCTTGTTTGAAGTTGTTTTTGGTGATTTCTTGAGGTATGGTCATGCGAGATTGAGCGTTTTCCCTTTAGGGACCATTAGATGTATGGTACATGTTGTATGAGGCATATCTACAGAGGCACATTGTTGGTGCACTTGTTGTTTGTAGTTGACACACATTATTGGGTATCTTGTTGAGTTGTATCCTGTATCATTTGGTACATGTTTGAGGCTTCTTAGTTAAGGTGTGTTGTTGAAGACATTGGTACAAGTTGAGGATGCATAACAATGAGGGTTTGATGCATGGCTGATGTGAGGGTTCACTATACTTGGTTTATGGATGTTTATATATGTATGGAACATGATTAGAGAGACATAGTTGTACATGGTTTGAGCTATACACTTGTGACATTGGGTATGAGATCTATGTGATCAGATTTGATTGGTTGATAAGATTATTGTGACAGGTTGTTGATACAGGTTGTGACAGGTTGTTGGTGTAGGTTTATGTGACCGTTTTTACAGTGATAGGTTACACATGGACAAATTGTCAGTGACAGAGAGACAATGGTAGTATCAGTGAATGTGGAACTTATATTTTAGGTCGAAAGGATAGGGAAATGAAAGGGGGTTGTAGCCTCCTTCTGGTTGGTGTCAGAAAACGAAGGGAGTTGTAGCTTCTTTCAAGTTGAAGCCTGAGAAACTACGAGGTTGTAGCTGGAAAAAAAGGAAGTTGGTGCTTCCTATGAATGTATTTATTTTGAAATATAAGAAAAGCATTCTATGGTTTTCTCCCACTTTGGATTTCCACATAAAATTATGGTGTATTGTGTATTTGTGTGGTTGCTCATTGTTCACTATTTATTTATACTTCTAATGATGTTTTGAATACTATTGATGAACTTATCTTAAAGTTAAACAATACAAATTGTGGTTAAAAGTAATAAAAGTGCTCATACTGATTCAAACCCCCACTCAGTATTCCAACAATTGGTATCAGAGAAGGTCCTTCAAAAAGAAACCTAACCACTGGAAGGAGATCATGGACTATGCTAATATTGGGGTTCCACAGTTTGATGGTCGAAACTATGAATTTGGGAGAAAACGAATGAAAACATATGTGCAGACACATGGATTCGATGTTTGGCGAGCAGTAGTAGATGGATAGAAATTACCAACCACTCCCCCGACAGTTAAGGATGGAAAGAAACTTGAAGATAATGATGTTAGAGCCAAAAATGGTATCCTAAATAGTTTGAATGAAACGATAGATACCAAGGTTTTGCACTGTGAGTCCGCAAAGAAAGTATAGGAAAAATTGAATATCTTATAATTAATATATATTATAATAATTAATATATATATATATATATATATATATATATATATATATATATATATATATATATATATATATATATATATATATATATAT
>ML779241.1:1666482-1696115 GCA_009831015.1 Picea engelmannii | reverse complement strand
CTTGTTCACATTGGCTTGGAAAAACATAGCGATCATGTCCTCTTTCAAACTTTGTTGTTTTAATCATTGGAAATCCATTGGCATGTTGAATAACAATTCTTTCCTCATCATGTTCATGCATTCGTAACCTATACCATTTGACGTCGAACAAAACTAATTTGAAGGAATTAAAGTCACACTCAAGTATATCATCCAAATACCCATAATATATATTTTTAGATTCTCGGGGATGTCTGTCATTCCTAGAGGAAACATTAGTGACTTAGAATACTGCAATTATCCCACTATCATATTTTTTTCTGATTTCACCCAACTGTTTGATGCGAAATTTATGACCATTGCACCACATAGCCTTGTGGTGTTTCAACTGAAATATGCCATACATGTAAAAGATTCATTGTCGATTAATAAAAATATTTATATAACTTGGAAAGTATCTGAAAAAAACACATTTGTAGTCACATTAATATAATATAAAATAATTGAATAAAATGGGTGAATTTGCTTGCTTGTCCATCTTTCAAACCATATGCTAAATAAATTTCCCTCTGTGTAACATTGACATCTCCATTACGAAGAGATTCTCTAACCAATTCAGATAGTTGTTGCCATGATAAATTGCCACCATGATGTTGTTTACATATTTCAATCCATACCTTCCAGTCAAGATTGTTTTCAATGTATAAATGTAGTGCATCCCAATCTTGAGCATCTGAATAAAAAATTCATAATTCACCAATATTCAATATTAGTTATAACCATGGTAAATATTAATAATTGATGAAAGAATAAATATTAAATGAGAATGATCATATACACAAAAAATGAAAAGTTATATGTAATACAAATCTCCACAATTTAATTACCTCTCACTTTCTTCATTCTACCTTTCCCCGGGAGGTGCCCCATTTAAAATTTTTTGATGGAGTTCACATCCCAAATGAGATACACTACATGTATAGTTGGTGCTGCTAATTTAGGAAGATACTGACTAATATACAACATGGATTGATATACCATATATTCATCCACCATAGAACCTTAGGGCATGCTCTTTGTCTAACCAAAGCCTTCAATGATTTCAAGGCCTCTCCACACATTTCAATCTCCTCAACTTGGTGTACGAGGTAGCGTTCTTATGCATTGAAAAATGTTGGAGTTAGACACTTTTGCATTTCACACATTAGCCGAGTAATTTCTCTCTTCCAATACTTTATATCATCTTGATGGATTTCTTTCAATCACAATCATCTACATATCATGATGCAAGAAAACAACATGTTTTAACAAAACATAATATATATATTACATTACAAATAAAACATATGTCATTAAGTACAACAACAAATTGAAAAAACATTTTGCATATAAATCACAACTACTTACCTCATGTATTTTCCAAGATCATATATAACTTGTTTGACGTTGTTGTCAAAGTTGTTTGGGAGAGATAGAGGAAGAACATACTGTAACAATAAAAATGAATCGTTATTTGTTTCCAAAGTAGACATAAAAAAAGTAAAAATATTAAAAGATGTATATATCCAATATATAAATATGTATACCAAAATTATTACCTTAATGAAGGTATGCCAATCATGTGTTTTTACCCCACCAAATTCACCTTTCTTCATTAAGATATTATTTATGTTTGGAGAAAAAACTGTGGGAAATTTAATTCTTTGAATGATCTCTTTTACATCATTGCTTTGCTGCTATGTTAATAACCATGGAAGGTTATTTCGATCTCCATCGTTATTTGATCGGATCACACTTTGCATTGCATGATTGGTTTCCTGAATGTCAGTACAAATTTTGACAATTTTTTCTTTATCCCTCATAATATATATGATTCACCATAACGTTTCTTTCACATTCTTCCCTAGATGCATTGTATCAAACAAATGAAATATTTTTATCTCCTCATAGTAGGGAGACCTTATGAATTGAGTGGGATAACATTTCATTCCTCGTGGAAGCCCATTATTAATACTTTCACGATGGCGGACTTGATGAAGCATAAAATAAATCACAACAATAATTATCAAATACGGTAAAATAAATTCAATAATTAAAATAAAAATTCAAAACATTACATATACGATACATAAAGAAATTGCGTACCTTGACAATTTCTGTTATATTCCAACCTCCATAGGTGAGGTGTCATTCTTTGTGGTTTTAATCTAATCTCTTCTTTCCCATTGAAAATGTGTTTTTCAATAGTACAATACCTATGGTTCTTATGGAGGAAGTTCATATACTCATCAAACACCATCTTTCCTAAACTTTTTGAATGATGATACTTCATCTTAGGACCACAAACTGGACATGCAAATTTACCCATTGTTAGAAGACCTACAATAGATGGATTAATGCCACTTATACGATGGTATTATTTAAAAAAACATGCATGATATCTTTAAATAATTATATAGTATTAAAGTGCAACAAAATGTACAAAAAGTGTTAGTCCTAGTGCATCATGAATTGTCAATACAAGTATTCAAAAGCATTGAAATTTCTTCTCCCTGATTGGTTTACATATGTCATGCATAGTGATGTCGGTCCATAACTTTAGTATCTCATCGATAAGAGGATCCATATATACATTCATATCTTTAACTTGGTACTTACCTAACTGTTTGAAATTACACATAATTAGTGCCATGATATGTATATATAAGTAAATAAATAAATAAAAAGATATTATGCGAAAAAATGAAACAAATGAAAATGTTACATTCGAAAACTAATGTAAACAAATAACCTGGAATAATAATTGTCAACATTATGTGCTCCCTCTTTATTAACATATGAGGCGGAATGTTATTTTTAATAACAAAAATAGGCCACACTGAGTAAACAAACCTAAGCTCTCTGAATGGATTAACATTGTCAACTGCCAATGAAAGCTTAACCTTACGAGGTTCATCTTTAAATTCTTCTCATTTTCCCTCAATTTCCCTAAATGCATAACCATCTGCAGGCATTCGAAGAACACCATCTCCACTTATTTTCTGTGTATGGTAATCCATAAACTGTGCTATGCTTTCGCACCTGAACAATCGTTGCAAACATGGAATTATGGGAATATGATGAAGAACCTTTTGAGACACCCTTTTTGTTACTTGCTCGGTTCAATATCTACTAATATGACATTGCAGACATTTTTTTTCCGACGCATGTTGTCCATAATATATAATATGATCATTAGGAAATGCATCTATAGTTTGATACTCCATTCCAATTTCTTTCATAATGGCATGTAAATCTCGATATGTGTGAGGTAAAATATTTGACAATGGTAACAAAAATTCACCTAAAAATCTACAACAAAAAAATAACTGGTTAATGTAAAGAATATTAATCGTAAATATTGCATTCTTATTTTACACATTAATTAACACTAAAAGAAAGAGAAAAAACTCAACCTTTATTTATATGTGATGAAACATATTACATACCTTTGGATCCATGTCATACAAGTGTTCAACACATGATTCATAACCTTTAAGTTCACCAACAACAATGTAGCAGAGAGGATATTTTCTCTTTAGTCTTTATAAAGTCATTTATTTGCTAAGAGGTTCATTATAAATACCATCACTGTCCCCATCCTCATCCAACTGAACGAACAAGTCTTGGATCATTTGATTTGTCACATCATCTTGAACTATGTTATTATTTTCATCTTCTTAAATGGGATCATTAACTTGATCTTCATTATTCTCTTCATGTTCCTCAACTTATACAACATCATTTATACTCCTACTTGGTGCAATCTGCAGAAAGTTAGGGGGCAATTCTAACTTTATAATTACAAACAATCATGCAAAATTAGTATGTATAACAAATATTAAAAAACATAAAATTTTATAAATACAATTAATATAAAGACAAATAATGAATATATATCTAATTACCACGGGATGATATTCATTCAATCCCCCGTAAACGTTCCCATATCTTCTACAATATCTTTTAGTTGTTTCTATTAAAATACTTACGGGACGTGCGATACAACATCTTTTGCAAGGGAAATAACATTTACCGTCACCCTTTTCAACCTCTTTACTTTTTTCCCACCTCTAATATTTTCTGACATTCTTCCCCACAAAAATACAGTGATGATTATATTATAAAATTGAGTGGTGTAATAGAATATCTATTACATTTTTCTAATGCAATTGACATATAAAAATAAATATCTTTTTTGCTTGACAAGAACACCTTATAACCTTTATGCACTGTCGTCGTTATAGCAAAATTGTCACAACATCTCTAAAATGCAACATATTTATAATTTTCTGTCCATCAAAATTCTGATAACAATTGACCAGTGTCAATGTTGACTTTGTCAAACATTGGCCATCTAAAGGCTCATCCACCATCCATGGTTTCGTTCATTGGAAAGTACTTATAATTTAGAAAAAAAACGAATGGGTGAAATCAAACAAGAATAGATGCTACAAAGTCATCCTTTAATAAACTTGAATCCACATTACATCCATCATAAAAACATAATAATTCCTTGAAATAATAATGACCATCCTTCCAAATTTTTACTTGCAACCCACTTGACGATTATGGACATTTAGTCATTGTGTTGAAATATATATAAGATGAAAATTAGATTTCTTCTTATGAAAAAATGATTTTGTTTTTAGTTATATTTACAAATATTTACAATAATTTGAAAAGAGTTAATGTTATTTATTGATGAAAAAATACATAAAAATATAAACTTGCATGTAATACTAAATGCAAATTAATTTAGATCTATTTTCTTGAATTTATCAAGTAATACTAAATGCAAATTAATTTAGATCTATTTTCTTGAATTTATCAAGTATATAGAAAGATCAAATTTCTTAAAGTGTAATTTTTAATCATTTAATTCCATATCGTGTATTCATTTCTTCATATTAAATAATAATAAAATTACATCTTAAGAAATTTGATGTATCTAGGTGTTTGATAGATCTAGATTTAAGATAAATCTAGGCTTATATATTGTCATATTTAAGTACATAGTTTTCTATTTTTTATTTAATTTTTTTTATCATGGAATACAACCTAACATTACATTATGTGACAACATCTTCTCCATCTTCTCCATATTAGATTGTAAAGCATCTGGCTACTCTCAATACAATACTTTTATAATTTTATCCTTTTACTTTTTTCATTGAAAAAAAATCATATATTCCAAAAAAGAAGAATATACATGCTGCAACCAGTGGGTGAGCTTCCCAGGATAAAAAAAACCCAGCCTCTCCTACAATCTACAGTCGACCCTTCAGACCTTGAAATTTTCCTTTTAACCATACAAAAATCATAACCTATTTTGTTAATTTTCAGGCTTCATTAAAACTTTACAGCAGTGGATCGCTTAGCAAGCCAAAACCAAAGCTTATGGATTTCTAGTCTAAATGAAATATCTCACAGGTGAAACTCCATATATCTGAGTTCCTCTTCGTCGACGAATTCATGATAACCAAAGGATCCTTTTGGAAGCAATAGGGCTTCCTTAGAGATTTTGTCCACCACCATGTTCAGTTCTCTTAGAATATGCTGGAAAAATGTCCATTCAAAAAGGATAATTTTCTCCTTTATATCGTTTAATAGAGGAATTGAATTCACAGTAGTAATGACTAACTTGTTGCAAGCCCAGTCTATGATGAATTTTGAATCCCCAGAGATCTGTAGCTTCCTCAATCCCTTTTACTAAGAAGTGGTGAGCAGTGTGCCAAGGGCTATAAGCTGCACAACCCAGTTATTTGTCCCTCTGCATGAGGCATAGCGAGCGTGGATATAAATAGAAATGAAATGAAAAATCAGAGTTTTAATTTTTGAAAGAATACCTTTCTGGATGGCTTCTATAGAAGTCAAGAAGACAGGTTTCCTTTCCAGAACCGATTTGACCAGGACTAAAAGACCTCCTCTAGATTGAATTCGGTTTCCCCATAAATAAATTGGATCTTAAACTTTCTTAATGAGCCATGTCCAATCGCTCACCTTGTAGCAATCCAGTTTCGGATGGAACCCAGTTTTGAATTTCTCTTCGGATACAATATCACTCAGAATAGGCTTGAGTCTAAGGGATATTGTCTTTGCAATTAGTTTGCAGATAACCTTACAACATGCTATAGGCCTAAAATCGTTGAAATAAATCTCGTTTTGCTTCTTCGGGATTAAAATGAGGAACATAGAGTTGAGAGTGCCCAAGAATTTTTCTAGGGATTAAGACTCCCTGACCACTTGAGAAGATCTGAATTTAACATCTCATATAATCCCATGAAAAATTCAACAGTCAATCCGTACGGGCCTGGAATTTTCCCTTTCTGCATGGAGGAGAGAGTGCCCATGATTTCCTCTTTAGAGACCTCCTCTTGTATATCATTGTTCATGTCTTCATCAATAATCTGAGGGAATAAGGAGAGAAATTCCAAGATTTATTTAATAGGGAAACCTTATTTTTCTTTGTAGAGTTTCTGCAAAAAAAGGACTTCTTGATTGGCTATGTCTTTGAAGGAGTGAACTATGTCTCTTGAATCTGACTGAATCTCCCAAAGGGAATTGGATTTCTTCTTGTGATTGGCATAGTGGTGAACAAAATTGGTGTTTCCATCGCCTTACTTGAGCCAAATCGCACGACTCTTTTGTTTCTAAATGGATTCCTCAATTTTTAATAGGGTATGTTTGTGGGCCTCCAAATTTTTTAGATGTGAAAGGACCTCTTCTAAAAAGGAGGATCTTGGCCCTGATAAATATAGGGCTTCAATTTTTCCCTCCACTTTCTTTAGTTCGACCTGGGATTTGATGAGGTGTTGTTTGATCCATTTCTTCATAATGTGCTTTATGGAGGCATTTTTCTCAGAGAACTAGAACATGAAAGATGAGGATATGTTTGTGCTGAGAGGGACCCAAAGTTTCTTTTTAAGGTTCACAAAATACTCTTCTTGGAGCCATAAATGACTGAACTTGAAGGGAGCTAGGGTTTTTTCCATTTTTGTTCCTAATTGGAACATAATAGGAAGATGGTCTGAGAGGCCTTTAGAGGAGACCCAATATTTTAAAAGAAGGGGTCTATAGAGTAGATCTTCTAACACTAGGAAGCGATCAAGTATAGCAATCACCACATCTCCTAAAAAAAACTTCCTCCACATGGGGAGGAGTTTCACTGGTTCTAGGTCTACGATTCGATACTTCTCAAAGAATCTCTTGAAATATTCTCTTGAGGATTCAACCCTAGAATTGAAACCCTAGACTTCATGGAGATACAAGATCAAATTCAATTCCCCTCCAATTAGTGTATGGGGATCTTCAAGAACCTTTGATTCTGACATTTCATTCCAGAAAACCTCACGGTTCACATATGGGCCGTAAACATTGATGATTTCCAAGATTAGGACTACTTCCTTGTCTTCCAGCTGAACCAATATTGCAGAATTGAGAGCCTTAACTGAAGTAGTGGTGAGAGTTGGACTCCAACCTATTAGAATACCTCTTGATAGACCATCTACATCAATAGTATTAAACGAACATGATTTCATCCATTTTTCCAGAAACTCCTTAACTCGTGAACCAACAACCATAGTTTCTTGCAACACACTACATCAGGACAATGGATCAAAATGATCCGCTTAAGGGATAATTATTTTTTCGGGCACCCAACCTCTCTGGCACTGAAAGAGAGGAATTTAATGGAGGCCCCCTCTTAGGGTATTTTCTTTCTCCAAGGGACCTAGTAATTATCATTTTTTACTTGTTGGGTTTTACATCAATANTTAAGGGATAATTATTTTTTCGGGCACCCAACCTCTCTGGCACTGAAAGAGAGGAATTTAATGGAGGCCCCCTCTTAGGGTATTTTCTTTCTCCAAGGGACCTAGTAATTATCATTTTTTACTTGTTGGGTTTTACATCAATAACAACCTTCTGTTGGGCCTTGAGAAGAAAGGACTTATGACCAACAAGATTATGCATCATAGGGTCAAGAGCTAGCCCCCCTATTGAGGAAGAGACATACTTTCTAGATCTAGATATTAAAGAGTATCTAGGTTTCTTACTAGGGCTCACCACCTCGGAAGAGGGAGAGGAAGCTGCCTTAGAGGCCGAGGAAAGTGAGGGAGCCAGGAAGGGATAAGTGGGGAGGAACTAGAGGGATGTGAGAGTGGGGTGAGGGGGGGATCAGGGAGGCACAAGGAGAGGGAGAGGGGCATTGAGGAGCCGAGGAGGAGGGGGAGGGGAGACCGAGAGAGAGGGGACTACAAATTCAAAATAAAAAGTGGTCCCAACAAAAGGGGAGGATGACTTGGCCCTGTGGAGAAGGGGAGAAAGAGGAGAGCATTGGGCCTCCAAGAAAAAAAGGGAGGTTACAAGTGATACGATAGGCCATTTCCATGGCCTCAACGTCATTGGACTTATACTAATTACTACCATTATCCCCCAACTGGTCGAGTATTGAATCCATAGTCGGTTCAAACTTTTGGCCTCCAACCTTGGAAGAAGGCATTGATTTTTTAACCCAATTTTTTTTGGGTCTGGTAATTATGGGGTTTGGATTCTTGCATTATGCGAGAAGATGGTCGACCTTGTGATAAGAAAAACAACGAAAGGGTAGGTGCATGTAGTCAGTTTTATGATTCTAATGAGAGGTTCCCATCACTAGCTCAATTTCTTCAAGGAGGTCATCGTAGAGGTCGACCTCTATTAGGATCCTTTCCCATCACCAATCTGGGTTTGGGTCCAAGGAATATTCAAACCCCAAAAAATTACTGATTTCATTTCTTATAACCTTGAGGGAAACCTCATTCCAGAAGAACATAGGCAATCTCGGAAGGATTGTCCAGAATTTCAAAATAAATACACATGTTGCTATCACACTCTGGCTAAAGCCTATACTGTGACTGTGGCAGGCCCAAAAAAGGTTTTTTAGGGCCTCAAAACGACCCCAGAAGTTTAAGACCCAAAAACTAGGAAAAAACTGCCAAAATGGAAATTGGTCTTTGAGCCAGTGGAATAGGTGGGTGGCCACCGATATCCACCTGGATCATTCCTCCCCCAATAGGAAGAAATGGTATCCATTGCATCAAGTGCCTACATCAGATGAGGAAACTTCTGTTGAACCTGTCTCATGGTGTGCCACTTTCCCTGATGAAGAAACTGCCATGCTTTGATGACCAATAGAGTTTTATAGTCTGTTGGCGGGTGTCCTTTGTATTGATTTCCATGATCCGATCAACTATTTCCTTTTCGATGCAGGAAGGATTGAGTTATGTAGGGGCCAAATTCTTGACCACATCTAAAGTGTCCAAGAGAGGTGGAAAATATGGTCGGAGCAGTTCCACATTAAATACCAGGTGTAAGCGAAGGAAAGGAGGAATACTTAATTCAAAAGAATTCTCACCCACAACCTTGGTGATGGTGTAAGGCCCATATCGAAGTGGGAAAAACTTTCGATGGGGTCCTATGAGGTGCTCTTTCTGCAAATGCAACTAGACCTTATCACCCACTTGAAATTTGTGCAGTACACGATGTTGATCGTGGCGCTTCTTGTACTTGGAATTGGCTTTCTGCACAATATCATGAACTTGTTGTTGGATGTAATGGATGCACTAAAAACGTTTGGCTTCCCGATCAGTCTCTGTCTAAGAATGGGAGGACTCTTCCTGTGCGGCTGTAATGGGTAGAGCTACATCAATGGGGGACAAAGGTTGGAACCCCAAGCACACCTGAAAATGGTTGTGGCCAATAGAGTTGTGGAGAGCTATGTTGTATCTATGTTGAACATAAGAAATTATTTCATCCCATGTGCGTGGATGTTTGGAATTATATATTCATAGGATATGGATGATCATCATGTGGACTACCTCTGTTTTTCCATCAGTTTGTGGGTGGAAGGTAGTTGATTTGGTTAGCTTGGTGTCCATCATCGATCATAGGATGGACCAAAATGTTCTCAGGAACCTATTGTCTCGATTAGAGATAAAAGTTTGTGGTATCCCAAAATGAATCCAAACATGTGTGAAGAAGCTCTTGGCGGTGGCCTCGATTGTGATGCTCTTCTTGTAGGGTGCCAAATTTTCCATATTAGAGAATAAATCAACAACCACGAAGACACAATCATTCCCATGCCTGTTTGAAGGAATACCAGACATGTAATCCATGGAGATGGACTCCCAAGGCCTATCCGAATTAGGAAGAGGGGTGTGTAGCCCCTGTTTATTGATGGTGGGCTTGGAAATGGCACAAGAAGTGCAAGATCTGATGTACTTGTGAACATCTAATCGAAGCTTCAACCAATAAAAATTCTTCTTAAGTACTACCACTTTCTTTTCTACACCAAAATGTCCCGATGCACAACTGTAATGAGATTCCTAGATCAAATTTGCATGCTTGCTTGAAGGAACACAAATATGGATCAAATGGCATAATAATCCATCCAGGATATGAAAGTTGAGAATTGTTTTTCCTGTGCTCAATGTCTGATAGGCAGTAGAAAAGTCAGAGTCATTATTTTATAATTGTGTCCATCCAGATTTCTCATGTCCATGGGAGTTAGGAACTTTGGTTAGTGCTGCTACCAGGGGTCGAATGAGCAAATCTGTGACATGGTTGGTGCTACCATTCTTGTACTTGATATTAAAGTGGAATTGTTGCAATTATGTAGACCACTTTTGATCACAGTCATTTTGTAACTTTCCTTGTGTCTGCATGAATTGCAGAGGCTCGTGATTAGTGTAGATGATCGTTTCCTTCCCCAAAATGTAATGCTTCCACTGTCAACATGCCTGCACAATGGAGTACATCTCTTTGTCATAGGTGAGATATATTCGAACAAAATCAGATAGATTTTCACTGTGGTAGGCTACCAGATTCCCATGCTGAGTGAGGACTACACCGATAGCATAATCTGAAGCATCTGTCTCAATCTCAAATGGCCATTGCAGGTTTGGAAGAATGAGGATTGGTGCTGGGAAAAGGCAGGATTTTAAATCCTTGAATGTTTTCTTTTAGTGCGCAGACCACAAAAAATTGGCCTTCATGGTACCCTTGGTCACCTAGCTTAGGGCCCGAGCGATATGAGAGAATCCCAACAGAAACCACATGTAGAAGTTAGCAAGGCCCAATAAGCTACAAAGATCGATCATTTTTTTCAAGGCCAACCAATCACAGATTACTTGATCTTGGCTGGATCCACATGTACACCTTTCTCATCCATGATGTATCCCAAATATTGGATTCTCTACAATGCGAAGGAATACTTCTCCAAATTGGCATATAACTTATGCTGTCGCAGGGTGTCCAATACCTGCTCAATATGCTCCAAATGTTCCTCCCAATTTTTGCTAAAGATGAGGATGTCATCCAAATATACAACCATAAAGGAGTTTGTGAATGGCCATAATATAAAATACATCATCTGAATGAATGTGGTCGGGGAATTATTCAAGCCAAAAGGCATGACCAACCACTCAAAGAGGCCTTCTTTTTCCTTGAAGGACGTCTTCCACACATCAGTTTTCTCAATCAACACCTGATGATAACCTAACTTTAGATCATTATTATTGAAAAACTTGGCTCCCTTGAGATGATTGAGAATATCATAAATCCACATAATTGGGTATTGGTTCTTGATTGTGGTATTTTTCAGGGCTCTATAATCAATACAAAGTTGTTATGTCCCATCCTTCTTCTGTACTAGAACAATTGGGCTCCCACAAGGTGAGGATCTTGGTCTGATGTGGCCCTTCAGAATTAGCTCTTGGATATGGCATTTCATTTCTTCATTCTCCATAAAATAATGCTAGTATATAGGTATTTTAGGTAGAGGATCACTAGGTTTCCAATCAATTGAGTGCTTTACCTGACAGTGCACATGCAACCCAGTAGGTGAGGTGAATATACCTTTGTACTCTTTGAATATTCGGTCCACCTGTTGCTACTAGGTAGAGAGACCCTGTGCATAGGTTTTGGTGGTTACAGTGACCTTCCATTCATCTTCCGATCGAACCATACAGAGGACAAATATCTCGGTCTGAGAAATCACCTTTCTACACTGCTTCATAGAGATCAAAGAGATCGTAGTATTTGGGACTTCCTCCGATATCCTATATATTTGATATCCCAAAGTAATAATTCCTAGGTTCATAAACAACATGATGCTTCCACATATATGGCTTTCATAGAAAAACATCACAAAATCAAAGTGGGGAAAAATCACACAATACCTCATCTTTGAAGGGTTTTATGCCATAGTGGAAGCGACATTGCTAGATGATGCATATGTCCCATCCCTAGCTAAGCCAACCAATGGTATATGGTTGAGGATGCTATGTCATTGTCAAGTTAAACCTATTGAAAACATCTATTGAGATCAAGTTCTTCTGGCTATCGTTGCCAACAATGAAATGGAGTGGGGTTCCCTTCACCCACATCTATTAGTGGAAAATATTCATCCCTTATTCAAGCTCCTCTGATTCCTTTGGCTAGACTTTTGTGGTAGATATGGTGACAATAGGTTCTGCATCAATGTTCCATATTCCCTTTTCTAGCTCTGAATTAGAGTTTGATTCAATATCTGACCCCGAGGCTTTCATCTCAGCGAACAACGACTGTTTGGAGTGACATTCATCAGTATTGTTCCAAGGGATTTTGTGGAACTCGCACCATTTTCCAGTGTCCTTCTTTGACTTCCTATTAACCTTCTTTGTTGGTGGCTTGGGCTCGTTGTCATGGGGTCGGCCATCCTTTCTATGTCATGTTTCTTAGGAGTTAGGTCCACCCTTACCATACTCTGGGTGTTTCATATTTGCAGACCTGAATTCCCACTTGTTCTATTGCTTGCATTTATGCTCGATTTTGACAACATATCGATAAGTGGCTCCCAATGACAAGATGTCCGTAAACTTCTTGGGGTTGTAACTTTTTCATACGATCTTCATTTTAGGTGCATGATATCTTGTTGGAAAGAAATATTTGAGGAATACACATGTTGTTGTTACACTTTGGCTAAATCCTACAATGTGACTATGACGGGCCCAAAAAACATTGTTTAGGGCCTCTAAATGACCCCAGAAGTTTAGGACCCGAAAAATAGGAAAAACTGCCAAAATGGAAATTGGTCTTTGAGCCAGTGGAATAGGTAGGTGGCCACCAATATCCACCTGGATCAGTAACTCACATCCCATTTTTGTAAGACAAGCCTCGAGGGGCCCCACTTCCAGTCCCTTTCTTGAATAACAACAACATTTGAATCAAAATTGAAATTAAAACATAGTCATCCTCGAGGTAGGATGTGAAATCTTGGAGAGTAACCAAGCTTCTCCTTCCACTTGTTATGAATCCAAAGAGCTAGCAAATATTCTCCGACCTGATTTCCAAAAAACATGTCCACAAGAGTTTTTTCAAGGAGGGAGGGGATATCCTTAAGTTAGATATCCTAACTCACCACCATTTAGGTTTTTCCTTTCCGCGATCTAATGAATTTTCAAGAAGAGGAAACAAAACCTTTTTCATAAGAGATCAAGGGCGCAAAAAAAGGGAAATTCACTTGTTGGGGGGGGGGGCTTGGGGGCAGGAGTCGAGGGGGAGACAAGGGTGCAAGAGGGAGTAGAAGGGAGAGTAGAGCGAGGAGGAACATTAAAATGAGATAGAGGGGAGAAAATAGTGGAAGGAGAAGATGAGGAAGGGAGAGAGGGAGGAGAGAAAGAGGCAAGGGGAACACATGGATCTTTTCGTGGAACGGGCCATCCAACAAAAAAAATCAATGGAAGAGAGGGGCAGGAAGGGAAGGGAGAGGGACACTGGGACAAATTAGTGTCTGTAGGGAAAATATCCACCTCCGTGTTATAGCATCAATTTCCACCTTTGAAGCATTGAAAAGCTTGTTGACCTAATCCCTATCCTATTTACAAACTATTATTCCCCATACCTCCTTGAGACCTTCCAAAATACAATTTTTTGGAATATGTACGTTCCTTCATAGTTATCGTACTTGCATACATGTGGGCCACTAAAGGGAAAATCTCGTACATGCTAGAAAATGATTAAAAATATATATATTTACACTTATTTAAATTTTGAGTTACGGGTTTGGTTAGTTGCCTAACTCTTTTTACATGTATTCAACTGTCTCTAACTAACTAGAGACCACATAAAAGGAGAATTTGTCCAAGGAGAAAGGTAATGACAAGTAATGATTCTTTACACACATTAATCATACCTCAGTTTGGATAACCCCGCCAAGTATGTAAACCATTATACATCCATGTTGTTGTTGGTTTGACCTGGAAACTGTTATTTCTAGCCCCCTTTTATGATCACTAACTTATCTTTCCAAGAGTTCCCCCTTATATTTGTTTTAGGACTGTGATAGATCTGAAGTTAATAGCATCTTGTATAGCAGGAGCAAGGGTGGAGGAACCTATGATCTCCCTCAACAGGGAAACGACATGTAGTGCATGTATAAAGATGTAACCACCTTAACTGTTGAATAAATATAGAAAGTCTTTCCTTCAAAATATGTTGTATTTGTAATGTTTTGTTTGCAATATTTTCATATATATTTCGTAGAATACTAGTTGCTGAGATTTTACTGTTATATTTCATTTGACTAACATGTAATTATTATTATAAATACCACTATGTATAGTCTTACATCTTTAAGGTTCTTGCAAGTTGCAAAGAAGCTACTAGAAAAGAGCGAAGAAACTAGGACAATCAGGAACGACATCAAACACAGGACTTTGGGTGAGTCAAACTTTCTCTTCCTCCCATTAGTTAGTTATCTCTTTTGAAAGAAGTTATTGTATCTTTGTTGCATGCTCTTTTTGGGAAATTGTTTCTATATGGTCATTGACACACTGTTCTTTGAATACTTATAATGTATTTAGGCCATCAATTGCTCTTTTGACCTCACACATTAGGTTCATTTTTTATAGGGTCAATTTCCACCTTTGAAGCATTGATAATCTAGTTGGCCTAATCCCTATCCTATTTAGAGACTATTTGTTAGTACTGGTTTTGTTCCAGTCATTAGTGTGCACCACGATCGAGATCAAGGGATCAAAATTCAAGAGAAAGAGGTCAAAAGAGAGAGCTGACATAGCTCACACACCAAAGAGGAATATTATATGGTAAACCACTAGGAAATGTACAACAAAAAAACAAGCCTTAAGGGCTCGAGACTCATTCTCAATACTCGGGTGCTTATCGAGAGCATGAAAGGTGCTTATATCACCCAAAATAAGTTTAAACCTCCACCCAAATGGAACCAAGTCATATAAACAAGGCATGAAAAGAAAGCATGGGTGGGAGCATGTGCTTGATCATCCAATGGTTGCAAAAGAGCTTGATAAATGGTAGATAGCACGTGTCACATCAAAAAATCATATGGAAGCTAACTTAGCCTCGGGGCATGATAATGGTTTCAAGCAACTACGCGTCAAATGATAAAAAGTGTCACATGGTAAAACACAGAAAAGGAAACCACTCCCTTAGGTTCACGACAGTGGTATTCCTATCCCATCAATATTATACACTAACCAACTCATCGACCGTGGGACCGCTCGTTCAACACCACTTGGATTCGACATGGTAGTCCACCTAGATGCCTAGAAAGCTGAAAATGACTTCAAAATACCCCTGTGTTTCCTTCAAGCCTGTTAGAGAATTCCATCTGTGGTAAAGGATCCCATTATTACTCCTGGTCCCCATGATAGACTCTGCCATATATATGCCAGGCCCGTGAAGACACTTCAACAACTGCATGGACCAATCTCAAGATTCCACACATCCACTTCTTTATGCTGATGTTAGCATGATGTCATCTCCAATTTCACATGTTTTTTAAAGACTATAATCCATGGGGAAAAGGACGCACATATGGAGACAAAGGAACAAGGGAAAAATTGTCAGGAGAGTGGGAAGTTATACTAACAACATGACAAATCCATTGGAAAGGATGTGACATAGAAAATGATACCAAAAATCACATTCTCCACCCCACACCCGTCATCATGCCCCTACTTGGAATCGTCAGAATATAACAATCATTTTCCTTGACATGTTATTTCACGCATGTTCCAGATATTAACAGATTGGGCTATGTGTAGATAGTCATGTCACCCCCTCTACCGTCTCAGAAGACACATGTCAGGTTTACATAGAAAGAGCAGGGAGGCCGCGGTTAAACCATTTTGAAAATAATATATTTTCCATCCTGATGCATAATATAGTAGATGATGATCCACGAGCGTGAACTTATTTCATGGGAAAAGGTCATCAACCATCCTGGATGCAGATGTGGGGAAGATTTGTTCGATTTGTCGTTATGGGCATAATTTCCTTCTCAAGTATCATTAGCACAACCAGGGAGCCAGAAGGGCATGAAGGAGATCACCCTAATGTGCAATTGTATCATTTGACAAGCCTGAGGAAACAACTCTAGGAAAGAGATTCCAACCTCCGGTCATTGATACGTTGCACCAACAAGTGTTTAGGTATAAGAAGAAGGTGTGAGTAGGAATATTTCAACCAACGAAAAACCCAAATCATTCCATGGTAGAACAAGCCCACCTCCATAGAGAAAGACCCCATGTAGCCAATAAAAAATACCCATCTCAAGGCTCAATAATACAAAGGGAACACCTCCCACTAAGCACCAATGCGTCAAATTTGGGGGTAAAAATCTATTTTCACCCAGTTAAAATGAATATAAACCAGTAAAGGAGATGAAAATCGTTAAGATGTCAAGTGTGGTATCAAGATTCCGACAAGATGGAATAGATCTTCGAGAAGCAGTATTGGTCCAAGTAAGCGATTTTCTGTCAAGTTAGAACAACTATAAATATGTAGAAGAAACTCATTAGTAAGGTCGACATTTTGGGGAATTGAAGAGTATCTTATACTCAAGATGTATGATCAAAAACTCCCTCAGACATAGACCAATTTCAAGGCCACAGGATTCAAGAGATTCATCCATTGTGTTATTCTTTAGTCTATACTTCTTTTACGTGCGTGCTCTTGTAAAATCCATCCATCTCATTTCATGGCTTCTTGTATAAGATCCCCATTAATAAAATATCAAGCAACAAGTTTTATGACATGTACTGTGTGACTACATGTTGTTTATCTTATGATGTTGAAGTGATTTCCTATGAATGTATGACCACTTCATGTCATTTTTTATTGTATTTAATGATGTAACGAGGGTACCTCCATGGATGTATATATTTGAAAATGTTTACTGTTTGATGCATGTTTTAACGATCTGATATATTTATAAAAAAAATTGAATTATTAATTGCTCAACACGTTATTATGTCCATAGGTTGCGAGATTCACCTTAAATATGCCTCACACGTCTATATTTTGTTTCTCTTCAAGTCAAATGTCTTGATCTTGTTTATGGTATTGTATGAGGGTCGAGAGTTCTGTATGAGAGAGAGAGAGAGGGAGAGAATTACTAATAAAATTTGCATAATTTATGTTGTAAAACAACATGGATTTAAGATCCGTTCTGGGTCTTATCCCCTGGGGTTCCTCGACATAGTTCCAATATTTACAGTCTGAAACATCTCGAGGGATAACATCTGAAATGGTTTCATTGTTGGAGAACAAAATTTGAAGGTATTTTTCCCTAAGGATACAACATTGCAGATCTAGTACTCAGAGGTGAACGAGTTCCAGACACCTGGCTGTTAAGTTATTTTCACCTTGTGACTCCACAAGAAGGAGATCTCATGTCTACTAGAAGACATACCAGAAGAAACCCAGATCCTGAGCGTACTCCAATATACTTAGAACCTGAGGAGCTCATCACCTGGAGAAACCTCAGAGAACGTCAAATATATTTTCCTCCATGTAGCCTTAATTTGGGAGCTTCTAATTCTGTTGTTCATGTAGGTAGTGAATTTTTAGAGACCGTTGATATATTTGTTGATTCTATTTATGTTTCTAAGCTACCTCTTGAACCCTTAATAGATATGTGAAATTCTCCTTTAGGATTCTGTCAAGAGGCAAGCTCCTCCTTTAAACCGTTTCTGAAAAACCCTATTATTCCTCTGTCTTCCAAGGACCATAACATTATCTTGCAAAACCTTATGGTTAATATAGGTGGAGGAAGAGATGGGGGAAATCAGCCTGCCCCACCAAATTTAAACCCCTAGGTCATGGGACGATTTTCCCTCTAAATATACATGCTCACGTCCATGACCTACCTATAAATTACCTAAAGTTGTTACCCAAATACATTGGTGAGCCAACCCTTTCTGTTGAAGAACACTTACCACCTTCCAGGATTTCACTGATAACTTGTTCATGGAGAATGACGATGTATTCATGAGATTGTTTGTTCAAACCCTAGAGCGTGTTGTTCACAAATGGTTTAGGGAAGTCCCCACTACCTCTATTGACAATTTCCAGGATCTCGAGTTTGCATTTATGAAACAATGGGGGGAGAAGAGAGACAACTTGTACTACCTGACTGAGTTCAGATCTCTTAAGAAGAAATCAAATTAGTATGTTGTTTAATTTAATAGAAGGTTTAACAAGATTTACAACAAGATCCAAAGATAAAAAAATCACTTGCAAGAAACAACCAAGGTCACATATGCTAGATCATTTGATGCAATTGTTTCCATGGCATTAAGGGAAAGGAGAGCTCCCAACTTGTTGATAATATAGGATGATGCAATAGACATAGAGGGAAATATCATTGTATCAAGAAAAAAGAAACAAATTTCTTATCAAGTAGACAATAAAAGCATCAAAGAAGATTGTGACCCTTTGAACCCAACCAAAGATGCTCATGAAGCTCGAATGGATGAAATGTCTAGAATGATAAGAAATATGACAAACAAGATGTATATATTTTAAATGGAGAATGGTAATGTTAATAAATTCCCTCAAGAGGGATGGGTGAGGAATCCTAACCAGTTTAGGAGGCCTTTTAATCCTCAACTCATGAGGAGAGAAAGAATAAATGATGAGAAACCCATTCAACCTCTTGTTCTCCCTAATGATTAGAATAACCTGGTAGAGGAAGAAACAAATGAAGGATATATTGTCAATCCATAAGACATACACCTATTGTAGGAGTAAAATAATACTATGCACCTAACTCAGAATGACTATGAAGAATCTCTCAACATTAAGGGGCCAACCCTAAAAAATGAATTCAGTGAAGAAACATTGTTCTTTACTCAGTATAGAAGGTTTGATGATGCATTACAGGCTAAAATGCATAGGAAGTATGATCTCAAGCCTAGGAAGAAATATGTTAACTAGGATAGTCAGCCACAAGGTAAGAAGCTAATCTCAAGTCTTTCTATGGATAAATTCAAAGAACTAAAAAATACTATCAAGATTAAAGAAGTTGGTGAAACTTCAAAAGCAGAAAAAGAGGTGAAGGAGCTTGAGGAATCAATTGCATCTTTCCATTTTGAGAAATAAATTTATAAAATAAATATCTTGGTCCCATTGAACGAATTGGATAAAAATCCCTCATACCTCAAGCAGATTGAAAAATTCATACAAGGGAAAATCCCAACAATTCCACCTAACACTATGAATTTACAAGATGAGTCTCCTACTATAGTATTTGGTCCTCATACATATGATAAATAGGAGTCAGTTGCACCCTTCTTTGTGACCCTGGATATTCATAATATTATGCTACACAATTTTATGCTCGACTTTGGTGCATCTCATAACCTCATTCCAAAGGTGGTAATGGAGAAATTGGGGTTAGAAATAACTAGGACTTACCATGACCTCTACTCGTTTGATGCCAGGAAAGTGAAGTGTGATGGAATGATTAAAGAGATGGTAGTTACTTTGGCTCACATTCTTTTTAAGAGAATTATGATGGATGTGGTGGTAGTTGATGTACTTGTGAACTATGGGATGCTACTATATAGAACTTGGGCTAGAAAACTAGGAGGTACGATGCAGATGGATATGACCTATGACATTGTACCAGTATTTGGAGGAGAAAATATAAGATTATACAGAGAAACAAAGTTTTCCTGTGTAGTCAGTGACCAAAATAATTCTATAAATCACCCCATATATGATGCTAATAAAGACCTAGGTTGTTTCATCCTCTAAGTAAATGAAGAGTATAAAGAAGCCTTGGCTCTGATAAGTATTATTTTTAGCCCTGCCTAAGAGACACATGGTATATGGACAATGTACTTCGATGGAGCATATTCAAAGGAGGGAGTATGAGCCAGAGTAGTCCTTATTCCCCCCCCCCCAAAAGAAGAAATTCATTTGTCCTACACGTTAGAATTTGAAGCTACTAATAATATAGCTGAATATGAAGCCTTGATTTTGGATTTGGAAGCAACACGGAATATGAAAGTTATTGAGTTGGTAGCCTTTGGATATTCTGAGCTCATGGTTCAACAAATAAAAGGTGGATATCAAACAAGAAACCCCAGGATGAGAGCCTACAGAAACCAAGTATGGAATTTAATTGATAGTTTTTACAAAGATTTTAATATCATTTCTCTCTCAAGAGAATTTAACCAAAAAGCTAATTCCTTAGCAATAGAAACCAATAATTTCAAGGCCCCTGCCAATCCTCATATGAGTTATGATATTGAGATGAGGTATATACCTTCCATCCTTGATAATATAAAGTATTGGAAAGTCTTTGAAGATGATCAACATATCAAAATATTCGTGGAATTCATAGATGAATTTGCCAACACATTATGTAGATTCAGATAATGAAGAAAAAGGATAAACCATGGCTGAAGTAGAGATGCAAATGACTTATGAGTTCAATGAATACATGGCTGGTCACAAAGTCCTCCAATTGAAGAATAATTTTATCCCTAAAGGACTAGCCCCCCTGGAACAACTTTTTGATAGAAATGGTGTGCCCATAAAGCCTACAATCATGCCCAAAGATGATAACACTGAATAATTCAACATTGGGACACAACAAGAACCAAAATTCATAAGACTGTCCAAAGAAATCTCCCCCAAGAACAAGGATGCATGCGTGCAGTTTTTCAAGGAATATGTAGACGTATTTGCTTGGAAATATGAATACCTAAAGACATATGATACCAGTATTATACAACACAAGATACTACTCAAGCCTGGTGCTACTCCTTTTAGGAATAAGTTAAGAAAAGTCAACCCCTTGTTGCTACCAACCATTGATAAAGCGGCGAGGAAGTTACTCGATGCTCAAATCATCATCCCTCTTAGGTATTCTAAATGGGTAGCTAATTTGGTATCGATTAGGAATAAGAGTGGAGAGATAAGGCTATGCATGGACTTCATAAGCCTGAATAAATGCTCACTAAAAGATAACTATCTTTTTCCCAAAATGGATCATATACTTTAGAAAGTGGAGGGAGCAAACAAAATTTCCATGATGGATGGTTTCTCAGTATATAATGAGGTATCAATGCATCCTGATGACATGGAAAAAATATCCTTCACCACCCCATGTGGAACTTTCATGTATGATAAAATTCCCTTTGGTTTGATAAATGCAGGAGCTACATTTCAGCGGGCCATGGATATTCCCTTCATAGGAGAAAATGATTGATTCATTGTCATATATCTAGATGACATGAATTTTTTCTCCAAGTCATATGAGGAACACATCGAACACTTGAAGTTGACTTTTTTGAAATGCAAAAGGTTTGGCCTATCCTTGAATCCGAAGAAATCTTACTTTTCCATGAATGAAGGAAACATTTTGGGCCATATAGTGTCTAAAGAGGGGGTGAATATATATCCATAGAGGTTAGAATAAACAAAGAATATTTATATACCCAAAAATAGAAAGGAGGTGCAAGCCTTCCTGGGTAGAACCAACTTCTGAGAAGATTTGTCCCCAATTTTGTTGAGATAGTCACACACATCACTAACATGTTAAAGAAGAATCATGAAATAAAGTGGACCCTTGAAGCCATAGAATCCTTTTAGAAAATCAAAGAAGCCTTAGTAAAATCACCAGTCTTAGAAAGCCCAAATTATGATAAGTACTTTTTATGTTTTCTTTTGCTTCTAAACACACCATAGTTGTTGTCTTGATGCATAAAAGTAACGAAAGTCAGGAGAAACCTATAACTTTCTTCAACAAAGCTTTGAGAGATGTCGAATTAAGATATAGTAAGTTGGAGAAACAAGCATATTCCCTGGTTAAATCATTGAAATCCTTCATAGACTGTATCTTACACTCCAAAATTTTTGCCTATGTACCTAACAATGCTATTAAAGATATTCTCACACAACCTGAAAGTGAGGGAAGAAGAGGAAAATGGATGGTTGAGATGCAGGAGTATGACTTGGATATAAAACCCACTAAGCTAGTAAAAGGCCAAGGGCTGGCTAAACTTATGGTTGAATCCAGTTTTCAAGCTATTGATTTGAATCTTATGACAACGAACCTCACAAGAGCTAGGCAAGAAGAAGATGAGGCACAAGATCCAATTTCTAAGGTTATCCTCAAGTTCTTCGAATCTGGCTGGTACAAATACATATTTGTTTTTACCTTCAACACTTGAATTGCCCACCTTTATGGGATAAATCCAAGGCTAGATCCATCAAGCTCAAAGCTGTGAAGTAATGCATTGTGGGATAACAGTTGTTTTGGAAGGATCTAGTAGGAATATTGTTGAATTGTCTTACATAGGAAGAGACTGAGGAGATCATCACTGAATTTCATAAAGGAATATGTGGAGGTCATCATGCTTGGAGAGACATGACATACAAAATCCTCAGAGTTGGTTACTATTGGCCCTCATTATTTTCTGATGTAAACCATATGATTAGGTCTTGTGTAGAATGTCACGTGTTTGAAGGAAAGCAGAAATTGCAACCTCTCCCCTTAGACTTGTTCACACATAATCATGTTTCCAACAATGGGGTGTAGATTTCATTGGTGAAATTCACCCAAATTCAAGTGGGAAGCATAAATGGATCCTAAAAGCTACAGACTACTTCACCACGTGGGTGGAAGCAATTCCCACCAGGGAAACAACTAATTCGTTCATCATCAAGTTCCTAGAAGAGAACATATTATCAAGGTTTAAATTCCCTAAGCAGATTATAACTGATAATACATAAGCTTTCAAATCTGCCAAATTGTTACAATTTTGTCAAGGGTACAACATAGAGCTAGGACATTCCACTGCATATTATCCACAAGGGAACAACCTGGTTGATTCATCCAACAAAAATATCATGAAGATCATAAAAAAGGTGCTATCAAAAATATATATGTATGCTTAATTAAATGTTGATTTACGGGTTTGGTTAGTTTGTTAACTCCTTTTACCCGTGCTCAACCATATCTAACCAACTAGAGACAATATAAAGGAGCATATGTCCAAGGAGAAAGGTAACAAGTAATGATTCTTTACACACATTAAGAAAACCTATGATTGGATAACCCTACCAAGTTTGTAAAGCCTTATACAGATTCACTCTTACTGCTAGTTTGACTTGGAAACCCTTGCTTCCAACCTCCTTTTCTGATCACCAACTTATCTTGCCAAGAGTTTCCCCTTATATTATCTTTGGGCATGTGGTAGATATGAAGTCAATACCATCTTGTATAGCATGAGCAAGGGTGGAGGAACCCATGATCTCTCTCGACAAGGAAACACCGCACAAAACATGTATAAAGTTGTAACCACTTTAACTGTTGAATAAATACAAAAAATATTTCCTTCAAAATATGTTGTATTTGTAACATTTTGTTTGCAATATTTTCATATACGTTTCGTAGAATACTAGTTGTTGAGATTTTACTGTTATATTTCACCATACTAACATGTAGTTATTAGTATAACTACCTCTCTGTATAGTCTTGCATCTTTAAGGTTCTTGCAGGTTGCAGAGAAGCTGTTGGAAAAGAGAAAATAAACTACGGTAATTGGGAACGACATCAATAGTAGGACTCCAAGTGAGTCAATATTTCTCTTCCGCCTAATAGTTAGTTATTTCTTTTGAAATCAATTATTGTATCTTTTCTGCATGTTCTTTTTGGGAAGTTTTTTTTGTACGATCATTGATACGCTGCAGTATAGCCCACTATTGTAGGGTATTTTCCTCAAAATCACTCCCTTAAGATATCTAACCCAAAATCCACCTATTCCATATCCACAAAAACCTTCATTTACACCAAGATACCACCTGTGTAGTCTGAAAAGCCCTGAGCCATTGGAGGGCAATTTCCCAATTTTATCTTTTTACTTAAATATGAATATAAATACTAAATATGTATCAATGTTGATTATCGTCTCATTATTTCTTATCATTCCATCTAAAAATCAATTACAAAATATGCTTTCAAAATATAATCTAAAAGTTATGAAAATAGGTTACAAGAATATTAGGGGACTATCAAGATCCATGTTTTTCTACATACATAAGGTTCCTCACTAAAACAATAGTTAATCGAGACAACACAATAAGAAATATTTCATATGTTGCTAAATCCCATTCAACATTTCCAATTATAAATTTATTTCAAAAGGTCTTTCATTGGAAATAAGGTATTACAAAAAGTGTTTATTAATTCCTTCCTTTACAAAACTAGTGTTTATCAAAACTACCTCGACCTTTGTTCACATTTTTCTACGATAGAATAATATGGCCACAATCATATGATGCCCACAACTCGGAAGACCTTAGCATAGATATAGGTGTTTCAATTGAAAAAAAATGATATATTGACTCTAAAAAGATTATTAGTATGYTTATGTCATCTCACTAATCTTTTTTATTATGAAATATATATTTTTAATATAATATTAGTATGTTTATGTCATCTCACAAWTTTTTTTATWATGAAATATATATTTTTAATATAATATTAGTATGTTTGTGTGATTCACTCTAACCTTATTCTTACATCAATAGAATTGTTTTTTTAATTTTATTCTTACATTAATAGTTTTTTTTTAATTACAAATGTAATTTTTWTTTTAATTTTATTCTTACATTAATATAATTTTTTAATTTTGTTCTTACAATAATTGAATTTTTTTTTAATTAAATTTTTTTATTAGCAAATTATGATGTTTTCCATTATTTTAATTTTCCTATCATTATTTTTCAAATAATATWTTTTTTTAATTGATAATTTCACTTATGCATTTAAAAATCATTCGTTCATTTTCCAATATAAAATATTTTTCTATTTTAAAATAATTTCTATAGTTTTTCATTTTATTTCTCAAATACATATATTTTTATCTTTTTCTTTTTAATTAACAAATTTTTATTTTTCTCTATCTTTTAATTATTATTATTATTATAAAAATCTTTAAAAAAAATTGTCTCACAAATTTATACCTATTTTTATATACATTATAATCTTTTAATCACAGCTTAAATCTATCTTTTTCTTCATCATTATAAAAAATCATAAAAAATTATCCCACAAATTTATACCTATTTTTAAAATCCGATATAAATAGATACAAAACCTTAATTAAAAATAAAAAAAAAATTATATAAATAAAAAACAAGAAAATATTTTGCACTTATTTAAAATAGATCTTAAGTAATTTTAAAGACAAATTCTAACAAGTAAAACTAAAAAAAATAATACTATTCCTTTGAAGGATTGGATTGTCTACCTTAAATTTTTTATTTTTTTACATCATGAACAACATTCCAAACAATTCTACAAATAATAAAATATTAAACATTTTGTTAAAAAGTTTAACTTAGTAACATTTCATCTATTTAGTGTGATATATAATTTTTACTATTTTTCAAACATTTTTCTATTTGTGATTTCTTAATACTTTTTATCTGTTTTAAACTTCTCTCAAAGTCACTTATCCATTTTCAAATTAACGTTTTATTTTGAAAGTCTTTCATTCCTTCCCATGGTAAACAAATGTTATCACATTCTCCATCAATGGCAATTTATAAATATGTTTTATAAATATGTTGATATAATAACCCTTTCTAAATACAATGTATATCTCATTATTTACTCCAATTTATATTATATTTCTCAAATATAGAATAATCTCAATTTATAATAGTTGTGGGGAAGTACTTTCTACATCCCAATGTGAGGGAGATGTGTAATTCCTTCCTTATTCAAGATGAAGTTGACATGTGACATTTAAAAAAATAATAATAACAATTTTTTTTTTCAATATTGACCATAAATAAAATATTTTAATGTCCATCTTAAGTAAAATATTTTTATATCAACTTTACACACACACACACAAAGAGTGGGTCAAGGGAATATTTGATCCAAGAACATATCACAAATATAAACTAAGCATAGATCTAGTTCTGAGCTTTGGAAGAAGTGGATCGAACATAGATCTAAACCAAATGTAGATCTTGTATCAAGCAAGTTAAGAAAGAGGTTCTATCATAGATTCAAGGAAATAATAAAATGTTTGTGATTCCACATTCTTAGTGAGAGGATCACTTAGTTCTAGGGTTATTGGCTACAATGGACTGGAAGGTAATTATGGAGTTACTGAATAGAGTGGCTTGAGAGAAGATTTGAATCAAGAATCAATACATCCTCAACACATGCCTACCTTCATTAAAAAAATGGTGATATTGATTGTAGGTGGATGGATAGGAAGTGGGCATATGGGTAGGTAGTGGAGATTCCATTGACTAGTTATGGAAGCCACAAGCAAGTTGAGAAGGAATATGGCGAAAACTCTCATCAATATCCTAATATAGATACATATTTATATCCCCTATGCGCCCTTAGGGAAAGTAGTGTGGAGAGATTAAAATATTTTCTCATAGTTTAAAGTGGTGGCAGAGGTTACATGACTGGTTGGTGTTTTACACCTAAAATGTACACACCAAAAGCATTTTAATTTTTTGATAATGTGGTAGGATAGGTTTCAAGAATTGTTGGTGTCAAAAACTGGGTGAGTCCACATATAAAACAAAGGTAACCATATTTCCCATATTATTGGTTAACATATTGTGGTTGGAAGGAGACGAGATTCAAGGGATGGAGGAATATTTCATCTCATGGACTATTCTAAATAATTTTTACTAGAAGATTAATTTTTTTCTAATTACACTAGTATTTGATGTTGGTGGAAAGGCTCCCTAGGGCCTTGGGAAATAAAGGGGGATAATACAGTGAAAAATAAAAACTTAGGGTAAGTGGTTTAATTGACAATCTAGTGGGAGGTACCGTGGTTCCAATTTGTGAGGCCTTTTGTAGGCCTAATGTCAGGATTCAGATCATCCTTTGGAGGATAGTCAATGTATATCTTTTGAAGGATGATTATACTGTGAGAAGAGTAAATATATCTAGATTCAAGGTCTTGGAAGGAGAAGTTCTTGAACCTTCGAAGCACTCTATATACTTAGAGTTTTCATTTATGAGATGGATGATGGAAAGAATATGGTTTTATAGGTTGTATATGTCAATTTTATAGGTGGGAAGTTGGAATTACAACATTGCAAGGAGAGATGAGGGTGAAGGAGGTGATGGGAAATAAGAAACATAAGTTGGTTAGTGAGTGGTGAAGAGTCAAGGGAGTGGGGTTTCCTTGGTTATTGATGAAGTCATGGGTATAAAATAGACACTTAATTAGTAGGAAATACCTTGATAGGGAAATTCATGGGTAGGAGAGTGACATTGGAACAAATTGGAAGTTGGATTCAAGATGCATGGGTTCCCATTCTTGGTTACATTCTATCCTTTCACATTATTTATCGTGGATGGATGGGGTTCTTATTCAATTCCAAGGTAGAATATTTGTCCATTATTAAAGGAGCATGGTTCATGGATAATTATTTCCTATCCATGAAGACAGGACATCATTTACTTCATCCCAAAGATGAGTTTACAGAGAAAAATCTAGTCTGGGTTAAGCTACTTACCTTACCCATGGAGCTTTGGATAATACAATCTCTTACAATTATTGGAAATTTTCTTGGTAAGACACTTTTAATTAATGATATCATTTTGACTAGTAACATTAGGTCTATGGCAAGGTCGACAGAGGTGGATGGATGGTAAATTCGTTCTTGCAATGAAGGTCAGGTCTTGTGCTCAAACCCGAGAAAGGACGTGGTCTAGTTGCGGAAAGCTTAAAAACTGGGCCAAGCCCGCTTACCTTTTGCCCAAAGGGGTTGGATCCAATGGTGGAAAGCGAGGAGTTTTTCACTGTTGGGAAAGGTTCAATTCTCGTGAGGGATTTACATGGAGCCATGGGGACACCTTGAGGTAGTGGTCAAACGTGTGGTTGCACCCAGAGATACCATATTAAATGGTATCGTGACTTGTGCACACATAAGTGGATCTAAGCCCACCCCCATGTCCTTCAAATTGAAACCCCTAGATGGGGTGCTAGTTGAGAACACGCGTCAAGCAGAGAAGCCAGGAGAGAGCCTCTGTGGTCCGACCACATGATGATCGCGTGCCTCTCCCTCCCACCTACCTCATTCCTTTAAGTTCTTCTCACTCAAGACAGGGCACCATTACTCTCAGTGCACCCTGTTGTACCTTGTCGTCCATCCGATGGACCAACACCTTCGTTCGGCCTTTACTTTGCATGTGCGATTATTTATGGAATTGCACTAGCTCCTCAGGTTATTTGAATTGTATCAAAGGCTTTGGATGTATCATTCCTTCCTGGTTGTTTTCTTCAGAGCTCGGCCTCCTGCCCAGACTTTCCCCGGTTTGTTGTCTCCCTCTCCCGGTCTGTTCCTGGTTTATTTTCTCCCTCCCGGTGTTTCAAAGATGCCCAGGCTTCGAGGGAAGTCCAAACGAGGGTCATCCTGGAAGCCAAGCTGACCCCGTTTAGTTCTCTATCCTCTGCCCGCTCCCTCCCATTTATCCTCCTCTTCGGCGGCCACCTTCTCCTCCTTCCTGGTGCAGTCGACCCAAAATCCAGCCAACCTCCTGCCCCTCTCTACGTCCCTTGCCAACATAATGGAGGGGTTTGACTACTCAGTGGCCTTGTTGGATTACAACCCAGGACCTTCTGTAAATCCTACCTTTGCTTCACATCCAGGCCCATTGGCTCCTCCTAACTCGCCGGTCTCCCAGTTTCTTTAGGCCCTGCCTCTCGATGTTCAATATCAGATGGATGGTCTGGAAGCCATCCGAAATTCATGTCAGCAACACCTATTAAGAACCAAATATCAATATAGCATAGAAAAACCTCAGAATAAGTACTCAACACCTTGAAAAAGAGATAATTTCAGATAATAAGCCTCTTCGAGGGGAAACCTCCTTATGCCCACATAAATGTACAATTCCAAGATGATTCAAAATGAAAATGTCTCCCTGGTATATATAGGAGACTAGGAGGTATAATTACAACTAATGGCCTAAAGCCGACATAATAAAATAACATTACTAATATAATATGCCTCAATTAAGGGGTAATGAGCCACTATTTAGGGATCAACATGACACTCCCCTTGAGACAAGTGTTGTCCGCAATGCTTGAGTAACTATGGATACTTCTGTATAAAAGAATCATCTTCCCAAGTGGAATCTTCAGCCGGTAGTTTCCTCCATTTAATGAGATACTCTGAAATGGATCTATACCTCAGCTGGTGAATTCTTGTGTCAGTGATGGGTTCAGGCTCCAATCTGATTTTTCCTTCCTCGTCAAGTT
>ML779241.1:1651155-1661912 GCA_009831015.1 Picea engelmannii | reverse complement strand
GAACACCTTCTTGAGACTAGTCAATAGGACTAGTCAGATACCCTATCTTCCACAGGGTGTATCTACAAATTTAAGATGACCTAGAAGCTGAAAATTTTACCACATATACCTTACTAATTTCTGTGAATATCCGCCAGAGTTCATGGTCTAAAACGTTACAGAAAAATTTCAAACTTGTATAACCCGGTAATATCATCAACAATTCCAGATGCAAGAACACACTGAGGATATTTTATATCCTTGGTTACAACTTGGTGAGGCAAAAACTATATGGTTTTACCTTCACCTGAATGAGTGATTTGATATACTGATAGAAGGTTCCATGAAAGACTTGGAACACATAATACATCATTGAAATGACCATTATCTACCTGAATTGTTCCAGAACTTACAACACTAAGAGATCTATCATCACCGACAAATATTTTCTTGGTGTGAAGAAAATATGGATTTATCCTTATCCATATGATAAGATGATCCAAAATCAATAATGCACACATCAGAAGAAGATGTAGAAGTTGCACTAAAGGAGAAACCAGAAGTAGAAAGTGCATATCCATGAGAACAAGAAGAAGATGTCGAATCTATACTGATGTTGTGCTTCTTCATCGTTGCTTCTAAAGATTCCATATTCTTAAAACATTTGGACTCATCATGACCATATTTCCCACAAAAGTTGCAATGTCTGCCATTCTTCTTATTTTTAGATTTTTCTCTTTTATCATCATTAGGAGCTGAAACTGGTTGAGTGGGTTTGGGACCCTTCTTTTGCTTGTTGTTGTGGTGAGGATGTTTCTTCTTGGGATTCTTGGATTTATCTTTCTTCTGGGCCACTAAGGCTTTGTTGGAGGTACTTGTAGTGCTGATCACTCAAAGTTGCACAATCTTATCTTGCTCTCTAATCAAAGCATCACAAAAGGACTCAAGAGTGGTTTTTTGATAAGAAATCCCTAGAGTTTCTCTGGCGGTATGAAGGTAGATACAAAAACAAAATATGCACTACCAAGCTTAGCAAGAATAACATATATGCAACGCTCATCATCTAGCTTTATGTTACGCTCTTCACATAAAATTCTGAGTGTTTTTAACTTAGATAAATAGTCTTCAATGCAAGAAAAATCATTTGGACTTAAAGTCATTATTTGATTTTATATCTCATGGGATCGAATAATATTGTGTTTACCAAACAAAGATTCAATATTTTCCCAAGATTTATTGGGGGCATCAAGTCCTTGAAGGTGAAACGTTAAATTAGGAGAGATGGAAATTACGATTAGTCCACGGGATTCATCATTCCTATTGATCCATATGACATACTTGTCATCATCAGTGGGTTCTTCTTCTTTTCCCAAGGTAATTGAATACAATCCTTTACTTCTAAATAAATCCTCCATATGGGATTTCTATTGGAAGTAGTTGGTCCTGATAAGAAAAAGATCATTGGGAGAATTCCATATTAAATGTGCAGATAATATGAATTTAAAATATGAAACCGATGGTTTTGATGTAAATATCTCAAAAAATTAGGTTGTTTAAAAAAAACTAAACTAAAAACGAACTTTGGATGTGAAAGTTATGTCATTTAAAAAAATGCATAAACGGTAACCAAAGAGCCATGTGGCAGGTAGAAGTTGGTCCATGTGGTGATACCCCTCCTAATAACCTCACTTTTACAAATAAGTTTATTATGAAGTGACCCTCTTTTATAGAATAAGCGGGGATCACTTTTACTATGAAGTTACTTTATAAAAGAAAGTTGCATGCAAAATAAATAACTTTAAATAAAATATTAAATCTACTTATACTGATTCACTTTTATCATTCAAGTGAAATACACTTTACAATGGATGCATGGAATTTTTCAAAAAAAATAACAAAAGAGAGACTTGAACTCAAGACCTCTTACTAAGTAAAGTAACTTTTAACCAAATGAGCTAGTGCAAAACATACTATATTGTTTAGAAGGAGGATTGTTGTTCTTGTTGTTGGAGAGCATGCTCATGAAAAAATCTTTTCACCCAAAAAAAAATTTCATTTCTCGATGGCAACAAGGGTTACATCTCAGTTAGCTTACCTGGAAAATGCAACATTTCCCTCTATTTCTGATTTACCGAGATCGTACAGAGCGCACAACAAAGAGAATATTTAAACATCAAAACCCTTTTCGATCTGTTTCTGGTTTTTCGAGATCACAGGAGCAGGGAAAAAATATTACACCGATAGAAAAGAGTAGCAACCTGGAAATAAAAAACAGAAAACCAAAATATTAACTTTGCAAAAATTTAAAATGGCGTATTCGAGCTTTATACCTCCCGATCTAAGTGAAATGGTCGTATCTTGGGAAAATGGAAACCTTTTCGAGTGAAAAAAAAAATGTTCCTAACTGAAACAAGTGCTCCAAATGTAATGGAACAATCCTCTTAGCCTATAAATGTGTACGAAAATGGTAGAAACCAGAGATGAGGCAACACTGCTTCACGATCTCAATCTACAATGGGAGCGGGTCTTCAAATGTGCTATGATACCATGTTCAAAAACACATGTATTCCAATAGAGGATGAACACCTTTAGTAACCACACTCACATAACCATATAAAATATCAACACACTAATGTTTTCATGTGGTAAAACCCCTACGAGAAAACAACTACGGCCCCAGCCAATGTGGCCACTTGGAGCAATTTATTAATGCAAACAAAAAAATTACAGGGAGATTTACAAGAGATTTTCTCACAATCGATCATCGGAAAATGACCCTCCATGCTCTTTAAATAGAAATCATGGACCAATCAGATGCTAAGCCATGGATCAATGTAGTTGTTAAGATCGAGGATAATATGAATTGTCGGATCAATCTTTGTCGAGAACATATCTTGACCATAATATTTCCTAACTACAAATGCATAATAAAGAAACACACTTTTATGTACTGACACATTAGTCCAAGTTGATCTCAACTAACTCCTAAGTGTCTAAATATCCTAACATTTTAAAGTTGATAACCTCATTATTGGAGGGGAATTAAGTCTTACTTTGAATAGAAGGGAGATATAGGGCTCCAATGATCCAGGTGGATATTGGTGGCCACCCACCTATTCCAACTAGCTCACATACATTTTTCATCTTGGCAGCTTGTTTCTAGCTTTTCGGGTCTTAAACTTCTAGGGTCGTTTTGAGGCCCTAAACAACATTTTTTTGGGCTCTCCATAGTCACACTATATAGAGAGTCAGTTTGTGACGACATCATGTGTATTCCTCGGATAGAACTTTCCAACAGGCTATCGTGCGCCTAAAAAGAAGATCATATGAAAAATTTACGACCCCGAGAAGTTGATGTACCAACTTACCCCATCGAGGCCCACATGAATTTTGGCGCTTCATCTCCTAGGGTTAGGTTTTTTAATGTCTAGGTTTTTTTTTTTAATTCTTGATGCTAAAAATGCCTAGAGGCCTCATTGTAATGTTCTCAGACGAATGCGCGTAGCCACCACATCTCTTCTCAGAGATTAGCTACCACCATTCGAGCAAGATTATTTTCATTCTTCATTTTACAGTTTCAACATATTTCTTTTTTTAATAGAAGTTAAGTTTCACTGTATCTATGCTATTTTTCACTGTATCTCTGTGTTAATGTTATATATATGTGTTTCATTTCATTCATGTCATAAATCCGGATCATCTGGTGGTAGAGTGGATAGATTAGTTGGACTCTTCCATAAATTGTTTAATTAGATAGTTGTTGTGGACATTGATCCTATTAAGCTCAAGTAAACTTGGAGCAATAATAGACTAGGGGAAGATTATGTTTCCAAGAGGATTTATAGGTTTTTGATCCATGGGTACTTTCTACAAAAGGTGGAAAGGTATCAATTGTGGGTAGGATCCAATAGATGCTTAGATAATTTTCTAGTTGTTTTAGAATTTGATAAAAATAATCCAAAGACACGAGCTCCTTTTAAGTTGAATCTAGGATGGGATAGAGAGGAGGGGTTTTAGGATATGGTGAAGGTAAATTGGTTGAGTTATGATCCTTCAAAGGAGATATTTTCTTGTGAACAATTTAAAAATGCTTTGAAAAGATTTAAGGAAAAAGTGGTATACTAGGCAGGAAAAAGACATAGAGAAAGGGATGGTCACGGTAAAAGAAGTGGAGAAGAACTTGGAATCAATTTTTTTATATTAATATGATATGTCAACTCAATGATGAGGATAAGGTCATTTTGAAGGATTTGAAGTCAAAAAAGGAAAAGTTACTTCAGGATAGGGAAAGGGAGTGGAGGCTCAAGAGTACGACTACCTAGATTGAATTTGGGGATCAAAATACCAATTTTTTTCAAAGCCTTTCCAATCACAGAAAGAGTGTTAATAAAATTTGGGAACTAACCAAGAGGGAAGAGAGGAAGTCCATCAAATTTTAGGATCTAGCTGAATTAGGAGTGCAACATTTTGAGGAGGTGTTTAAAGAAACAACCAGAGAAAACATAGAATAGATTCTCAATGTGACATCCTATTCCCCTAGATTGGTTGGAGAAGAGGAGAATGAGAGGATGTATAAAGAAGTCACAAGGGAGGAACTTCTTTATGTTCTTAACTTATTTAATAAATATATAAATCCAAGCCTAGATGGCTGGACTATGGAATTATATATTGAGTTTTTTGACCCGTTGGGTGAGGACCTACTTAAAGTTGTTGAATAAGTGAGAAATTTTGGGAGAGTGCATGTATATTTTAATTCCACTTTTATTTATTTCATCCCCAAAGTGTGTTGTCCGGATAATTTTGATGGATTTATTCCTATTTCCCTATGAAACTACATTTATAAAATTATTTTCAAGGTCATTGTAGTTAGATTGAAGACTATCCTATTACAAGTAATCTCACCTTAGCAGTTTGGGTTCCTAGAAGAGCACTAGATACATGAGGATATAAAATCAACACAAGAGGACATACAGACTATCAAAACCTCATAGATTCCATCAATAGTGATCAATTTATATCTTTATAATGCGTATGATAGAGTCTCATGGTTGTACCTTCACCTACTCTTAATTCACATAGGGTTATAATTTCCTTTGGTCAAATGGATTATGGGATCTATGATTACTACCTCCTTTGCAAAATTGATTAATGGATCAGCATCAAACTTCTTTAAGTATTCAAGGGGGATAATATAGGGCCTCCCAGTCTCACCCTACCTCTTTATTTTGGTACCAAATGGATTAAGTAGAGCCATTTATGAAGCTAGAAGAATGAGGAGAATCAAAGGAGTGAGAATAGGAAGATCTGAGGCACTCACACACTTAATGTTCATAGATGATGTTCTACTATATTGTTTTGGATTGGAAAGGGAAGGTTAATGTTTCAAGAACATTTTATAGATTTAAAATAAGGCTACATGCATGGAAATAAATGAGAATAAGTATGTGGTTTATATAGTTGGTTTGGGAGGTATTTGGGATTTCGGTATTGCATGATGTTTTCAATTTCAACACTTATACATGTAAGAAGGGGTTAAATATCTAGGATTTACTCTTAAACCTGATTGTCGTGGAAGAGTATGTTGGTACTATATGCATAAAATTGAAAAACATATCTCTATTTCATGCAACATGTGGCTCTCTAGGGGAGGTATATTGGTTTTGATAAATTTAGTGCTAGAAGCTATCCTAGTATACTAGAACATCCTAGCTCATATACCCAAAGGTATTATTGAAAACATTAGAAAGATTTGTTTTAATTTTCTATGGAAATATATTAATGATTATAAAGGGAATCATTTGGTTAAGTGGCAAAGGATTGCAACTCCAAAATACTTTGGGGGTTGGGGGATAAAGAAAATATATTTAATTGGTAAAGATTTGGTAGAAAATTCATTATGGAATTTTATTACAATGGATATCCTATGGAAATGAATCTTATACATAAATAAATTATTATGGAATGTCATCACAAAGGAGATCCTACGAAAAATGATTCTTATATAGAAATATATTACACTATGAACTCTCTTGGACTAGATTAGAAAGGAAAGGAAGAGTATAGAGAATGTATCCAACTAGTGGAAGGAAATGACACTATCCTTCCCAATCACAGGCTCTTATATGACATGGAGAGCGGGAGATGGATTAGAAGTAAGAGTGGGGGAAGATGCAAAAATTGGGTGTGGTAGAGACATATTCCTCCCTGATGAAATCATACAACACCTATAGGTAATTAACATATGTATACTTAATTTGATTGAAAACCTAAATGACACATCATTGTGGTCTCAAGGACAGAGAAAGTTATTTTATCTCAGTTTAGAAGGAAATTTGTCCCAAAGGTGGGATCACTTTTTAGTAAAACTCGATAAGGAACATATAATATTGAATAATTCCTCAGATGAATTATTTTGGGCTCTAAATGGAGTGTGGGATAATTATGTCTCTAATATTTTATACTAAAATGTTTTTGGACCTGGACTAGGCGATGACAAATGGTCGTGGCAGAAGCTTTGGAAAGTTAAGGCCCCTACCAAGTGTAAGTTTTTTTTTTAATTTTTTATTTATATTTTCGAAGAAATTTTCCTTGGAGAAAAACCTTGAGTACTTATCTTTTCAAGGATGGTCAAGGAACAAGGCCGGTCGAAACATGGATTGAATCCACTAAAACATGTCACCAAATGGGGATTGAACCTGGGTGGAGAGGATCATAATCATTCCTCCCAACCACCTGATCTAAACCCAATTGAAAAATAAGTGTAAGTTGTTTATGTGGCTCATATTGAACAATAAAGTTTTAACATGGGAATATCTCCTGAAAAGAAATAGAGAAGGACCAAGTATTTGTTTGATTTGGAGGTGTAGTGAGGAAAACACTTCATATTTTTTCTTGTATTGTGTTTTTTCTTAGAAATTCTAGGTTGAGGTTAGGGATCTTTTGGGTATCCAGAACCTTTGGATATGTGAATCCATAGATACATGTATTAATGTTTGGTTTACTCAGAAAGATATAAAGTGATTTAGGGTAATCCCATTTCTAGTTTTCTAGGGAATTGATATGTAAAATGTTATGGATATTCCATTGGATAGTTCATCATAATGGATTTAATAAAATGTTGAAATCTTTACTATGAAGGTTAATTTCCTTTAGATCTCAAATTGTTTAATTATTGGTTTTCGTCTTAAAATGTATGAAATAGATGAAATGTGAAAAATAGAGAACATAAATAAATACCCACACACCATCCACAAATAAACATAATATATAACCCGAGAAACCCAATATGGGAGAAAACCCAACTAGAAGGTGAGGCTTCTTTGCTCTCTTTTCTTCAAATGCAAGTATAAAGAAAGAGACACTTTCTATGGAGTTTCCTTTGACACTATGGGCTATATGTTTGCTACATAATATCTCCTCCTCTATTATTCTCTCAAAATAACACTCCTAGGCTCTCTGCTAAACTATGGAAGAATTACAATGCTAAATAATAGAACCCCTTCTCCTCCTAGTGACTCGATATTTAACGTCACCCGATAGCCATCCAGGGGTAGGTTTTGACTTCCTCAACCCTCAATTGTGATAAGGTTTTGGACCTTCTAGAATATTCTTTAATGTACACACTTTGATAGATCCATATGCATGAGTAATGGGGGTTGATGTGGCATCCACTCGTACCATGGTGGTCAACACGGTAGGTCAATGTGCGAGAGGCATAAAATTTTCATACGAGCTCCGATTGAAATGATTTTTGCATTGTTGGAAATGTATCGATGTGTAGAATAGTGTCAAGGCCCCCTAGTTAAAATTGGAAAAATATTAACACCAAAAAATTCCGTTTGATGCCTCAAAATGGATTTAGAAGGTTTCAAACCCCAATTTTCCAAATTGGGACATGCCATTAAAATGACCTTGCAAGATGATTCCTCCAATTTTTTCCTGTCTGAAAACATCAAAATAGATGAAAAATTACATAATGTTCCAATCTATATAAGGAATATGGATAGCTAGAAACTCTGTTTTTTTTAAGAGAAGATGATGCCTACGTTTTAGGTCGCTTCCTAGGTTCATCCTTTATTTTCATATTATAAGGTTATTCCAAAGGTTAAATCACAAAAAAATATTTTGGAGATATAGGTGGAAAAGTATTTAGCTTAGAGATGTTTCAATGGGGCTTGTCAAGGCCTATATTATATCGGTGGGATTAAATTCATTTTATATCTTTTAGAGATGCACATATTTCTAGTTAAAGGTGATATAAGAAGATGCACAAATAACCAAGGGGAATTCAAGGACTTATATACTACTTACTAAAATTTTCTTTGGAAGAACATATTGATAAGCTTTAGGTCATGGGAGATTCATATATGGTCATTAATTGGATGAAAGGAAGCCACCAAGTAAAAACTAATTCTCTCCTTCCACTAGCACAACAATTAAAGGAAATATCTAATTAGTTTCTTTGGGTTAGCTATACTCATATTTATAGAGATCACAACAAGATTCTAGATCAACTCTCAAAGGAAGGACTTCAACCACTTGAAATTTATAGTTCCTTGGAAGAAGTACAAGATGACCATTCTATGTTTTTACAACAATTTCATTTAATGATCTATAAATTCCTTTTGAACTTGTAATATGTAAGTACATGGGATTGTTTTTTTTTTTTGTAAATAAAAGGATCTATGTATTATCAACAATGTCTGTCATTACATTGCCTATAGTCTGTCCCCTGTCCTACCACAACATGGAAACCAGGATAGGTGACCTTCAAAAAAATTGTAATTGTTTGATGTGTTACAGTATGAAAAAAACTATAGCCATAAAATGGTCACCATGATCGAATAACATACATCATGAGGTAGGGAGTCTTCCGGTGTTTGCAAAAGTGACAAAACCAGAAAGAGAACAAAAACCTGGAGGAGCTAATCCATATGCGAACTCAGAATGCCCTGAATGTTGTAAGATGGGGCGAACTTTTGGCCATAGGTCGGGCACTGTTTGTTAGCTGGAGGTTCAGTCATGGTGTCGAACAGGAGGTCCATTCAATGGACAAGAATTCGTTGATTGTGCATCTGGTCATCAAGCTTCTGTCGCATATAAAAAATGAGTTGAAGATGTTCATCCGAGAGTTGAAGAGAGGAGAGCAGAGGTGAATCCTCCTCCAAATATGCATCCATAGTCGTCAGATGGTTCTCCTCCTGATAGCTAGGAGGAATTTCTTCCTCCACAATACATCCACTAGTGCTAAAACCATGAACCTATGTGTGGACTCTGAGAGGTGCAATTTCAGGATGGGGAGTTTCCTCTTCGATAGGGAAGCTATTGAAGTCCATTGTAGGATTGGAGAGGGGTGGCGACGGTTTTTGAAGCATTTCCAACCAATTTTGTCTTGGGTCGGGAGTGCTTGTTGTAATTAGATAAAGTTGAGAGGGGTCGAGCCTGTTGCATTTAGAGATGGCGATGTAATACATCGATCCCCTTCTAGATTTTTCTCTCTCTCTTGGCATGGAGTAGGGATTCTGGGTGGGACTGTGAAGGAAGACTAGTAGAAGAATAATGGTGGGTGGCAAGAGGTGTGAGAGCATGATAGAGCCGAGGAGAAAAAGAGTTTGCATAAATGGTAGAATGGGAGATTGTTGAGGGGAGCTAGCCTTCATAATGCCTTGCGAATTGATAGGGATGGTCGCCATGAAAGCGGAGGTGACAACTCTCCTAGGCCTAGTACCTATCTTTGTACGCCAAACCTAGTTCATGCAAGGGGCCATTAAACCTCCAAGGATATCCCAACACACTACCATAACTCTAGGCTTAATGCAGGTCATTCAAATGGAATGGGAGGGAGGTTGGCGGCTGGGATTAATAACACCCGTTTCTACCAATTGCCACATGTCGTCCACTGAGGGCCACCTGTCAGCCCATCCGAGAAAGTACATGGGATTGTTAAGCCTACTGGTTGTTTTTAATTACTTGATAGATAATATACTTGATATTATGAAGGCTATGGATCTTTCTTGATCTATAGTGAAAGATTCTGAAGAGAGCTATCTCTAGATTATCCTTTTTGGACTATTCCTAAAGCACTTAAGGATTGCATTTTTGGTTATCTCAAATAAAAACACATTTGTTTCTTGGATATATATATATATATTCTCGGGGAACACACACACAGACACAAAGTCATGGTAAAAAAATTCTTATTATGTGTCGATAGGTGCTTTCGACATCCCAATATGAGAAATATGTGTAATTCCTTCTTTCTACATCCCAATATGAGAAAGACATGTAATTCCTTTAGTACTTAATCACTAATATTTAAAAAAATATTAATAACAAAAATTATTTCAATGTCGACCATAAACAAAATATTTCAATGTCCACCTTAAGTAAAATATTTTAGTATCAACTTTATATATATATATATATATATATATATATATATATATATTGAAAGTAAAAAAAATGTTATGGTTAAAATATTTCAATGATGTGCTTGCTCAACTCAGTATGAGGAAGATGTGTAATTCCTTCCATGTATCAAGATGGATTTGACACGTGGCACGCACGCATGCTGTTAGAAAAACAGGACCGCGGAGCAATAAAATAAAACAAATGTAGAAACAAAACACAGAAGACACACAATACAAGAGAGACACAGATTTACATGGTTCACCTAGTGTTGGCTACGTCCACCAGAGAAATTGCCAGGTCCTTCCTTTATTATTATCCAACAAATGAAGGGATACAACCTACAAAAAAACCCACTGTAACTTCCTCTT
>ML779241.1:1516021-1585003 GCA_009831015.1 Picea engelmannii | reverse complement strand
GGAGAGTTGTCCAAGATGAGATGGATCTGATTGGAGTTCACCATGAAGTGTCCTATCTCTTCTATGAGCTTGCTTGTTGAATTCCTTCCTCTTTTCTTTTCGTCCTTCTGAGGTTTGCGCTATTCCTTCTGCGTATTTCCTTGTATTCCCAATCTCGCATTGGATCTGGCGGTGTATCCTACTGAGGAGTTGAGGAAGACCTTGTGGACTTTTCTAAGTTGATATGGGGGTATGGTGTAGAGTTTTTGGTGCCGACAAGCATGTTCCAGATGCTCCAAGTCGACACCCGCCCGTTCTTTCTCGTCTAGGTCCATGTAAACATCTCCATCCTCAAGTTTTGTTTGATCCATGATTTTAGTGTTGGAGTAGGTTGGGGAAGTCGAAAGGTTCGGATCTAGGGCTTCCCCTGCTTTTCCTTGTTCTATTTGCTGGGGTGTTTTCTCTGTTGGCGCAACCTGTGAGGCTAACTCTGGTTGATTTTGCAGAATCTAATGTTGATTGTTGGTGGTTGGATCTTTGTTTGCCTCGGCTATCTGCTTCCTCCCTCCTTGTTTGCGCTTTCCAATCACCTGAATGAAGCCATCTTTGTTTTTGCTGGCCTCTGGGTTACCATCTTTGTTTGTTGCATTGAGGGGGCAGTCCCTGAAGAGATGCCCGTGCTCATGACATTTTATGCATCAGAATAGAATGTGTTCATAATCAATGGTTTGCAGCTAGTCCTCATCATGATATTCTAGGGAAATAAATCCTAGGAGTGGCTTGGATATATTCAGGTAGACGCAGATGCGTGCATAGGAGGTGTATATTATTTGTTTTGTGGCCTCCGAGGATTTGACATACACTCCAATGGTGTTTCCTATGCCGGCCAACACCCCTTCCAACCAGAAATCCTGCGGCAAGGAGTATAGTTTTATCCATACTGGGGCATGCTCAAAGTCTTTCATTTCAGGACTAAATTTCTCTGTCCAAAACCTTAAGAAGAGCCCCACTGAGTTGAAAAAATACAACCCTCCGTCGAGATGTGATTCATGTCTTCTAGGTTATGCAGGATAATGGTGAAGAAACCCTTGGAACCCAGTTGTAGATCATAGTGTCCCTTGGGCTTCCACCATTGATGTATCCATTTAATCAAGTCACATTCCGAGGGCCAGAGCCCTGGAAATTTTCCCACTAAGGCATAATCTCTCATATATTGTTTATGTTCCTCGATTTGGGGTGTGTTGATGATGTATTTCGAGGATTGTGGTGCTTGGGGAATGCATTTTCCTGGTAGCCATGGTCATGACACACTTGTTGATATCGATGTTTTCCCTAAATCTATATCCATTTCTTTTTCCTTGAATGTTCCCTCGGATAATAACTGTGAGCGAAGATCTGGAGGAGGCTCGAAAGTGGGGCACCTTGAGCCTACTCCATTGTTTCCATTTGTCATTGCTTCACTATAGGAGGGTCCTCGCGGCCCTCCCTCATTCAGAGTCATGAAGCCCCTACAGGGGTGGTCAGGTGAACCAGAACAGTAGAAACCCTAACCCTAACTTAGTGCAGCTCTCCTCCCCCTACCATGGGATGTAGTGTAAATTTTTGGAAGCTTGTTATCTTTTTTGTTGATACAAGAGAACATGAGAATTGTTCATTGACCCAGGGATATGATTCCCATTGTTTCTCTACACTAAGAGAACTTCACGACACTCACAAACTTGGTCAAAGAGTCTTCCATGTTTTACAAAGTGTCTACTTTCTCCAACAACACCTTATTTCTTTCCACCATGTATCTCATGAAATGGTATTGTACATCAACATGCTTCGTCCTGGAATGGTACGCTGGATTCTTTGCCAAAAATATTGTTTTTTTACTATCACAATTTATCTTCATAGATATTTTCTAAAATCTGATCCCTGAACACAGTCGATGCCACCATACTACTTTTTTGTTGCCATGTATTCAACTTCTTTTGTCGACAAGGCTATGATCACATGTTGCTTACTCATCTAGCTAATTTCTCCATCAAATATCTTGAACACGTATCCAATAGTCGACCTTTGTCGATCTATATCTCCATCCCAATTGTCGTCGACAAATCTAAGTGCCTTTAATTCCCTTTCGACTTTAGATTTACCTTGGTAGCATATAGCATAATATTTTGTGCCATACAAATACATGAATACTCTCTTGACAACTATCCAATGCTCTTTCCTAGGTGTCGACATGTATCCTCTCAAAACTCCCACTGCATGAGAAATATTCGGTTGAGTGTAGACCATTGCATACATTAGAATACCAACAACACTTGCATATGAAACATGTGCCATGTCTTATTTTTATTCCTATGTCTTTGGACAATGTTCAATAATTAGCTTTGCTCCCATAGGAATTATCACCTTGACTAGTTTACAGTCTTGCATGTTTAAACACAAAAAAATTGTTTCAATGTAATTCCTCTGATTTAACCAAAGCTTTCTAAATGCCTAATCTCTCTTGATCTCCATTCCTAGAATGAATTTCACTTCACCAAGATTCTTCATGTCAAACTTGGAGGACAATTACATCTTCACCTCCTTTATTTCATCAATGTTGTTTTCAATCAACAACATGTCATTGACGTACAAAGGTACATATATGAAACAACCACATTCTTCCTTGGAATATACATAGTTATCATCTTTGCTTCTCACAAATCCCAAACTAAGGATGTATGTGCCAAAATTCTGGTACCACATCTTTGGTGATTTCTTTAGACCATAAATGGATCTCTTCAATTTGCACACTAGCTCTTTCTTTCCTTTACTGCAAATCCTTTAGGCGATTTCATGTAGATTTCTTTTTCCAGATCCCCATGTAGGAACATTATCTTCACATACATTTTCTCTATATCAAGTTCAAATGTTTCAACTAGAGACATTAATACTCTAAGGTAAATTAATTTTGCAACAAGGGAAAAAATCTCATTGGAGTCGACTCCCTTGAATCAAGAATACCCTTTCGCTAGTAGTTGAGCTTTGAATTTCTCGACTTGACCATTTGAATTCATATTTTTCTTGAATACCCACTTTATAACGATGAGTTTCCTTCTTTTAGGTAGCTCTACTAAATCCCATGTCTGATTCTTGTGCAAGGATTCCATCTCTTCAACCATGGCTTCCTTCCAAAGGTTACCCTCTATCGAGTCAACCTCTTCCATTGTTGACTCGAGATCCTCGTCAATGGTAGCTAACGAAAATGAAAAATTTAAATCAAACATATTATAACTTTGAGTTGGTTTTCTTACTCGTTTATACCTCCTCACAACCGGGGTCAGATGTTACACCTTTTCATTTGATTCAATTGACTCATCTAAATCATCTTCTTCATTGCTCAGCTCAAACCTCACCTTCTCTGGATCTTTATTTGTTTGAACTCTTTCAGACATGGAAGTTCCATTGACTTCCCTAAAGACTACATCTCGAATGTACATTATTTTCGTCGATGTAGGATCCCATAGTTTATATCCTTTCATTCCATCCTTGTACCCAATGAAAATACACATGAATTCCTTCTTGTCCAACTTGTTCCTCTTTTCGTTGGGAACATGTACAAATGCATCACAACCAAATACTTTGAGATGTGAAAACGAAGGATTCTTTCCAAACCATACCTCATGTGGAGTCAATTCAAATAGAACTAAGGATACCTATTTACCAAATACTTTATTGTGTCGACTGCCTCTGCCCATAATTATTGTGTGAGGCTTGCACCACTAAGCATGATTTTTTCCTTGTCCATCAACATCTTGCTCATTCTCTTAGCAACTCCATTTTGATGTGGGGTATATGGTGTGGTATTTTGGCATGCTATGCCACACTTCTTTCATAAATACTCAAATTCCTTTAATTAGAATTCACCACCATTGTTAGTTCTCAACACCTTGATCTTCTTATCTGTTTGGTTTTCCACAAGTTATTTAAACTCTTTTAATTTCTCGAAAAAAATTGATTTCTTCTTGAGAAAATATAACCATGCCTTCCTAGAAAAATTATCTATGAAGGAAATGTAATAAAGGGATTCACCAAGTGAAGGGACTAGTACAGGCCTAAACACATCACTGTGAATTAATTCTAGAATCCCCTTTTCCTTTGTAGCTCCAGATGAGAACCTAATCCGATCTTGTTTTCCATATATGCAATGTTCACAAAATTCGAATTCTAAATTACAATCAGGAAAACCTTCGACTATACCTTTGTTATGCACAGCTCGAAGTCCTTTTTCCACTAATGTGTCCCATCCTTTGGTGCCATAACATGGTAGGGTCAACTTGAAGAAGAATAGTCAATTTGGTTTGTATCAAATCAGCCCGAGTTAAGTCAAGTCAAGTCAACGCTGAGTTGACTTTAGGAAAAACAATGTTGTTTCATTTGTTCAAGTTGACATTCCCTAGCAACTTGTATAGGGTTCTAATTTGAACTCCTTTCATTAATACCATCGCACCCCTGATCATTTTGCACTTATCCTTCTGAAATAGAGTGTGCATACCTACATCAATCATATTGCTGACATATATCAAGTTTCTTTCCAAACCCAAAATATGTAGCACACCTGGAAGAGTTCTACACCTCCCATCCCGCAGTATTAGTCAAAATATTCCCCATCCAACAATTTTAGTTATTGAGTCATCCTCCAAGAACACATCCCCCCCTTCATATCTCTCATATTTGGAGAACCATTCTCTGTGAGGTGTTATATGAAATGACGCTCCTGAGTCAATCAATCGAACATCTTGATTTGATTATGTATTGGTCGACGCTAGATACACATTTCCTCCTTTATTCAGAGTAGTGTTTTTCTCAATCAATTTTTTCTCATCAAATATTGTATTGAATTCTATCTCCTTCGAATTGCAATCTCTTTTGTAATTCCAATATTTACCACATTTCTAACATCTTCTTGTTGAATGATCTGGGGATTTAGATCTACCCTTCGACTTAGACTTTCTACCGAATAATTTTCCTTTATCTCTATCAACCGGTTGACCTCTGACCATTAAGACATTTTTGATCGATCTTTCCATGTTTTTCCATCTCATTTCTTCTGATAGTATAGATTCAACCATGTCTTCTAGTGCTAGTGTGGTCGAGTTACTCCCTATAGCCTTGAATAAGCTATCCTAGGAGTCTAGGAAAGAACATAATATGATAATACATTTCTCCTTCTTAGTGATTTTAATATCCACAGATAATAACTGACTTATTATAGTATTGAATGCATTCATATGTTTTGTAACTGAGCTCCCATCTCTCATCCTTAGAAGATACAATTTATTTCTAAGGAACAACTGATTTACTAGAGATTTCGACTGGTACAAGCTTTCCAACTTTTTCCATAGTTTCTTGGCTAGGTCTTCACCTGATACATTCAACAACACCAAATTTTCAGGACAAAGTCGAATCATACTCCTTTCCCTTCTTTTGATTTTCTCCTATTCTTCCCTCGACATACCTGTCATAATGGTTTCTGGACAGATCGCTTCCCATTTTTTTCAATCTAGAAGGAGATCTTCAATTTGAAAATTCCAAAGATCAAAAATATGGGCATTGAGTTTTTTTATCTCTATCTCTGAACTTCTCATCATGATTTCAAGAAAAAAATTAAATATACTTGACTTACAACTCTCACTAGACCTAGGTTTATCTCAGATCCAAGATCTGCTCAACCTTTCTTTAATATGACTTGTCAAGAATAATATAGATAAGCTTTGATATCACATGTATCAGAACTTCTCAACTTGGCTCTCATACCACACCGATTTTACCCTAGAAACCCAAACGGTAAAACCATCATTCCTTGAGCTTCTTACTCTCTTATTGTGTGATTCCTTTAGAATAAATAGTTACATGACTAACCTTGGCCTACACCTAAGACACGATTTCCAACATACTCTTTTTCATTACACAAGAACAACCTTGTATCCAATTTGGCTTACATCTAGATGACTAGCAACCCTCACGTGAACATCAACATGAATATCAATTAATACAATTATAACACACCTTATTTATAAGATTTACAACATGAAAATCCATAAATAATGATGCTCAATAATGCTTACAGATCCACGCAGATCATTGGATGCAAATCCTGCAAATCTCAAGATTTTGTTAGAATCAACTTCACTCAGTTTACCAATCGACTAATAGTTGAAATCAAACCATTATTACACTAGTTTCCACTCCACCTTATCTCAAACTCCTATCGAACACTTCAACTTCAAATTTTCCATCGATCACTTCAATTTCTGACTTCCTGGTTGATAACTTTGACCTTCGACTTAACCATTGACTTGACTTGACTTATTGGTCGACTTACCTCCCAATCGATCCACCTTGACTAGATAGTCGAATGAATATTATTTCACCACAAAGAATATAACAACTCAACACATAACATAGATCCTTGATCTTCTTACCAAGACCCTATAGTATTTCCTTGTTCAACTGTAACCAAAATTTGTCTCCCACTTTCAATGACTTGGTTTGGTGTTGATCATCTCTAGCCTTATACTTTTCTCGTGATTTATTCAACATCTCATGTACTTACAAATGAATATGTATAATCTTTTCAACAAATTTCTCTACTTGTAATGCTTCTCCCATGGTTTCTTCCCTCACTCCTCCTTTCTATCCATAAATAACATCTAACGGTGAAGGTGGAAAATATCCAAATCCAATTTCAAAAGGAGACTTACCAGTTGAAGTATGGACTAGTTTGTTATAAGAGTGTTGAATGTAGATCATATTTTTGTTAGAAAAATAGGATCGCTAAGCAATAAAATAAAATAAATTCTGAAATAAAACACAAAAGATAGATAATACAATAGATACATAGATATATGTGGTTCATCCTATGTGGGATACATCCACCAGAGAAATTTCCAGGTCCATCCTTTATTATTATCCATCAAATGAAAGGATACAACCTACATCACACTTGTTGCAATTGTCTCTTCTTTCTCTCATAGTCTCCTCTCTCTAAATGAAATATTCGTTATCACTATCAACCACAATACAATTCCCTCATACATAAAGAGGGTTTTATTCTAGGGAAAAAATCCCTAACATAACTTCTACCGTCAGATCTGCAACCTTATAATGAATGGTCTAGATTGAGTATGAAATTGTAATATTTTATAAGGAAAATTTTACCAAAATTTTTCTTTTGGGGCGCTGCTCCTGAATACCCCACTAGGGTGGGGGGGGGGGATCCATTAATTGTTTCTTCCCCCCTTGGACCCCCATGACAGAAATAGAGGGGGGGGGAATCCCCCCCACACCCCCCATCAGGAAATGGGATCCAAACACAACTAAAACAAACCTCTAGATCATGAAGATAATCATGCTCCACAACCAACAATTTTCATCCCAAGTCTTTGGATACTTATGATTGTATCCAAAGGCCTGGGAGGTGTGAGTCTCTATGATAAGATGAAATATTTCATCTTTAGCAACATAGATCTTGTCTATCTTGTAGAGAAACCCATTCTAGAGATTATATTTAGCCTTGCCGTCAAATTCTTCTACATGAATTTGTCCCTTTAGATATTGAAACACATCTTTGAAGTCCTCATCCACTTGTAATGTCTGGTTTACTAAATCTTACTTTGGGCCTGCAAATACTACAATGGATGGTGATATGTGTGGATATGGTTTCCTTACCCATCATATAGTGCTTCCACTTCTTAACAATTTAAACCAAGAAATATAGTTTCTCATCTTATGTAGGGTATTTCAAAACTCGCCCATGAAACATCTCAAAATGATAGCATAATGGATTACCTCCTTTCATCAAAACCATTAGCATAACATACCCACTTGCATATGTATCCACTTTGAAGGGATTATGAAAGTTAGGAAATGTGATAACTGGTGCTTGAATGATCTTTCATTTTAATTTATCGAAAGTTGTTTGTTGATTCTTTCCCCACTAGAAACTCTTACCGCTTTCTATTATGGCATGGCGTGGTGCAACTACTACTAAAAAAGATGCCATGAAATTATTTAGGTACTATGCTTCCCCAACAAGGATCCTAATTTTAGTGACATTAGTAGGAACTAGCCATTTTGTGATGGCCTCCATATTTGTGGGATCTATCTTGAGATCCCCTCCATTGAACACATACCCAAAATACACCAATGACTACCAAACAAAATCACATTTCTTGAGGTTAGTCAACAATTGGTGCCTTTAACACCTACATGAGATGTGACATGTGCTCCTCCTACGTAGAGATATAAACTAATATATCATCCAAATACACCATAACAAATGAATCTACATATGGGAACAATACATCATTCATTAGTCTGATAATTGTAGTTAGTGTATTACATAAACAAAATGGCATGACCAACCATTCATACAAACCTTTCCTTGTCTTGAAGGTAGTCTTCCAAGTGTCTTCTTCTTTGAAACATACTTGGTGTTATCCCGATTTGAAATTCAACTTGGTGAAGTACTTAACATGTTGCAACTGGTCCAACAGATCATTGATCCTCGAAAAAGGGTATCAATTCTTGAGTGTAGTCTTGTTCAAAGCTTTGTAGTCGATACACATTTTCTAATTTAAATACTTCTTGGGTATGATGATGATAGGTGACCCACAAGTTGAGGTTCTTGGTCGAATTACTCCTTTATCTAGTAGTTGTTGTAATTGTTTCTTCACTTCACCTTCTTCCAGAACAAATAGTCTATACAACCCAATATTTGGTAATGGGGATTCAGACAACAACTGCATATTTTGCTCCACTCCCTCTTAGGTGGTATTCCTTTAGGCTCCTTGAACACTCCATTGTATGCCTACAACAACTCCTCCAACCATTTCTTTTAATTTTTAGTACACCCCTCTAGGGATGCCTTTACTATTGCCAATTCATCACTCGACCATTTCTCTCGTAAGAAAAAAAAAAACATACTTCTTACTTGAACTAATCAAATTTTTGTCTTAGTTGGAACTTACTAGTGAGATATTTGATTTACCTTTATGTGCATTGAGTATGAAATACTTCCCATCCTTGATTAGGAGGTACTAGTTTTCTCTCTACATGAAGGTCACATCTCTCATATACATGTAGGGGATTCCAAACATTACACCGCATGCGTCAAGGGGCACTACATCTAACTCCACTTCATCAACATCCTAGCCCATATCCATTGGGGTGGTTACACATATATCCAAGAGAAAACCCAACTTGATGCTAAGGCCTATGCTCTGCTCTCCTTTCTTCAGTTATGGAAATCAAGTATAAATAAAGAAACACTCATTACGAAGTTTCCATTGACATTGTGGCCTGAAAAAATGCTACAAAATATCATACCTCATCTATTATTCTCTCAAAATACCACTCCTTGGATTCTCTTCTCAACTATGGAACAAGTACAATACCAAATAATGGAACCCCTTTCTCCTCCTAGCGGCTTGGTATTTAACATAGTGTTATAGCCATCTAAGGTTAGAGTTTTGACTTCCTCAACCCTCAATTAGTGATTAGGTTTGGACCTTCTAAAACATTCTTGAAACTCCACACATGACTATCCCCATATGTTTGAGTAATGGGGGATAACATGGCATCCACTCATACCATGGTGGTCAACAATGTAGGACAACTTGTGAGAGACATAAATTTTTTATACAAGCTCTGATTGAGGCATTTTATCCACTGTTGGAAATGTATGGGAGTGCAAACAAAGCTACCAACTTAACGAGAACTGTGAACTCAAAATGAGAACTCTAGCCCAAAAATATCATATTTTTGGGTAAAAAACACCAAAATCAATCCCCAAATTAAAAAATGGTGCTACTAGTAGCACCATTTTTTTGGGAGGTGGTTAAAATTTCAACTTGTTTGAAATCATACAATATTTTTGGGTAAAAACACCAAAATCAACCCCCAAATTAAAAAGTTGTGCCATTGGTGGGACCATATTTTGGGAGGTGGTTAAAATTGCAACTTGTTGCATATTTTTTGAAATCACATCCTTTACATAGTGAACAAAACCTTGAAATTGACCCTTGAATAAAAAAGTGATCCTATCAGTAACACCACTATTTTTTATTTGGAGTTAAAACTATGACCTAATTGAAACCGTGACTTTGATCACTAACACCACCACAAATAAAACACTGAAAAACGAGTCCTAAACCTAAATTTGTTATCACTTTATAATTTATTTACTAATTAATTTTATTATTTTTAATAATTTATATTAAGAAAATAATGACATTGGAAAAGAAATACACATGTACACAAATTCTTAATTAAATTGGAAAAAAAGCCCCTAAATGATTTTTATTTTTTTATTATTTTTTATTAAAAATAAAGAAAAAATTTGTTGAAAAAAAATAAATATTTTTCATAAAAAAAAATTCAAAACTGAATTAAAAATGAGTAATTTTTTTTCCGATTTAGAAAAAAGAAAAATCCTTGAAACTCTAAATTTAAGAGACAAAAATTGGAAAAAAAAAACGATGTAAAAATACAATAAAAAATTTAAAAAGCAAGTTAAAATAAAAATTATAACAAAAAAAATACTAAAATATATATTTTTAATTTTTTTGGTTTAAATATAAGCATGAAACCGAAACATAAAAAAATTAGTAAAAATACTAAATTAAACTATACTAAAAATTAAAAAAAAACATTAATTGTTTTTTAAGTTGCTTAAAAATCAACAAAATTCAAAAAAAAAAAGAGTTTTTTTTTTTTTTTTTTGGTTTTAAGTTGCTTTTTAAATTTTTTTATAAAAAAAAAAAGTGTTTTCACGTTTTCTTTTTCAATTTTTGTCTCTTAAATTTAGAGTTTTAACTTTTATGGGGTTTTTAAAAAAAAATTGAAAAAAACTACTCTTTTTTAATTCATTTTAGAATTTTCTGATCAAACAAATTTTGATTTTTTTTTTTTTTTTTAACAATTTTTTTTCTTTATTTTTAATAAAAAATTGTTTTTTTTTTACCAAAAACAAAAAGAATTCATTGAGGGGTGTTTCTTTTTTCCAATTTAATTAAGAATTTGTTTAGGGGTGTATATTTTTTCAAATGTAATTATTTTCTTAATGTAAATTATTAAAAAAATAAAATTAATTAGTAAATCAATTATCAAGTGATAACACATTTGTATTTAGGATTTGTTTTTTAGTGTTTTATTTGAGGTGGTGTGAGTGACCAAGGTCACGATTTCAATTAGGTCATAGTTTTAACTCCCCCCAAAAATAGTGGTGCTACTGATAGCATGGATGCTTTTTATTCAAGGATCAATTGGGTCATAGTTTTAACTCAAAATAAGGGTGCTACTAGTAACATCACTTTTTAATTCGAGGGTCATTTTTAGGGTTCTCTCTAGAATCTCATGGTTTCTATTTCAAACAAGTCACAATTTTAACCACTTCTAAAAAAAAGGGTGCTACAGGTAACACCATTTTTTCAAATGGTGGTAAAAATAACCACAATGAAAAAATGAGAACTCTGGAGAGTTCTCGTTAAGTTGGTAAATTTATTTGTAAAACATCGTGGAGGGTGTGTGCATATGATCCAGACATTTTAAACCCCAAAAATGTTAATTAATTCCTCAAAATGGCTCTGGAAGGTTCCAGACCCCAATTTTCCAAATTGGGGCTACCACTAAAATGGCCCTGCAAGCTGATTCCTCTAATTTTTCCACCCATAAAGTACCAAGATAGATATAAAATTGTATGATGATCCAATATGGCTCTACTATGCATACTCCTAACTCTCTCCATCAACATTCTATTCATCCATTATGCAACTCCATTTATCTAAGGGGTGTATGGATTTATCTTATTTATTTTAATGTCATTCTCCTTACAAAACTTATCAAAAGTTGTAGAGATTTAATATTCCTAGTCCTCAACACCTTAATATTCATACTAGTTTGATTTTTTAAGAGAGATTTAAGCTCTTTAAACTGAATAAAAACCTCTGATTTAATTCTAAGAAAATATACCCATGTCCTTCTAGAATGATCATCAATGAATTACACATAATACAAAGCCTTAAAAATTGAAGGAACTTTGACTAGACCGAATACATCAGGTTGAATTAAGTCCAACAACCCAACAAAATTTTAAGAACTAGAATAAAATTGAACACGGTTCTATTTTCCATATATGCAATACTCACAAAAATCAAATTCAAGATCAAAATCATTCAATACATTGGAAATATTTTTTCTTTTCAATGATCACAAGCCCTTCTCACCTATATGGCCCAATCTTTGGTGCTAAATCATTGTCTTCTTTGTAGGTAACTTTATTTTTGAAGCAAGACCTCATTTAGGTACCCAGAAAACATGAGCATCAGAGTAGATATAGGTTCTAATTGTGAAGGTGTATATCCTATAGATATATTCGTTACAGAAATTGAAGAGCTATTACAGTCAATAGTACATGCAACAAGCTGGAATAAAGTGCCCACATGAACATACTTAGTGAGTACCATAACTACTCAGACCATTGTTAGAGAAAACAACTTTCAAACTCGCATCATTAAGTGTGCTCACTAATAGTAGGTTTCATGCCAGACCTGGAATGTGAAAAAATCTATTGATCCCATTTACTCTACCATTGGGGAATTTGATCAAGACTCTACCATGACCAAATATGCTAAGATGAGAGTTCCCCAAGGTATATCATGCCACTATAATATTTCTCATACACTAAAAACTAATATTAATGGGAATTCATATGGAAAGAAGCTCTAGAGTCTATCAGCTATGTGCCCTAACCTACACGAGTTGCCAAATATATAAAAATGGAATCTACACCATCCTCTAGTGAATATTTTTTAGAATAATTATTTTCCTTCTTATTCTTCTTCTTCCTCTTATTCTTCTTATTCTCTTCCTTGCGGTCTCTTCTGAAATTCCCAACCTTGATGCAATTCCAACTTTTTTCCTTGGAATTTATAGGAGACTTATGTCTCCCATGGGATTTGGATCTACCCTTTTCTCCTTTGATTTTCCACAAACATCCAAGGCCTTCTTGGTGGACAGAGGATTTATGACTTACCTCCTATGATAGTAAAGAAACCATGACTTCATCAAGCATCAATGTCTTTATAGTGTTTCCAATGACCATTATGAGGTTGTCGCATGAAATATATAAAAGAACACAAAAATATCATAAAATGATCCTCCCCATACATATTCAGTCCAATTGAGATCATTTGGGTCACAATAGTATTAGATGCATTCAAGTTCTTAGCTATAGAATCACCATCACTTGTTTTCAAGGAAAACAAAATTTTCCATAGTAAATTTTTATAAACCAAGGGTTTAGCTTAAAAAGAATCCCCTAACTTCTTCCAGAGAGTTTTTGCAATTTTTTTAGAAACAATCAATAATAATAAATAGACCAAACAAAACCTGATAAGGCTTCTTTGGTTTCTCTCCAATACCAACCACTCTTCATATTTCATACCCTTGGGATTGGTTCTAGATACAACAACCCATAGATATAGATCTATGAGAATATTATCCATCTTGAGATTCCACATCTCAAAGTTATTTCCATTAAAATTCCGCATTTCTAATTTATATTCCTTTCCATTTCCCCACTATAAGATTTTATTCAGTGCAATCCCCCTCTTCAATTATTACTAGATAAAAAACCCTTGTCCTTAACACCTTGAATCCGAGCCAATCAGGATTTGATGCCAAATGAAAGGAAGAAAAGGTGTAGAATACACTTCCTACACTAATCCATGAAAGTATAATGTGTAGAAACTTAGAACATAAAAGTTGTAAACAAATGAAATAAACAAGAAACCATTGAAAACACGATTTAATGGGGAAAATCCTTACAATAGAAAAAACCCACACTCCAAAGTACATTCAATTTATTATTCAACAACTAAATGATTACAATACATAATGTTTGTGCTTTCAATGAGAGTGTTTCTCATCATCATAAATATTCTCAAGAAATTTTGACATCATAACAATAAGTAAAAACTTACACTCTCTTTTCCTGCAACCCTAACATTGAATAAATGGGCATAAAAAAACCATAAACCATTTATGGTTTCCCATTTATACAGGTTGGAAATCACCAATAATTAAAGGGCCAAATGTTGTTGCATAATATTCATTTCCTACTAATGCTCTCCATGTATTGCCTACCACTAATCAACATTTATTCCTTTCTATTACTCTGCATTTATTCCCTGCCACTGCTTTGCATTTATTTACTGATACTTCTCAACAATCATAATTACCTATTTTGTTATAATATGCACGACACAACTAATCCCACACCATCCTTTCTAACAATCTAGGTATACTATTGAAAACCACTTTGATATTTAAAGTGTGAAATCGAAGGCTACATACAATCAAGCTCAAACATTATGGATGCATAAGAATTTCATTAGAATAGTTAAATACATGATTAAGTAAAAAATATTATTATAATCAAAATCGATATAAATTCATTTTCACATTATACATCCAATAATAAAGAAATTAAAATTGTTTAGAAGTTTTACAGTCATAATCTTGAGTTATCAACATTTTGGAGCGTAGCAATGCATTTGAAAATGGTAGAAAATCCAAGAAAGTAATTAATTTATCCTCTCATGAATTGGAGCATGCTAAGTTGTGCATTTTGAAAAAAACACTTAGCTTCGCACTAGCATCGAAAGCCATTTCGGTCGACAACATTATAGGAAGGAAAGAAGATAATATTCAATCTCTGGCTGAAGAGGACGAGAGGGTTAGGAAAGACTGTGCAGTAATATTGCAAAGAGAAAAGTATCCAAGGAACAATATAAGCAAAGATGGATACCGTGCTATAAAGAACCTTATAAATAACCCTAATCTAGTGATCCTGAAATTAGATAAAGTTGGTGCCAGTGTAATCATGAATAGTGAGTATTACACGACTAATATGATTGAGAACCTCAATCTGAGTGGCAACTATAGGGAAATGAATAGTAACCCAATAGCCATAATAACCAAGAAGGTGAAAAATATTATTAAAAATTCCAACCTGGATGAGATAACCAAAAAATGATTGCTTCCCAGTCATGAGATAAGACCCAAAATTTATGGTCTTCTAAAAATCCACAAGGAAGGAATTTCTCTTAGATCGATTGTCAACACAATCAACTCTCCCACTTATCAATTAGAAAAAATGTGGTCAGGATCCTAAGCCCCTTAGCAGGAAATTCATATTGTTTTATTAAAGATTCCTCTGACTTCATAAGGATAATCAAGAATGAAATAATTGAATTTAATGATATCCTTATTAGCTTCAACGTTATTTCTCTTTTAAAAAAAAATCTCTTAATGAAGTTATTCTAGTTATTAGAGAAGTCATTGACCCAGAAACAACAGAACTGGCAAAAGTATGTCTTCGTTCCACTTTCTTTAGGTTCGAGGGAATATTCTATGAACAAACTAGTAGTGTGGAAATGGGGTATCCACTATCTCTCATTATTGCCAATATTTTTATGGAAAATTTTGAAAGAAGAGTATTTGACAGATACCCATTGAAACCAAAATGGTGGAAAAGATTTGTTGATGAAATCAATGTGTTATGGCTACATGGTAAAGAATAACTCAAAACATTCTTCAAGAACCTCAACTGCCTCTTGGAGGACATTAATTTCACTATGGAATTGGAGGAGAATAGTAGAATCTCATTTTTGGATGTCATGATATATAGGAAGCGGGATGGATACCTTGGCCATGAAGTCTATAGAAAGAAGAATCATATAGAGAGATATCTTCATTCCAACTCTCATCACCATCCTACTCACAAGATGGGGGTTTTGAACACCCTTTCCATGAGGGCTATCCAAATATCTAACAACGACTACGTAGAGCAAGAGAAATGTCACCTTACCACGGTTTTCAAGATCTTAGGTTATAAAAATAAGGATATCAAAAATTCACTAAGAAGAGACTTGGAAAGGATAAGAGGTGAACCAAGTTCTAGAGATAGTAACCTTGCTATGCTCACCTTACCTACATTATGTTGGAGATATTACACACTCACCTAGAATTATTTTCCTAAGTTTGATACTCTAATGTTGAGTGTTGGCACAGGGGTAGACCCAACAAAACCCTAACTATCGACCCTTTCGAAAACACCTGCGAAGAAGATGAAGTCTCACCTGAGGTAGAGGCAGGGGTGGTTGAAGGACTCAAGTGTCTACAACCTATCTAGGACACATATCTGTGATTACGACACTTAACAGAGCACTTAATACTTAACATTCATTAATATTCACTTCACAGGGGAAAACCCTAATTACAGAACAACACATTATTCATAAGATCTAATAAATCCAAGCACTTAACATATGGAAATAGATCAGATCTAGAATTCATTCCCATTACTAAACACTAAGCTACTATTATATCAAATGCATCTAACATATATCACTGCACTAAGAATAAATCACATCAATAACATAAAAACCATAATGCACAAAGCAACCAAAACACAGGATATACATGGTTCACCCCAGTGTGGGGCTATGTCCACCAACTCTTCTCTTATTTATTGTCTTCTGTTAATCTTCTACAAGCATAGAGCCACAAGAACCCACTCTGCATAGTACAAGAGATATGCACACACCTCGCTAGACCCTCCTTCCCCGAGCTAGGTTACAGAACAAATCCTCTTTACAATCACTTTCACTTAGCTTTGCAAGTTCTCACGCACACAGTATGAAAAAAGCTAACTCAATCACATAGATCCAACTACTTACATCACTTGCACTCAGCACAATATAGCACTTAGCACCAAGTCTCTCCTAGTTCTAGTGTCTTTGTTACATCGTCTAGATATCTATTTATACATTAGAGAAGGGGCCAAGGCATGGGTAAACCCATGGGCCAACATACCATACCTATTACATAAACCCTAAACCCAAAAATTTCCCTAAAAAGGGGCCGAGATCTCGCGATCTTCGCTTCTCCTTGCGCTCCGCCTTCGACCAGCCTATCAAAGTCCCAAAAATTGTCAATCGTGACCAAGGTTCTCCAAAACTTGATCAAGGGCCAACATGACCCCAACACTCACCTATGACTCATCCCGAGTCACTCTGATATGGGTAACTCTACCTCAAATGCCTTGATCTTGGCTCGAGATGCCTCAACTTGTTGCTTCACCAGAGCCTCATGCTCGATGAACTATTGAATAACCTTCTCCATCATAGGTCCTTCCAAGCATTGTTCCACTGTGGTGACCACTTGTTCTAGTTCTGCACCTCGTCCTTCAATCTCCTCAAAAAGTTTGCAAGATGCATCCTGCACTGGATGATGTTGTTGAGTCACTTCCATGACCTTACTCTATATGGCATGGACTTGTTGTTGAACTGTGTGTTGTTCCAGGGATCGTTTCATCCTCTCGACTGCTGATAGTGGCTTCAACTATACTTGCAACATTGCTTCTTGTTGCTTGGCCTCCTGAAGTTGTGACTCCAATGTCCTTAGTTCAAGGTCCTCTGCAAGGCGCTCGTAAGTCTGCACACTTCGACTACTGAGCTGTTTACATTCTAAGGCCAATGACTTGATTCTTTGGACTACGCTTCAAGTAGTTTCTTCTCTTTGGTCTCGCACTTCCGGCGGAGTGCTTGGCATTGCTTGTAACTCCAGTTTTGCTACCCTCTATTGGAGTTGTTGAATGGCTTCAACAAGATTCCCTACTTGGATTTCCACTGGGTCTTCTTCCATCTGTTCTAAGCTCGTCACAGAGCGAAGTTATCTAGTGACTGCTTATTTAACTCCAATCTGCTCTGTAAGTAAATATTCCCTCTCCTTCTGGATCTATTCTCTATCCTCTACAAACTTGGCTTGGATGTCGTATTTTTCCTGTTGCACAACTCGAAGTTGCTCTATGGCTTCCACTTTTGCTTGCTTTAAGGCCTCTGTGGCCTGTTCTTTTTCTTCTCGAACACGATGAAGGTGAGATTCATTCGTATCTGCTATTCAACCTAGCTGGGAAGGTTCATCTCCCAACTCTATTCCTTCTGATGATGGGGGCGCAGTAGACACTGTACGACTGGAGTAGAGGGCTTGCTATACCCCTTTTAGATTTGCTTCAATTATTTCATACATGGTCTCTTGTTTGGCTTCATTTCATTGTAAGATATCTTCTGAGTTATCTGAGACAACGACGATGATGAAATCTATGTCAACCATCATGAGCACAATCTACATCTGTGGTTCACTAGCTTTGGAATTTTTTCGCGATGTAGGTTTCATGGTGGAAACCTATCTTTTCTTGGAGGTCTTAGCTTCATCAAGAGGATCCCTAGGCAGTGTTACTTTTCCTTGTTTCTGCTTGTCTTCTTCTCCTTTGTCCTCTTCTTTGTCTACTTCTTCATCACCTCCCCCTCCAGGTGAGTCTGAAGCAGTCTCTTCTGATGCGTTGTTCAGCTCCTGTACCTCTTCCTTTTTCTTCCTTTTGCTACTAATGGGTGCATCATACTCTTTGTGAGTAACCATAGGACTTCCAATGAGGTCGAGGTTAGACAGTTCTACATAGTCGACTGGTATAAGGAGCTCTGCAGGCCATTCCTTATTTATTTCTTCCATGTCCTCCTCAGTGAGCTTATAATAAGATTGGATCTCTTCTTTATGTTCGTCTCCGCGCACAGTGATATAAATAAAATGTCTATCTCCACAGAACTTCACAAATGGTCTGAACTTGTGTAGGGTGTTCAATGCCATATGAGGGAAAGACTCAATAGCCCTCTTCAACTGTAGGTAGTAGGTGTGGAACACTACATTTGATTGCCGTTGTTTTTCCATGTCTCTCGAATACCAGAGCGTGGTTAACTTCGCAACTAGGGGTTTGGATGGATCAATCTCAGGGAAGGTCGCTCCTTCCGGCATCTCCCAGGACATGAAATCAATGAGGATTAGTAGCCAACTAAAATGAAACTCATAGCCCTAATCCTGAGCTTCGTGACAGTCTTGTTCTAACTAGTTGACAAGGTAGCTAGCCCAGTTCATCTGTAATCCCTCAATGCATTTTCCCATGAGGTCAACAATGAACCCCGTGACCTGCATGGGTCTGTTCTTCCTTACTAGCTTACCAACGATCAATTGGAAGGCTAGGCACACTGCGCCATTCTGAATGGAGGCTACCTTGTAGCCTCGCTTCCCCTTTTCCACATCACCATAGGTATCTTTAATTTTTTGCACCAGGGCGTGATCTGTAGCCTTCCCTGGATAAAATTCTTGTGGGTTTGGTCCTTTCATGCTTAATCCGGTGATCTGATGGATCAACACCATATCTACGGTGATGCGTTTGTCCAACCACAGATAATCGCCATGGAAAAAAGACAACAAGAGTTTAACACACATATTAACCTCATGATGCCTTCCAAAGTGTGGTATCTTCATCACGTTCAGGATAGTGGACCTAGCGATGTCCATAGTCCATGGCTAGGGGATGATATTTGAATTCTTCCCCTTTGTCTTGGTCAAATACTTGTGTGGGGAGAGCATGCCATAGTTCTTGCAGTCTCCCAAGTTGAAGTCATTTATCTTCAACGTCATGATTTGTCCTAACCGTGGTCCTACTATGCGTATCCCCTTTGGGAGGTACACAGTAATCAAGCTATAGTCGAAGTCCCTCGGGACACTTTCACGGCTCACCGCGGAAGCTAGCGGTGAGATATAGTCGGGAAAGATAGATGGGATGAGATTTTCATTTTCCAAGTCATCACGATGCTTGGTTCGTTTCTCTGTTGCAGCTCGGGATGGTCCAGATCCATGAGCAATTGATGGGGATGCTTGCACTCCTTTCATCGACGAGGCTTAGACTCCTATGGATATGACCTTCTCAACCATGAGGTCTATGAGGATCTCTTCGATGGATTTATCTACTGCGTTGAAGTCACCCGACATGCACGCTTGAGATCAAGTATCTCAGGTCGGTGATCAAATACTCAATGTAATAGAACATGTGGCGAGGTCTCAAATAGGCACAACGCAAAAGAAACTAGTTCTATGTGGGCTCAAATAATCACAATTGGAAAAAGTGTTCTCGGTGCAACGCTTGACGGGATAAATAGACAATGTCATAAAAAACTCCTCCAATGGGCAGGAGCACCTTAATCAATGCAATTCCATCCGTTATGGCGCTGTCCCAATGGTCCAATGGTAATCTTTTTGGCCATAACTGCGGTTCGAGCCATTCTGGAGCGTCGGGATAACAATTGGGATGCCTCCAATGGTCATATTGCTTCATCGTGGTGAAGTGTCAATATTCGTTGTTCTGATATCCAGACGAAGTTCCAGTTCTGCAAACCTTCCTTCTGTGAAGTCCTCCCTAGAACTTCTTGTAATTTATCTAACTTTGCTTTCTTCTTGCTGAGCTTTTTGAGTTTCTTTCCTGTAATATGAGTCATTAGTTTCCTCTTTCCATTATTGTTCTTATCTCATCTTGGAATAGTAACTTCGCACTGTGGAGGGTCTTTCATAGGGTTTGAGGGTAATACTTCTTCTCTTTCCGGGGTAGGTTCTATACTCTCTTGTACAGACAGGTGTTTCAAGTCTTCTTGTGTTCTTTCAACTTCGACGTCCAGATCTCTAGTCCTCAGTAGCTTCGACTAGTCCTCTTGTTCTTCCAGTAAGTGTGCTATTCTCCTAGCCATGAAATCCCTTAGTTCTTGCTTTTTCTGTTGTGGATCCTCCTCATCTTGTTTCCTTCGTATGTGATCTTTCTCAATCCAGTTTTTTCCTAGAAAAATAACAAATGGGTTTGCTGTTCTCAACAAATTTAACGACCTCAAATTCTTCCTCTATCGAGGTTCCATGATCACTCATAGATATTTGGGTAAGTCTTCCACATAGATTTATTAGCTTTCCTTTAAACAATCATATTCCTCCCAATGAAGAAACCATAGCAGGCTTTCTCAAAATTTCCCAAGTTCTTTCTGTCATGATATTCACCTGCGTTTCCTCATCTAGAACACAGTCTATGTTGAAGTCTCCTATTCTTGTTTCTATGAACTCCTTCTCATTTAATATCTCTGATAAGTTGATATCTTTGTGATCATTCAGGGTTTCTTTTATCTGTAGTAATACAGTCTTTGATTCTTTCTAGGGTTCTATCAAATCCTTAGTTTCTTGGCCTGTCTCATGGTTTTCTTGTCTCATATTCATCTTTTCAACTTTAGCAAACATTCTAGGGAAATCCAAAACTTCATGGTACATAGCTTTACAACAAAGAAAACTAGGACCTCTACCAGGGCATTCCTTAGCAAGATGTCCCGGTCTTCTGCAACTATAGCAAATAGTTAATCCTCTCTTTCTTTTAAATGAAACCCAACCTTTCCTGTACTACACACTGGGATCACAGTAACTATCTTGCAAACAATTATTTCTAGGATCCTGCATCCATTTGTTAGTCCAAACATTCTTTCTATGCATAGGAATAACACATCTTTCACTATTTCTATCATATCTATTCATATCAAATCTTCTTTCTCCTAGTTGTGCCCTAGTTTTCAGACTAGGACAAAATCTATTAGACATACCTAGATCCATTCTTTTGAAAAAACAAAATTCACTTATCTTACCTTTCTTAGAGCACAAAGATTTAAGATCTTACCTCTTTTCAGATCTGATTCCTTTCTTAGCACAGAGCTTCGCAGTCAAGTAGAATACTACACACTAAAGCAACAGATATACGCACAAAAATTTCTTTTCTTCAGTTTCTAGAAATCACAGTTTTAGGTCCCGACAACATAACCATTTGTTGGCACAAGGGCATACTTGGAGTTCAATGCTTCAACAACGCACCAACAAAACCCTAACTACCGGCCCTTTCGACAACACCTGCGAAGAAGATGAAGTCTCACCCGAGGTAGAGGTAGGGGTGGTTGCAGGGCTGAAGTGTCTATAGCCTAGCTGGGACACAGATCTGCGATTACAACACTTAACAGAACACTTAACATTTAACATTCATTAATGTTCACTTCGTAGGGGAAAACCCTAATTACAGAACATCACAGTATTCACAAGATCTAATACATCCAAGCACTTAGCATATAGAAATAGATCAAATCTAGCATTCATTCCCATTACTAAGCACTAAGCTACTATTATATCAGGTGCATCTAACATATATCACTGCACTAAGCATAAATCACATCAATAACATAACAACCATAATGCACAAAGCAACCACAACACAGGATATACATGGTTCACCCCAGTGTGGGTCTATGTCCACCAACTATTCTCTTCTTTATTGTCTTCTGTCAATATTCTACAAGCATAGAGCCACAAGAACCCACTCCGCATAGGAAAGGAGATCTATGCACACCTCTCCTGACCCTCCTTCCTCGAGCTAGGTTACAACACAAATCCTCTTTACAGTCACTTTCACTTAGCTCTGCAAGTTCTCAGGCACACAGTATGCACAAAGCTAACTCAATCACATAGATCCAACTACTTACATCACTTGCACTCAACACAATATATCACTTAGCACCACATCTCTCCTAGGTCTAGTGTCTTTCTTACATCATCTAGATATCTATTTATACATTACAGAAGGGGCCAAGGCATGGGTAAACCCATGGGCCGACATCCCATACCTGTTACATAAACCCTAAACCCAAAAAATTTCCCTAAAAAGGGGTCGAGATCCCGCGATCTCCTCTTCTCCTTGCGCTCCGCCTTCAACTAGCCTATCGAAGTCCCAAAAATGGTCAAACGTGACCAAGGTTCTCCAAAACTTGGTCAAGGGTCAACATTGAGAATGCTTCCTTAGATGAGAATATTCTCTGTAGAGAATATTCCTCTACAAAATAGGATGTTCCTCTTGAGTTCAAAGTCATTTACACTCAGTTAGACTAGTGGAAGTCACTCATGCATGGAAACCTCCATTTTATCACCATCATTTGCATTTGTTTCTCTCACTTCGACATGTGTGACTCATTTAACTGATGATTGCATGGACCAGTTAACTAGGACTAGGTGAGAGTTGACTCCAGTGACTACCACTGTGTGTCAGATCTCTCCAAAACAATCCTAATGCACATTAGTTAACTAATATGGAAATTTAGTTGTGTGATACATAGTATATCACTTGTATTGTATCATTCATTTATTTGGTTAATACAATTCTCATTCTTTCCTCTCTAATTTTTCTCTCATCTTATTACCTTTGCAAGTTGTGTTCGTTCTTCTGCTAGTTGGATCTCTTGTGCATGTACTCACCACATTCTACATGGTATCAGAGTCCACATGCCGCTAGAAAGGATCATCACTAACACTCTTTTGGAAGTATAGAAGAAATAACAAAGCATCAATGAAGATGGATTACTCACCCACAATTCTTCTTATGCCTCACATTCTCTCCAAGATCAACGTGCCATAGATTCGTCAACCATATCTCAAAATCCACGATATGGGTAAATATGGTTTTTGGTACAGAGATTCATTGCATAAAGATACTCACGCTCTCCAAAAATATCCAATACCCACATTTCCATTTAGAAGATAAAGCTATTTTATCAGATATATAGTTGCCACAGATCCATCAATGATATCTCAAAATCCACGATCTGGGTTGATCTGGTTTTTTTGAGAGACATATGGATGCCCACACTCACCAAAGATATCAACTACCCACATTATAGTTTAGGAGATACATCATTTTTATCAGATCTATAGCTGCATGCAACAGATCAACAAAACCTTAGATCACTACTCTGACAGACATATCTCACTAATATCATTCATTGGGAGAGAATAATTGTAATGGAGGACAAAGATGCAGGTATCTCGACCCTTCAAAGTTTGAATCTAAAACTTGTCAAAGAAGTTAGCAAACTTCAAGGTGAACAATATAAATCCGTGATTTGTCTTCAAAACACGTGTATCTATTTTTCTAGGGATATCGGACTCCTCAGGAGTCTAATGGAGGAGCATCAACCTCAAGTTTGATACTTGGACCACCAACATTAATGATATGGAGGAGAAATTCAATCTTCTCAATGAACATTTTTTGGTTGATTTAAAATAGAAATTCCATGCTTATGTCTTTGTTACTTAGATGAACTTGGTTCATGTAAAAGTCTTCGTTGAGCTTAGGGAAGATCTCATAGCTAGTGAAGTGGTTCTCAATGATTCTTGTGAATTCTTCCCTTCCCATGACATCACCTCTTTGATGTACTCTGAAATCAATGGGGTATGCATTCACATATTATTTATAGTCTAGATATATTCGGATCACCATATTGATAATTTCTTCTATTATTCAAGCTTGGCATTTGGTATAAACCGAAGATAAACCCTAGACTGTATATTGGATTCATTCTTGCTAGTTTTTGGATTGGTTCATAAGGAAAAGAATAATAACCATGTTGAAAACTTAACTATTTCAAACTTGGAATACAAACTACGTCAAAATATAGTAGACATATGGTTTATAGGGGCTATAGATGTCTCGAGATATGAATTATAAATGTTTTAACATTTTCAAATAACACATGCACCAATTATACCATGGGATTTGGATCTACCCTTTTCTCTCTTATTTCCTTTTTCCTTCGCTATTCCACAAATGTCCAATGCCTCATTGGTGGATTCAAAATCTTTCTATCTTACCTTCTCTGAGAGTAAATAATCCACGAACTCATCAAGCATCAATGTATTTACGATGATTCCAATGGACATTACCAGGTTGAATCTGGAAAATAACACAAAAATGTCATACAACAATCATTATGTTTATATTAAATTTTTTGAAATAAATAAAATTAAAACTTCTTGTATGTTTATTTGCTTAAGTTGATGCACATTAGTGCACTTTGTGTTTCATTAGTTAACCTAATCATTGGTTTCATAGCTTGAATGATTTTTTCTCCATATCTCCATTCATTATTTGTAAGGATTTTCTCATGTTTGATAGACCAACGAGTGTTGTGATCCATAACTAATGAAGCTAGTTTAGAAACAACACAATGAAATTTACAACTAGTTTGTAGCCCTGGTTCAAAGAACATTTCCTTGGACCATGGATAAAACCTCAAATTAGCATGGATTGGGCCCATTTGATGGTATAAATCTCTTGAAAGTGATAATCAATGAGAATATTTCTTTGTTTGAGGGAAACACTAATGCTAAGGTGCTCTACGAGTGGTTTAATGCATTCTAGAAATATTTTGAAGTTGGTAACTTAATTGTAAAGAAGCTCAAGAACATGACGATGAATATGCCCTTGACCATCAAATCTTGTTGGAATAACACAACAAATTTATGAAGAGTGTGGTGAGTGTTAAAATCAAATTTTATATAATTGCATGCGAAGATTTTATATATTGTGTGCTTCCCGTGGCTTGAATTTTAAGAGTTTATGCGTGCCTATCATTATTGGCCAGATTTGATGTCAACATTTAACCTTATATCTACCAAACCCTATAGATAATATAACTCTTATAATCAAGTTATAATATACAACTCTTATAACCTTTGATATAAGTCCTAATACTAATAACTATCGATATGACTTGTAACAATAAAAAAACTCAACGTCTTAGTCCTAATACAATCTTGTCACAATCAAAATGCATTATCTTTCCAAACACCGATAATATGTCATTTGTGAATGATTTTTTTCCTATCCACCTCAGATACAAAAGATCATTCTAAACCAAGTAATAATGGATGGGATAAGATCATTATGGTGATTTATTAGATATAACCAGTGATTGTGATACGAATTTATATGATCAATTCTAAGGCTTGAACTAGAAGTTCAAAGAGAAAGCTTCCATTATCAATTCAGGATCTTCAATGAAGAATCTTTCACTTCCAATAAACCAAATGGTATGTTAAGTTTTCTTATAGTAGATTAAACATAAATCAATTTTAATCATATTTTTCAAAAACAAGTGGATGTTTGGAACTAGAGATCAAATTACATGTTACTTTTTTTATTGCATGTGGGGTTATAGATCTTTATAATAAAAATACAAAGAGATCAAAACTCTTATTATTTTAAATATATTTTGATTTTTTTTATTGTATATACATCATAAAGAAACTTTAAAATCAAGGAGGCAATAAGGCTTCATCTTAACAAAGCGAGGACTTTCCAAATTATTATTAATCTTTTATGATGTGTAAGCTAGTCGCTCAAATCAACTGAGCCTTCCGCTCAACCAACAACCATAAACCAAAAACATCCACTCATTCTCATGATCACTTATCTCTTCCTTATATCCAAGGCACCATAGATGATATTGCATAACTCATGGCTAAGAAGAATACCAAAACCATGTTCAAACCCTACAAAACCCTTAAGCAAATGTTTAGAATAGCTAAAGATAAATCCGACCTGATCCTTGGACCATGTGTTTACCAAATTACTTGTTCCTGTGGGAAGTCTTACATAGATCAAACTAGTAGAAAATTTAAAGCCATGATTAAAGAGCATATCGACGATACCACCCATAACCAAATATCCAAATAAGACATTACCAAACACTCTATTAGATCCAAGAACCCTATTTTCTTTGACCAAACAAAAAGATTAGCCTCTACCCCTCATTACTCCTCCCATATCATTTGGAAATCTCTTGAAATCGAAAAACATCCCAGTAACTTTAATCCTGAATATGGCTACAAGCTTAGCCAATCTTGGAAGCCCACCACTCATTACCTTGATCATTATGCTTCCTCCCAATTTTTTGAGTTTTTAAAAGCTTTAATCTTCTCCCCCTTTCCCTCATCCTGGCTGATCCATCGATATTTTCCTCGCATCTAGTCTCCTCTCCTTGCATCTTTCTCTTCTGCACTTGATTTTCCACTTTTCACATTGACTTCACAGGTCAACCTACTTTGGTTATCCAATTTTTTTTCTTTAGTCTCTATCTTTATTAAAGAAATCCTCTAGCTTTGGTTCACAAATTCTTTTTCATTTTTTCAATTCTTTTATTTTAATATCACCCCTCCTAATTAATGACTTCCTTTACTTTTATAATTAATCTTACCAACATCTCTTGATAAAAAACCTTATCACCTCTCCCTTAAATTCTTTGATCAAATTTTTCACTATCACCTTCTTGATATATTTCTCTGAATTTCAATTATTATTTTTCTCTCGTAATTTATTTATTACATTTCTATTATATTGTGCCCCCACCCTTTTTCACCTCTTTATTATCCCATTGATATCCATTTAATTATTCAATTCCTAATATGCTAATTTATGAATTTTACCATTTTACTAACTTGTTAAATTGATTATTTTCTCCCTATCTATTTGTTGTCTTTTATCATCCATAATTAATTTCTCCCTATCTATACATTATCTTTTATAGACCCTAATATCATTTCTTCTATTAAATTTTTATTTTCTCCATTCTACCCATTAATGTTTACCTACTCTATGGTTATCCCTTTTAACCCTAATCTCAACTACTACATCTATTAATTCACTATTTTATTATTCTGATCATTTCTATCCATCAATTATTTTCTCCCTATCTATCTATTATCTTTTATCATCCACAATTAATTTCTCCCTAACTATACATCATCTTTTATAAACCCTAATATTATTTCTTCTATTAAATTATCATTTTCTCCATTTTACCCATAAAATTTTACCTCCTCTTTGATTATCCCCTATAACCCTAATCTCAATGGCTACAACTATTAATTTATTATTTCATTATTTTGTCCATTTCTATCCATTATCTTTTATCTCAATGACTACCTCTATTAATTTATTAATTTTACCATTTTTATCTATTTTCTTTCCTCTCTCCTATAATCTCTACCGATCTTTCCTTTTCTATATAAGCAAGCCTCATCACTCTTTTCCAATCATATTAGCTTCTTATGTCCCTGATGATGGGTGGAGTGTCCACTCGAAATGTCACTCTTTCAATTATAAATAGAAGTTTCAAAACCTCTCACAAAGTTGTATCCAGAAAAACCTTCTTCAACTATGACAAGCTGTGGAAACCTACATACTCAAACATTTCTAAATGCTAACATAATTTATATTCCAAAATATCACTACCACTATGCTGGAATTTATAAATTTAGGATTCAAAATAAAAGTAATCAATACTACGATGTCATATGAAAGTATCAACTCACATAGTATTCAAAATCAAGCCAAGGGATTCCCACCAACAAATTACTCTACAATTCACATTTATACAAGCATCCTAAATAATTGGCATTAAAAGTGCATAGAAACATCCTTAACATTAGTAATTTTACTCTTATACCATCAATTTGAAATAATAGACACAAGATGAAATAAACATTCATTATTTATTTGTGTTTTCCTTGAACACCACAAATAACCATAGAATTTTTTTTTTATCTTTTAAATATCAACTTCATTTCTCACTAAGAAGTTTTGATGCTTCATAATTTCCAAATGCTTTAAATATTTAACAAAAAAAACTTTCATTATCATGCACATTTTAGAATCACATTAAAGTCATGATTCTTAAAGGAGGCTTACTATACAAAAACTAATCTCTCTTTTCCCATACATTTGTCACCCTATGTAAAAATTTTCATTTCCCCTTCTTATTGTTAAATGAGTACCATGTGTTTATGCTTCCTTTTTATTGTTATATGCAAGTTATATGAGTGCATAGGGCCTTGCGACATTGGTTCCAAATTATCTTTTGATAATATGTATGATGTGTGAGCTCCTTATATAATAAAAACATTCATGAAGTAAAAAATGCATACATGTTTTACCTAAATTGCACATGGTTTAGTGAAGTGAAATTGCATGGATGTTCCTTTAACCTAGCTAATCTGTTACATGATTTGTAAGACTTGTTAGGATTTCCAACTTGGGTTACGTGAAACTATTTTCTGTAAACAAATTTATGTTCTGAACTTTCATAACATGAGCAGGTTTTTTAAACCTTGGATTTCATTTGAAAGGTTCACCAAGTTCGTACACTCATCCTTAATTTAACTATGATATAAACAACCAAAAAACATAGATATTCCAAACAAAAATTACATATTTGTGACAAAATACATAATCAAAAAATCAATCAACAACATATTTTAACTAAGGTCCCACACATGCCAGGATTTCTTAGACATTAAAAACCAAATGAATTTCCAATATCATGTTCCACTATTGAGGATTAAATCTCGACTCACATCACCATTACAAGCCATCATAAACTTCTAACTAGATTTATCAAAAGTGGTTGTTTTGAGAAATAAATTAATCTTCCCTAAGATAATGACTATAACTTTTGTTTTCACTATAAATGGAATTATAAGGAAAAAACCAACGAGGAGAAATAACTTAGTACGTGGCGTATTTCTCCATTTTTATCAAAGACCTTGTGCACCATATCATACTCGACCAGTATATGCATTACGTTAACAACATAATAACTAGCAGCCAATATTCTATTCCGAGGATAACAATGCTGATGACAACTTGAGTGCAAATAAAACTATACATTTTTTCAATGGTAGATACAAATTTACTGCAAAAGGAAAACTAAGGTCGTATAGACACATAAGCCAAAATATGATGTAGCATAGGCCAATAAAAAACATCGTACCAAATAATATGATAACCAACCAAACAAAACTTAGAATAAATTCATAATAAAAATGACATAAAAAGGTATCGTTGAAAGGATTAAAGTTACATATTCTATATTGTTTGAATCTCTTTTTGGAAATAATTTTTGACCCTTATCAAGATGCGGACATCTAGACATTTCCCATTACTTCTCACCTACTCTTGCAACTATTGGAAGGTACCTATGAATCCCATAATTATGTCTCCAACGAGAGAGTTCCGGTACCTCTGAATCCCATAATTATGTCTCCAATGAGAGAGTTCTTATTAAAAATAGAAAAAAGGAGATTTCCCATGAATAACTTGTATGAGTTATAATTGGTAATGCAATAGAAATCCTACACCATTAGATATGAATGTAATTTGGAAACTAAGATTGAATAGAGAGTTCGACATAAGTTATATGAATACACTATCAAGTTCAACCAATACACACAGTGAGGTGAATTCGTGAGCTACATGTCCTATACATAAGGAATTATAACTCTTTTAGTTGTAAATTTTGGAAGATGTGTGTAGCATTACCATTTTCATTGAAGCCAAAAGAAATTGGGGATAAAATTTGCATAATAATCATCATCCACAAAACCATCAACATCCAGAGAGACGATTGATGAGTCAACATTGACTAAGTAAAAAATCAAGAGCTTCGGCATCAACAAGTTCACCAACAAACTGATAAAAAAATCATAAGTGGATAAGAAAACAATTAAATGTAAATACTACAAAAAGCTTAGGTTTTAAGAGTGGAAATGATGGTTGTTACATCCTAAACAAAGTCCAAAAACTTTGTAATATCAAGTGATTGAAAACAAGATCTTGTATCAAGTGGCTAGCATCAATGAGAAGTCGTCTTTGGAAACAAAGAGTGAGTGAACTATATGTTCAAAGATCTCTTTATGATTGGTTTAGAATATCATTTGTTGAAGCTTCTATAAGGTGAAAGAACCTAACCTAAAGAGACTACATTGAGAAATTTTCTGTAGTTAGAATATGGATTAACTTGGAACAAAATTGATTTATACTACCCTTGGTTGAAGGTTTCAAAGGGAAAAATGGTGTAATCTATATAACACAATTTTATCTAGTTATGAACAACTAGTAAGTTTAAAGAAGAATATGAAATCCTTGAATCTTGAAGATCACCCATATTATACTATGTGCTTGCTATGAAGACCTCCTTGTGGTGGATTGATCACTTGGGAAACAATTCACCATGCTAGAATGTGTTATCATATATCAAACATTATTAACAACTTCCAAATAAATCTATAATATATATCCTTGATATATGTCATCCTTTTTTTATCATTTGACAGGAGACTATATATATGTATGTATGCTCATTTGACAATCCTTTCATGTAGAATCTAAATAAAAAATAAAAAAGTGTTACATTCTTTTCTATGTGTAACATTACCACACTATTCAATTGTTATGGATATCTTTTAGGAGAGGATTATTCTAGACCAGTTCGATAGAGTGTATCGAAAATATTCAAATCTTATCAATGTATCTAGAGTGGATACACTTTCTATTAGTACTAATTACAATATAAATAGAGAATTGACGCTAACACATAGTAAAAATACCCCATAAGAAACTCCAAACATATATGGTGAATCATCACACCAAGTCCTACTATTATTTGAATCATGAACTAGTGAAAGAGATTACACTCTTACACTCAATCTAACCATGTCATGAAATATGTAGCTCAACTAAGTAATAGTGTATTATACATTGTTAGTCCCACAATAGTTGTTATGTTAAATAGGGTAGGCATAGATACATCCTCAATCCCATTCCCAAATACATAAGAATTGTTTCCCTTTTTTTAATAAAGGTGATGTTAACAAGACCCGAAGAATTACCAATTAAAAAATCCCCATGATGTATGCTTGAGTAGTGATCAATGGATTGAAATTCTTCAGTAGGGTGTAATTGCTAGCCTAAAGAGTGAAGAAGGCATATTTTAGGATAGGCCATTATATAAAGAGATGTAGAAATCAATCCTAATATAGTTCCTAACCCAACAAAGAAGCAGGTGGATTTCCTAGTGAAGTCAATATATATGGAATCCATAAAAGAAGGCTAGGATCTTGATAAGTAGAAAAATATTATTGGGTGTTTATTGAGAATGTATCAAATATGGATCCTATGTCTTTAGTATTGATTTTACCATTTCCATCCTTTTCAATCCTTGGATACTCAAAGTTGAAATGAATAGCCTCTGAAGGTTGTGAAATAATATTGGTAGAAATTTCAGTGTTCATCATGGTGATGAGTGTTGTGGAATAAATGAGGAAATTAGAAGGGTCTACATCCCTCATTATATTTGATAATAAACATGCACAATGATTGTTGATTCTTTGTCTCTATTGATGTTAGTAATTTGAAAAGGGACCCTTTAGGTCCTTTATTTTTAGTTCATAAGTGATTTAATTTCTCTATGTCTAGTGCTTCATAGGATACTTGGCATCCTACAAGGAGATGGAATATCTATGAATGTAACCCCTATAAAGCTTGCGAACACTAATATATTCTCCTAGTGCCTTATATTCCATTCTCCTTCCTATAGTAAGAAGTAATTTCTTCCCAAGTCCAACATAGAGATTGCTCTAACATCCATAAAACCAGTGTTCCCAATGCTAGAAAATACTAGATTATTTGCTATGAAGTTAAATTATTTTTTCAAATAGTTGGAATGAATCCTCAATGTTTCAACATTTGGCATAAGTTTTAATGAGAAAACCACCTACAAAATAATTAGCTTCACATCCATTTCTAATAACATATGAACTGATCTATTTTCCATGTTCTAGAGCTCCCAATATTTCACATGCCAACAATATACTTAAAATAATAAATGAATCAATCTTCATCCCTTCTTCTTGCATTTCATGAAGAAGAGTCAAATATTTTTCACAAATCCCCTTCTACTTGTCATCTAGGTACAAATAGACATGCAAAATAATCACAACATTGATGGATACTACATATGATGGATCTTCTTTTATTTGATAAATCATTTCACTTAGCCTCTTAGCCTCTTGTAGAATTATAAATCCTAATTCAAATTGGTAGTCTCCTTCAACACCACCTCTTCGAAAATCTACAAGTTTGTTGATGACATTTGAATCTTCAAGAACCCTGTTGCTTACAATTCTATCATTGAATTTGACACCTGTCTATTTTCTAACAAGAAACCTAAGAGATACTATTTCTCAATTTTGAACATGCTAGAGATGATGGTTCGTTCTCACATGCAAAATGAACCATCTTCTTGAATTATAAAACAATGTCATGTTGTCCATTTCTTAATTGTTGTTGTGTTGGTACATAATCCAATGAATGCTACATGATCCAAATTGTCTTGAAGCTACTACAAGTTCCAAGTTATCTTGAGGAAGAATAGTTAATAAAGAATATCCAATCTTTTTGGTTTCTAAAACTATCAAACTTAAGAAAACATTAATAAAAACAACTATATTTACCTTAATTTTCCCTTTTTCTTTTATCCAATGTTTTTCATGAAAATTGATGGAAAAAAGGTTTATTTGAGGCAAAATGATGGAGAAGGATGTCAAAAAGTAGTAGTGTTCAATAAATAATGGTGCTAATTCAAGTAGTTGACATCTCCCCAAAATTGAAGATGTTGCACATCCCTTGTGAAACTTATCCTAGAGTGTGATGGAATCTTGCATGCAAATGACTCCATTTGTAAGCTTCATTCCCAAAAATATGTCTCTTCATGATATCCAATTGTTCCTCAATTTATACCTAGGAATCTATCTCATTGAATTCATTCCAACTTTAAATAGGTGCTTAAATATTTTTTATGCACCATAGTAAAGGAAAGTGGAATTGTAACCCTACCCATGTAGTTCCATTCCTCCTAAGGAAACCAAATATAAATTTTCCCTTCCCAAGGCTATGTTAAACATTGGATATCCTATCGCTTCTAGATGTTGTAAGATAGGTGGCAACAAGTTCCATCTCTCATGTATTGTTAACAAAGCATTGATGCTATGTTTTTTTCTGATTTCTTCAAAATTTAAAATAGTCATTCTTTGATTCATTCTCATTTCCTTTATTCCTTCTTTATCTGACAGAAAATGATTTCATTCTTCAATAATACCGAAGGAATTGCATACTCACCTTATACATATAGATTTACATTCATTTCTTCCCTCACACAAGAGTCCCAATCTTCTTTCCAGTTGAAAATAGGAAAAGGATCTTAGTTGTATATCCCCAACAATATGGTTAGGATTCCATATTGTTTGATCATGTAAAAAGTAATTGAATAAATATAACTCACACAACAAATTTCTTTTACTCTCTACAAAATATGCACACATAAGTAATCAACATCTTGTATATCATATTGTCTCCCTGATGCTAATTTGAAAATCCTCAATTTATGCCACTGTTTATGTATAAATACTGAATAAACCCTTGAAGGTGTCCTGTAGTATAGATCCTATAGGGAAATCCCACATGTTCTTTGTAATTCAGATTCATTTATATGCAATTTCTCTTGAACTTCTTGTAACTAAGCTTCCCATCTTTTCTTCTCTCTGAAATGTTTATTTGACCATTCTTCCTTCATTTTCTGTACTTCCACTTTGTATTGTTCCTTGTATATGATTCCAAAATCATACATCTCATTTATTTCTTCCCAATGTTGTATACTAACATGGCCAGAGGCAAGCTCCAATGTATTGGTAGAAATATCACCTAAAAGATGATTTATGAACTTTTGAACTGCTTTCATCTTTCATAATATTGAGACTTCAAATTTTCTATATATGAGCTAGGAAAAAGACCATCCTACTCTATAACAGATAACAAAATGTCTATATTTGATTGAGGATTTGTAACATCCCTCTCTTGCGCACACTTGATTGGACTTATTCTTTGAGGGCACTTGCGTGCAAGTGATCCGGTTCATTATATGATTGATTGTTTTAATTATGGATTATGATGATGTTGTGGATCTGATGATATGTTATTTTTTTATATTTATATTGACAGGTTCTATTGACAGGTTTTTCTGAGTGTGCGAGACTCTGGACTGATTAAGGATGTCGATGACATCGATGGACCTCCTTGGACTCCGTATCGAGTCAGTCAGTGGACTGTTGTGGTTTGATTGTTTTTGATATTTCATATCTGACATATGAATGATATATTATGATATTGATTTTTGATCGCTAACATGTTTCGTTGATGGATGCACGCCGACGACAACTTGCTAACCAAACTCACATTTGGAGTAAAGGGGTCATGCATGACAACCAAAGATATTAAGGGAGAGGTGTGGAAACATCCCTGCCACAACCTATTATCACTCTTGTCATGTCTCGAGTTGTAGGTTAACGATTACCTAGTTTGAGAGATCCACGATATCATGAGGGTGGACTGTGACAGTCGCTCACAATGATTCTAAGGGGCACACAATAAGGCATGGTCCTTATTCGTTAGAGGCCCTTAGTCTCCCACAAGGTCACCTGACGAAGTATTGACTCTAAGGGTTTGACGTCTTCCAAAATTAGTCAAAAGGCGAGTGGCACTCTTGGAGCACGTAGTGTGTCTTGAAGGGCACGTCGTGTAAATGGAACATGAATACACACAAGTGGCACCCTTGGATCATGTAGTGTGTCTTGAAGGGCACATCATGATTTTAATACTATGATTTAGTGAACCTAGTACCTAGAAAACTATGTTTGCATAGGACTTGGTCAGCCTTAGAATGAATGATTGCACGAGTAAAGATTAATAATTATAAAATTTCCCTTAAAAACAATTTTTGTTGAGCCTAAAGAATTTAAATCCTAGGTCTAAATAGGTCTTGAGAACTAAAATTTATTTAAGCAAGTGATAAGGGGGGGAGGGGGAGGGGATGAAGAAATTGGGGGTGATAAATGAAATTAGAAAGGAATTTTTTTGAAGAATTAAATTATGTAAAATCTTAGTTGATGGCTAAGCACAAAACTTGCTAATTTAGAACTTATACCAAAAAGGAGAAACTTTAATACAAAAGGAATGTGGAACATAGTATGGAATCTAGTCTAGAGAACTTTCTAAATTCGAACTCAACTAGGCTTTAAGAAAGGAGTACGGAACATGAAATTATGACCCTGCTCCTGTTGAAGTACCATAACATTCTCGCCAACAACCGATGCCTCATCTGCCTGTGTGATCTGCGTTCTGGCTTCACTTCTTTTTCCAGAATTATGTTTTTTTGAAAATTCAGATGCTTTGTGTCCCTTGACTCCACATCTGTATCAAGTACTAATATACTTATCTTTTCCTCTTCCAAATCCTCTGCCCCTTCTAGTGCCATTTCCTCCTCTACTATTTTGGCTACTGGTGGATTCATCCTCCTTTTCATTGCCTCTGGCAACACTTGCTCTGCCCCTGCCTCTAGGACCTCTTCCTCAGAATTCTTTCTTCATTTTTCTGTAAATATTTTCTTCAACCTTCAAAGAAACTTGATAGTTTCATCTACATTACATAAGTAATGTGTGCTCATATCATATTGAATATGGTATTTAACCCATTCACGTATCTCACCACTCTTTGATACTTTGATTCTTTTATCCCTAATATGAGTGACAATTTGAAGAATTCCTTAGTGTACTCCCATAAAGATGTATCTTTCTGCCTCAAGTTCTGTACTTGCTTACATAAATTCTGCTGGTAATCAATAGGTAGGAATTTCTCCTTGATTTTTCTCACCATCTTCCTTCATGTTTGAATCTTTTCCTGCTGGGTGTCTACCCTATACTTCTGTAGCATATCCACCAAAGTGCAACATGTCCCTTCAACTTCGTTATTGCAAACTGAACCCAGTTGGGGTCTTTAACATTCTCGTACTTGAAGTACCTTTAGAGATCCCCTATCCAGTCAATGAGAGTCTTGGCCTTCAAACTACCATCATTGCATAACACTTCCACCTTTGCGCTACCTCTATTTCTCAGAAACGATATCAGACACACTGCTGGGTCTGTTTCATCATTATTTTGTTCTTCTTCGATCTAATATTTGGATTCTAAGTCTGCTTCAGAATCCCCAGTTCTTCCGCTCTCCAATTATTCTATCCTTCTTCTAAATTCCTCTAATTCTTGGTTCCTCGCACCTCCTCGGGCTCTGTTTCCCCACAAGTTGTATCTCAACAACCATGTTGAACCACCACCATTCAGGGCTTTCTGTTACCACGTTTTATAGGAGCAATTTAGGAAACCAATCCTCAAGAGAAAACTTTCTCTAATACCACTTAATGTAGACACAAAGGGGCTTGCAGTGTTTTTCCACTATAAGTCATGTGTTGCCTATCAAAGTGCACAACTACACTACTCTACCAATAGTGTAAATGTAAAAGACAGTTTGCAAAATGGTGTGGACAGAATGGAAATTTAACACAGGATAGAATTGTGAACAGAAATTAAGAACCATACTTTGATTCAATTTCAAATATGAACTTGTTCAATTGAATTTGTATTCAGGGGGGTCTTTGTCTCCCCTTTTTTTACAATGCAATCACTTCAGAATGGTTCGGGGCTGTCCCAATCCAAGGCTCTCTATGTCTACATGCTAAATCTCCTTAGCAATCAGCGTCGTTGCTTCTTCCTTCAACATCTGGAGCTGCCTTCGAACTAGTAAGAACTAGACTAGTTTACCTAAAGCTATATTTAGATTCTAGTTTCAATGAAAAAGTAGTTTGCTAGCACTTGGCGAAAGAAATGGTAATGTTGGTCATAATAGTAATAGTGGTAGTATTAATTCTTGTACAAACAACAGGAGTGGTAACACATCCCTCTTCAAATGAATAGCCTTAAGTCCAATCCTGGTCCGAAGGTTTCAATCTTGTAGGTAACGCTAAGAATAAGAGTGTTGTGGGAGTCCAAGGAGGATCCATGTTAAGATTTCTTGAGTTCTCTGGGAAGGGATATGGATGTAGAGAAGCATTGGTTCCTTTGTGATGCTATCTGGAATGCTAAGGGAACAACCCAAGGATCGAAGATCTTGGATTTCTCAAAAACTCTACGGGGTATCTATTTCTAGTGGTATATGAAATTCGTGCAAAGTGCACCAACTCGGGTGGCATAGACTTTAGATGAGTTTAAATAGAAGTTCATCATCAAATTCCAAAAGCAGAAATCAGAACAATAGAGTATTGCGGAACTCAAAGACATCAAGAAGATAGTGGGCGAAACCACTTGGGATTATGTTCAGAGGTTTTGAGATCTGATGAGTTGGTTGACTTATTAGATCCATGGTACACAACATAAAGAGTGGTTGAACGGGGGATTAGTCCCCCCCCGGATCCCCTTGATGCAACAGAGGATTGCAATGCAGAGAGAGGGTTTGGAGCAAGGCATGATGATAGGGTTAATTGGCAGGGTATCCTGGTAATACTCTTGTAGTTGCATCAAGTTCAACACCTGAGCTAGCCTAGTTTCAAACTCAGCTAGTGGTGCTAACAGAACATATCCAGGAGCTGACAAGAAAAAAACCAGGTCGAGAGCAGGTCTATTGTATTAGCTATAAGATGGAGGGACACTATGCAAACGAGTGCCTGTTATAAAGAGGAGGAGTTGCACATGGCCCCCTAGTTGTGCCTTTCCCAGCAATACCATTAGGAGGAGTTACACAAGGTCCTCCTATAACTTGTCCTTTTCCAGGGTGACAAATAAGAAAATGTTGTGATATTTGCAGAGGATATGGACACCCTCCACAATCTTTTCCAGTTCTAGAGAAGTATTCACAGGTCCCTATACATGTGAAATTTTGTTAATTTTGTAGAACTAATAACCACAATATCGAGAAATCTAGTGCTTAATTGAAAGTGTTGGCATAAAGGTTCAATAAGACCATGTTTTGGGTCGAAGAGAACTCCCAAACACAAGGAGGGAGAGGCATAGGTCAAGGAGGAGGGTACACGGGAGGAGGAGTTGGTGGAAGGACTAGGCCTATTCGATTTTCTAATTATGATTAAGTGGGACATATCTCCTGCGGAATGTAAGGGAATAAAGGGACATTAAGGAGCGTTTTTAGGAACACTTTTAGGTGGGTGAGGAAAATAGGAAAATTAAATTAATTAATTAACTAAATTTCTGGTGCAACTAGGGGATCGGGTGACAATGTACTGGGGTGAATTTTCCTAAATTTGATAAAATGAAATTGGTATGCATAAGGTTATGTTGTTAGATTTTACACTTGACTGATTTTTCTTGTGGGAGTTGGGACACCCAACTCGGATAACGAGTGGTAGCTCGACCTTGTGAGGCGAGATAGGAGCTAGTTTTATTTGGTTTGTGTGCGTGTCCCCTTTGCGACTCGGGGGTCTTAGGGGGGAGAAGAGTACCCCTAGCATTGATTGGGAGGTACCAGTGAGGTATTGGTGGTTAGCGAGCAGGAGCACAAGCGCAGGACAACAACTTTGTATTCATTATCGTCGACCACAGTATTCCAAGTAAAACTGTTATTGTATTGTGTTTTAATTTATACTTGCATGGTAGCAGTAGTTGGATGATAATTCTTTGTCCCGAGTTTACTTGCATTTGTATTTCTATGTTAATCACAACCTTTGGTTTTAGTAAATCCTAGTTATAATTGCAATCGGTTAAAGGAAAAACTAATTGAGCTAGTGATAGAATTTTTTTTTTTTTCTTCTCTGGTCAGAGTGTTGGTTTTCTTGGGGATTCTCAAGATTTTGCTATCTAAGCATTGGTTGTTTTAGTTATTATGGCCAGTTGGTAATTCTTCCTTGTTCACCCTCTGAGATTCATGCCCAGAGAACTCTGTGTGCTCTTCTTTTGTTTTGCTAGCCTCAGAATTACCATTGCACCCTTGAGTTCTTTTTAACCTCTGCCAAACTTACTCTCTTGTTGTTGTCCCGCGACTGTTCCCACTTTTCAGTCTGCTTAGCCTCACACTCCTACTCAGCTGCTTGAGTTGCTCCTTTCCACCGCAAGCCTCTGATGCCATTTCCATTTCAAGTTGAGTTCAGTTCTTAAATTTCCCACTCCACGTGTTGTGCACGCGCGATTGAGCAGGGGTAAGATATTGGCACAGGCTTGAGACTTGTTGCCTGTAGTGAGTTGCGCCTTTCTTAGAGAAACCCCGTACGTCCCTGGTGGTCTCCCTCCTCGGCACCTTGGGTGTGCTGCTCCTTGTTACCTTGTGCCTTATGGTGAAGTGGGATGATGATAACTCTCGACTCAAATTCCAGTGACTTATGGTCCCTTTTGGTCTCCTTGTTCGTCATTTCCAAGCTCGAAAACCTTCAGAGTGACCAACCACAGTGGCATACTATTATCTTTAAAATTTGTTTAGGTTGTCATTGTTACAACCGTTGTTTCTGCCGTGGTGGTGGGCGTTCTTTAAGAGGTTTGCTGCCCAGAATTCGCTGCTGTAGCGTTGATTTTTTTTTGTGTTGTAAGATCTATGAATCCTCCACGACTCTGCTCCACCCAACCTTGTGTAGTCGGTCATTTCGCGTCTCCCAGCGCCTTCCCTGGAGCGTGCTGCCTAAATTCTCACCCTGGTCCTGTCTTTATTATTGATAGTGCCCTTGCCCTTCTCTTGCGCCACCTTATAAGCAGATGTTACAAGCGGATGTGTATTTTTGAAAATAGAAGCCATGGAAGGATTATCCTTGGGTAAGGAATGGGAACCTTCTTAGTTGAATTGTATAGTCTTATTTTCTTAAAAAAAAAAATGATGGTAAATTTTACATGCTAAGGTTTAGGGGTCTTGGTATTATATGGAACTAGAGAAGTTAAGATAAAGTGTAATAGATTTTATTGATTAATAAAACCCCCCTTGATGGAGAGGTATAATTGTTACTTGATGATTTTAATATGTTTTAAGATTAGATTTGTGGTTGGTTACTATGAGCTATGATATATGATGGTAAAATTGTTAATGAGACCCATCTAGACCGTTGCACAATAGAAAGAAACCACATAAGGATCGTCTCGTAAGAAAACAAAAATCTATGTAAAATTTTGCCTTGAAAATGTTGAATGTAGTTATCCCGCATCTTGTTTAGCTTGATTGATTAGAGTGCCTTCATTTACGGGTTTCGTATAAGGTATGACAGTGCAAGGTGGATTTCTGGCATGTTGGATTTTATGTCGTGATTGAAGGCTTAGAATTCTTTATGTTTGCACCTTGGTTACTATTGCGCTTGTCACAATGTGGCGACATGATTCCTTATGATTGGATCATTGCGCACATTGATGGATAAATGAGTATGATAACCTGGCATTGGGTCATGGGCTTCCGGATGATTATGGTGTTGATTATTGTAATTGATGTAATGCAAAATTGTATTGTAATACATGATTATGATGTATTATTTCTCGCTCTCCATGAAGGTTTATGTTACATGTTGGTTGTTAGATGCTTTTTGCAGCTTGATGGTCATTGATGATGTTAATTAGCGTAATTGTTATATTCCTTATCTAATTAATGTTTGTAATTACTTCAAGCTTCTTGATGAACTAATATGCTAGGATTTTCATGTATATGTTACTGGTGTCGTCTTTTGTTATGATGTCGTCAAGTTGATTTGTTGTAATCGTATTATCATCTTTACTTTCCTAATGAAAAAAAATAAAAAATTACTTGTTGAACGTCGTATTGGTGTCGTAACGGTCAGGTCTATTACATATGGTATCAGAGTGACTTCGACCCACGACTTGGGATCATCATGACTTCCATTGAATAGTTTCTTGATTATGAAATGTCGCTAATTAAATTGATTTGTATTTGTGCAGGTAATCATGGTGAGAGGAAACCACATAGGAAAACGATGGAGTGCTAGGGGAGGATGCACGATGCCTCCAGTAGCATCCATGCTCGAGGGGTCTAACCCCCAAGGAGAAGAACAGGTTGTTAGATAGAAACAAATAGCTTTGGGAGATGTGGTTAGGTTGATGAGGTTCTTTCAGAGGATGTCAGAGGCCCTGATCAACCGTTTGGATAGAGATGAGGCTAGGGAACCAACACCTCCTGAGGGTCCACCGCACGCCTCAAATGGTACTGGTAGAGTTCACCGAGAACTCGAGAAGGTCAAGTTTCTCAATTTCTTTGGTGCCATGAAAGGCATAGCCGCCGAGGCATGGTTGTAGAATATGGTGATGTGCTTTGCACTTCGGGACTATACCTCCAACATGAAGGTCTGCATGGCGGTCTTTCAGTTGAAGGGGAGCACTCTTCTACGGTGGAAGACGCTCTTTCCACAATTGAACATGGTCGTTGAAGACGTGTCATGGGAATTGTTCGAGGAGAGGTTTCGGGAGAGGTATCCATCATAGGAATTCATTGAGCATCAACTCAATGAGTTCAACTCCTTATGACAAGGTGACCGAGTATGAGGTACGTTTTATGGAGCTGCTTCGCTATGCTCCCCACCTGAATACCAAGAAAATTAAGGTCAACAAGTTCATGCTCGACCTTAATGTCATAATTCGTGCAAAAGTGAGGATTCTGATACCTCAAACTTTGCATGATGCTATCCATAAGGCCCTGATAGTAGAGGAGGATCTCATCGGCAGGGGTCAGAGTAGGACTCTAGCAAGATCGACATGATCGACGACATCTGGTGCACAACAACATCAGACACCAGTTAGACATCCACGAGGGTATCAAGGAACTCTGAGAGGATACACTTTTACTACACGACGACGACTGACGCCTTAACAGTGGACTCCTTACAGAGGACCACAACACCAACAACAACATCGACCGCAACAACAATAGTTTAGGCATGTTCAATAGAATAGACCAGGTTTCCAGGCTGGTGGGCCATCAACTTCTACTTCAGGTACCAGGAGTACTGGACCTGTTATCATTGGAAGTCACCCTCCGATTACAGAAAGGGTAAGCCTAGTACCCATCATATTTTTATGGTGGATGTTGGTTTTATATGGATGGGGGTCAAAACATGAATGATGTTCAACACAAAGTTGGATAGTAAATGCACATGGAAGTGAGGGCCACATTAACTTCAGTTAGTAAATTGAGTTAAAGTGAGAGCAGAGGGAAGAATTGGTGAGAGAGGTGAACGAGATTTTTATGGGAATCGGGCCTTCCAGTAGCTTTGAGAATAAAAACTCAAACTCAAGAGAATTCTTGAGCTCAAGCTCAGACACTGAAATATGTCCAACAACACAACTGCAACAATAGAATGATCAAACCTCCATCATCTTGCAACTGCAGCAGATCGACTAGATCTTCCATGCTCGAGCCATCCAGTGTAAGAGGGGAAAAGACAACATAGAGAAATGAGTAAAAACGATCATGATACAGCTATAATCAAACCTCCATTATAACCATATAATGATCCTCAACTGGATAATTCATGCCTGAGTGTTTTAAACAGTTTTACAGACAAAATGAAATGAGATAGGAAGCTGACTTCTATTTACATGAAAGTCTCAAATTGATTACATAGCCAGAGAACAACTCTGGTATTACAAGCATTACAAAATTGGGAGCTCTTCTCAACCAAAGATGACCTCTACAAAAATATCAAAATGACTCCTATATACTCAGAATAATTTGCCACTAACAACAGAGGCGTGTTCGAGTCTTTGCATTCAAGGCTTTACGTCTGCATGTTCTCTGGTAGACTGCGTATGCAGTCTTCTGTCAGACACGAGATTTTGTTAGACACAAGCTTGTTTCAGTAGGAACATGTAGGAGAACCAACTTGCTGACAATCTGACCTGGATTTCCATTTAAGAGGTGAGATGAGGTTTCACCAACCTTTCTTACCTTCATTAATTGTATTTTTGCCAAGCAAAACCTCCGGAGCTAAGGATGTGATGAGCTGTGGCTCCTAGATTAGGATGACCAAGATCCACTTTAGGCCTCCGGGCTCCGGGAAAATCCAAAATCAAAACTCGCGTACTCTTCAATCAACGTCTTTTCTCTTGCTTCGAGACTTTGACCCCTTCAACTAGATCAACGACCCTTCTAATCTCTCCTTGATCAATGATCGGGATCTCCTTCGGGTATTTGGGACTTCGGGCACTTCGAGACTTTGCAATGTTTAACTCCCACAATTCTTGGGAGTTCCAAACTACGAAGCGAGGAATCTACCTCCACGCATCCTCATCTTTTGATGGCTCAAATTATTTTAGGAGTTTGGGCTTCAACACTTTGAGAATTCCACACACTTATCACTTCGAAATTCCTGAAGCTTATTTCCCTAAACACTTGGATTAACTGCCACATGTCACTTTAAAAATCAATGGATCATGCTCTCTTCGGGCCTTTTGCTCCGGATCCATACTTCGCACAACTTTTAAGATCCTGAATGCCCGCGAGCCTCTAATATGAACTCCACATGGAATTCTTGTTGTTGAAATCTTAACCTACCTTTTTGCTTGAGTCGAGTCTAGAAAAAACTTCTCTGAACACTGTGCTTTGATGCTTCTTGTGCAGGTCGCAAACTTAGACAACCTGCTTCCATTGACAACTATATGTGATAACATTTGGATCCATAGGGGATGACATGCTCCTTGCAATCTGCCAAGAACAAGCAATTCTAGTCGCCTTATGCATTGGTCTATGGGGTCATGCTAAAAAAACATCCTTCTAAGGATTAAAGGCCGACAAACACACTATCCTAAAAACAAAAGAAAAATACATGGGCTCTAGGAGGAGCTTATTTATGTACATTCCTAGACTAACTGATTTTTACAAAGCGCTAGGTGAAAGAAAACTTCCACCATAGCCATTCAAGCAACTCCCTAGCTGCAAACTTGTTTACTCTTTCATTGATGAAATAATAAAAATGCAACTATGACCACAAAATGATTACGCTTTTCATCTCTCCTCCCAGTGCTGAAGTCAGGATAAAGTTGAGCATCTCTAAGACATGAAGGAAATGAAACTCCATGTACTCCCTTACAGGCTCATAGAGAAAATGACAAAACCCATTGGGTTGGTGACATAAAACATGCAGTTTCTTTCAACTACTCACACATGGCTGAATGTCTCTGACAAGCACGGGTGAGTGAATGGATGATGCAGGCTGACTGATCCCAGGTTATGGATGCTCATTTCAAGGCTCTGGACAAGAGATAAACCACACATTTAGCTCCTCCTTTTCATGTTTCTCTGTGTCTTCTGCAGGTCTAGGATTGTTGATTTCCACCCAATTCCCTTCCTTAATAAATAAAGGAAAAGGCTCTATAGTGTGGCCTTGGAAATCTTTTATATCCATATCAAAATCTGATTTATAGTTTTCATACGCAGGCTTGTTGCTCCCCAAGTCAACAAAATGTAAGGTAGGGATCTGCTCATTTACAGGCTCAGGACAAGAGGTAAACTGCACATTTAGCTCTTCCATTTTTCCTTCATGGCTCTCCCAAGGATCCGACTCATAATAATCATAAATAGAAACCAAGGAAAAGATCTGCTCTTCGTTATCTTCGCTACCTCCTTGTTGTTGTTCCATATCTGATTCATACTCAATATCTTCATGCTCATAATCTGAAACATACTGACAATCTCCTTTCTTCTGCACATGCAACTCTTTAATATATGCTTGCATATGAACCCCCTTTCTGGCCCTGATGTTCTGTTTGACTTCCTCAGCATCTTCGATCAAGTGTCTTAATAATGAATATTTCCTCTCTCTTAGGAGAAAGACCAGCTCTGGATGCTGAGCCATGACATAGTACACCATGGTAGTAGTCTCTGTGGGTCTGATCTCCATAGGCATACCATGATAAACACTATAAAACTTCCTGTTGAAGACATCCAAGGCTTCCTCTTCCCCTCTCCTCAAGGCATTAAACTCAAACCAGTATTGATCAAGGGACTTGTTCTCACCCCAACACTTTAAAAATGCATGGCATAGCTCGGTCCAAGAGTCAATAGAACCAACTTCCAAACATTTAAACCCCACAAAAACATATCTAGATAGAGATTGTGAGAACAACCTCATGGAAACATCATCGTGAATAATATCAAACTGATTGAAAAAGATATCAAAGGCCTCCAAATGCCTCTCAGCTATAATATGATCCTCTCCAGAAAATCGAGGAAGATACTCAAAGGAATAATGAGGATAAGGATGAAGGTCATGTGGAAACCTTAAAGGTTTAAACAACTTATTTCTGATTTTAATTTGAAAATTAGTGGGTTGATCATGAAGATTAACGAGTTAATGGAAAGGCTCAATAATAATAATGGATGGTAATGAGATTTGAGAAGACTGTGAATTATTTTCAACCTTCTCAGGGATACAAGGGTGATCAATTTCAAGAGGAGATGCAATGCATATATCACTTTTATGAATAGGCAGAGGTGAAGACACGTGATCGATATCTACAACACAAGAAGTGGGCATGCTTTATTATTCCAAGGATGGATAAATAAAGGAAGGCCTATTATCATATGAATAGACAAAGCAATGGATAATCCTCTTTATATGTGAATGGAAAGAGAAAAATGAGCTGATAAAGAAGAACAATATTTCATGAATAAAGCTCATAAAATGATACCTGGTCTTCCCCTTCGGTATGGTCATATTTATGTCAACAGGATCCTCCCCAGTGGAGTCTTCGATAGTGGAGTCACCAGGTGCAATTTGCAATCTTCAATGGTTCTGATGTCTGATGCACCTTCAGAGTCAGAAGCTCGTTGTCATTCTTACCCAAGGAAATGTCTTCAATTTGTTCCTCGACAACGATGCCATGAATGTTAGCACTGGAAGTCACCCTCCCATTGTAGAGAGGTTAAGCCCAGTACCCATCATATTTTTATGGTGGATGTTAGTTTTATATGGATGGGGGTCAATGGCCAAAACTCCAAACATGAATGATGTTCAACACATAACTGGACAAAAAATGCACAAGGAAGTGAGGGCCACATTAAATTTAGTTAGTAAATTGAGTTAAAGCGAGAACAAAGGGAAGACTTGGTGAGAGAGGTGAACGAGACTGCTATTAGCATCAAGCCTTCTAACATCTCTGAGAAGAAAAACTCAATATCAAGAGCATTCTTGAGCTCAAGCTCAGACACTGAAATATGTCCAACAACACAGCTGCAACAACAAAATGATCAAACCTTCATCATCTTGCAACTGCAGCAGCTCGAATGGATCTTCCATGCCCAAGCCATCCAGTGTAAGAGGGGAAAAGACAACACATGGAAATGAGTAAAATCGATCATGATGCAGCTATAATCAAACCTCCATTATAACCATATAATGATCCTCGAGTGGATCATCCATGGCTAAGTGTTTTAAACAGTTTTACAGAAAAAATGAAAGGAGACAGGAAGCTGACTTCTATTAGCATGAAAGTCTCAAATCGATTACATAACCAGAGAAAAACTCTGGTATTACAAGCATTACAAAATTGGGAGCTCTCACTAGTACATATGACCAAATTTACGACGGTTTTTCGTTGCTATTGCCACACTTATCCGTCGCAATTTCCACGAAAGCCAAGAATTTTTTTCGTCACTATATCCATGAACCAAGTGTTCATGGAAACAACGACAAAATTATCTCTCCACATGTCATCACCATCATGATGGGTTAACCCTATGCATCATTGAAATTATGACGAAACTTCATCGCAATTACAACGAAAAACCGTGGCAATGTAAGAAAAATTATGGAAAGTTGCGACGCAAAAGCATGGCAATATCGACGAAAATTTATGCCAAGACAAAAAATTAAGACACAAATGTTGTATGTGAGATGAAAAACCGTGGAAAATTGCAACGAAAAAGCATGGCAATAGCGATGAAAATTTATTCCAAGACCAAACTTACGACGTAGATGCTGTATGTGCGACGAAAAACTGTGGCAATGTAAAAAAAAATGTGGTAAGTTGCGACGCAAAAGTGTGTCAATAGCGATGAAAATTAATGCCAAGACAAAAACTTACGACGCAGATGCTGTATGTGTGGTGAAAAATTGTGGCAAATTGTGACAAAAAATCATGGCAATAGCGACAAAAGTTTATTCTAAGACCAAACTTACGACGTAGATGCGGTATGTGCGACGAAAAACCGTGGAAAATTGCGATGAACTTTCATCTCTATTTCCATAGTTGTTCAAAATAAAATTTGGTTTCTGACGAACTATCGTCGATATTGCAATGCATCTTTTAAGTTTAAAAAAAAAATACATGAGATATGGTATTACCATATTACATTGTAATATGGTAATGCCACATTACAATGTCTCTACTTTCTCAACAAGATGCAAGAAGTTCTTTTTAAAAATAACTTAGGATAGCGATTTGTCCTAAGTGGGATGGTGACCTTGGCATTCAACAAGATAGGAAGTAATTCATTGATGACAAGTGTAGCAGGTTTGCAGGTCCACAAGTGTAGCCAACATTTCTATTGAAAGATGGATGTTAGAGAAAATGTGTAGATCTTTTAGATTGAACAAGATTATATATATATATATATATATATATATATATATATATATATATCTCCTACAAATAATCAAGGCACTAATCAACCAAATATTGGAAGCATGTGTTATCATGAAGTTGGATTAGAAGTAAGGATACCAATATGACAATATACACAAAAAATAATTTGGAATATTACTTTCAAAAAAACACATGGATTGCATCAGTGAGTCATTATGCAATTTATATTACACAATACCATGACAACACTTCTAAGATTGATGGATGATATCTTAAGACCATTTCTCGAACACCTTTATTGTAGCCTCCTTTGATGATATTTTGACTATTAGCAATATTTGGGAAGATCATTTGAAACATTTGGAGATGATATTTTTAACCCTTCAACACAATTAATTGCAAGCCAACATGAAGAAATATGATCTTGGAAAACAATTATTGTTGTGAATGGATTTTGTAGTTAGAGGATGTGAATTTTGTATTGACCTAAGAAATATAAAATTCGTTGTAAATTGGTTGATCCCAGATAATTTAATTGAACCAAGTTAATTCATGGGGTTAGCAAATTATTTAGGAATGAAGTGTCTCTTCAATGCACATTAGAAAATAAAAGTAGAACCTTTCAATTCATTGCAATTGAAAACCAAGTAACTGAAGCTTTGACATGAAAGAATTGTAATGAATCAATATTAAATCTAATGAAACTTGCAATTTCATTTGAAATCAAAGCAAATGTTGCATGATACATAATGGGGGAACCTTTGATACAATGAAGGAGTTGGATAACATAACACTTGAAACTTTTGTTGGTGCAATCATAGTATACCCCAAATAAGATAAGGAATTGCACATCATAGTTTAGGCATTGAAGTACTACATGAATTATTTGTTGGGAAAACAAAAAACAATTCACTCAAATCATAAGCTTTTATAATCCTTGTCAATTGATCCAAGTCACAACAAAGCCCAGAGTTCATGTGAATGGTATCCTGCAACATTCTGATTCGGTAATCAAGTATGATAAATACATACAAAACCACATGGTCAATTTCCTTTAAGACCTCTTGGTTTTTATTTGACCATAGCTCTAAAGTTAAACTCTTATGTACTTGAAGAATATAAGTGATTACCTACATATAGCTCAAATTTTGGCAAATGGTTAAAACCTTACAAAACTTGTATAGATATGCATGTCTCGAGTCTTTGAGATGATTGTAGGCTTGAAGGAGGATTAAAGTATAAATTTCAAAATTGTGTTGTTTAGAAAGGAGAGCCAAGAGTAAGCTCATGTGGGAATCTTGAATATGTAAAGTCAATATACATTTTAGAGTAAATAAGACTAAATATTATGGTAGTTTTTATACCATGTTGAAACATGAAAACGAGATGTAATTATCTTCTTCACTCATGTAAAGGTGAATTTTGGAATATCTACATTTATCATGTGTAGTAGATATAATAGATTCTCAATAAAATTTTAATCCACACTCTAGATGATAATGGATATAAGTTGAAGAGAAGTGTCTCCTTTATTTAAAATTGCATGGGTATCCCAAGGATATAAATCAAACATTGGTTCATTTGTTGTGAGGCTATAACATCCCAATATTTGGGAAGATTGTTTGTCATTTATATAAATCATTGTTAATTGCACAATTCATTGCTCACCTCAAATCCTCCCACTTTAACTTGAAATTTTAGCCCTCAAAGTGGAACAATTAAGAAAATTGATCAATGGGAAAATATGTGAACTTCGTTAAAAATAAAAATCCACGAACATGTGTAGGTATAAGCAACCTTGTAGGAATCTCAATCAAGTTACGAAAAGAGGCATTACAAGCATTTAACAACACATACTTCCTAAGTTATATCAAGTGTGGTTGCACCCACCAAAGAAAGGTTTAAAATGATATTTTAGGATTTTGGATAAGAATGAATAAAAGCTATTTGCTTGGATTGGCCACCATATAGGGGAAAATATTCCAATGTGTATGTGGATCATTTGAATTTGTCTATGCCATATTCATTAGAAGGAGAATTTAATGAAGAGACATTGAGTCCCAAAGTTGATGGGGATCATCAACTTGAAAGGGAAAAGGTCTACTCCTAGTTGAATTCATATATTTGTGATGTCATATAGGCCTGTGCAAGTGAAAAAAATTTCAATTTGTATGAATTTGGTGAGTGGAAATTTATGACCCACAAGGAGTAATGGTAAACCCATGGGTTCATGAGAATGTTGAAAGGTAGAAATATTGTTAGGTTTGTAAAGTAAGGTTTTGAACCCATGAAGACACCATCAGTAAAAAGGTTGTGATTTATGAAAAGGTTGTCAACTCTTTCATCACCTATGTATAAGTTATTGGTCAATTTTCTTCTATGTTCTGAATGATTTGGGAAATAATGGATTTTAACACCTTGAAGAATTGGAAACTCTTATGAACCTAAAGGGTCGTTATGACATTGAATCATATATTCTTGTAAAAACATAATGTTATTTGATGTCTCGATAATTTAGGCATAGTGTATATAAGGGCTAGTTATCAACTCCTTCCTTGATAATAATAAGAGGAATATTACTAATATAATAGGAAGAGACTTGTGGATGTCACTTGCACAATTGTTGGAGCATACAAAAAGNACAATAATAATGAGGTCCAAAATTTTGGGTACATCATGAATATGTTCAATATACAGGGGGTAGACTAATACATACTTTCATTTCCAAGAATGAGCAATGAGCAATGCAAGAACATGTTTAGCTAGATACCTACATCACAGAGGTTGGAATCTTACCACAAGTGAGGTAGGATTAGCAACATGATCTCTTATTGAAACGATGGAGGATAGATGAAAAGTTAAAGATGGGAGGTGGTGATGTTAGGGTAGTTCTAACAAAGGCAAGAGAAATAAGTTGATGACACTGACATGACATTGGAAAAATGCATGAGTTGACATAAACTGACTAACAATGAACATGAGAGAGAGAGGAAACACACTCTAATATAGGGTTATCACAAGAATAAATGTAACATATGGAAATTTGGAGTTAAGGTGAGCGTAAAAAATGACATTCATTGTTCTAGGATTTCTATAGTCACTAAGGCGCCATACACTAGTAAAGGACATAGCATGAGTCCCATGTGACATACAATAATCTGGAGAGTGTGAGCATAATAGGCATCAGAAAATAGTAATATAGAGTCATTAAAATCGCAAAAAAAACACATGATAGCCTAGATTTAGTGTAATAATGAGAGATGACATACATCAATGGGGTATTTTATGCAAGCGTAGGAGGCGACATGCATCAACCTAAGTTCAATGAAAACGTAGAGGTGAAAAATACCAATGGTACCAGTGGAGGAGAGAGGATCAAAGGAAGATATGATGTCACAATTGGGAGGGGATCCATAGTTGCAATCTATGAAATGTGACCATTAAGGGGGACATCTTGGAAAACTGACCAAAGAAGTGATAGTTGATCGTAACTAGGTAGAGGTTATCTCAAGTAGGGTCTTTCTTGAGATAATGACCTATAAGGGATCCATCAAAATTATGACCAAAAAAAAATGGGGAAAAAGGGGTGTAAGGAAGAAGAGCTAAGGAGTAGAGGCAATACTTTCCCCAAGCATTTGAAGGAATAGGAAAAGAGTAAGAGTATGTAAGAGAGAATGGAACACTAGGAGAGGAAGAATACAAGGGGAGAACTAGGTAATATTGGGTGCTACTAGGTAAGAAGTGGCTAGAGTTGATATTGGGAAGTCTAAGATAGCCCAAAAAATCTCTCAATAGGAACAAGGTTTCATTCAATTTGATAAAAGTGTTTTAAGACATGGGACCTTTTTAATGTTAGAAAATGTTGATTTTGACAACTAATAGAAAGATAAGGAAAAGAGAAGGCATATAAGAACAAGGGGCTACCTCATTGTTGTAGCCAGCGAGAGGACAAGGGAAAACAATTATGGAACTAGATATAATAGATCATATATGTATTTTGTTAATTATTGTGTGGTAGAAAAAACAAATATTGAGTTAAAAATCATTGGGGAGGTTTGGGATTTAGAATGAGAATAGAAGAGTGAGAGTGCATCCAGGTGGAAGGATGAGAATTTATTATTTAGAGAGTTTGGAAGAGGGATAGTGAAACCATATGAGATGAGATGGATTTATGTGATGTAAAAGTGAGAGAGAAAGGTATTTATGTATTATGTTTTGTTGGGTCTTAACATTATAAGTAAGAGGTATTGCAAGAGGTGAGTTCATAGTTTTTGTCATCTTTATAGAGTYGATAAGTATKRMAATGAKCATATTATAAAGAAYTTMATTRTTTTYGATTGGGTAGAAGGATGAGAAGGTATCATTTGGAATGTGTGGAAGAGAGAAAGTGAAACCATATGAAATGGTTGGATGTGAGTTACAAYTAAGAGARAAAGATMTTTACGTAGGATGTCTTGGTCACATMATTACATGGAAAGGGYATTKCAATAAAGAYGAGTTCATAGGTTTTGTTATCTTTAAAGAGTTGATAGGTATTTCAATGGACATCTTATAAAGCATTTCATTGTTGTTCATATGATATGTTCAAGAGTAAATTAGAGTAATCAAGGGGAGATACATAGCATTCAACATTCTCTTGAAAAATTCCTATGACAAGGGTGACTCCACAATGTTTATTAATGAGAAGATGAGTTCCACCCTATTATACATAGCCCCAATGATAAGAAGAGGGGTGAGGAGTGATGGAAAATGTGATTAATTTGGTTACAATTGTCAAGGATTATAGTGGCAAGTTGGTCTTTGATCTAACAATTATGAGTAAAAAGGAGATTTAGAGAGGGGAATAAATTTCATTCATCATTATGAGTAATGAGGGATTTTGTTCAATAGAGTTTGGAATGGGGATTATTTTTTGTTGGGGAGAAGTGTCCAAATATTGGTGTACCCTAGGATCATCAAGGGAATTTTCATCTATGTACAAGGATTTGGATGTGAATTATTATTATAAGAATAAGAAATTTGTAGTAGTGTCCTTTGGAGCCTTATAATACTTGCACTAACATGTGGGATGAGAGGAGGGGTCTAGATTATTGGGATTAGCTTCATGCATTGTTTAATAGGAACTAGGATTTGGACTAGGGATAACAATAAGGTTAGGATTATGGAAATGAATGAAGTGAGGGATATTTTCTAATTTATTTTCCACAATGAGGATATGGATAAAGACTTTTTATATGGGGGTTCTATAAAATAGTTATACTTATTTATAAAAAAAATACAAGTAAACAAAAATTATATTTAAAATACCTTTTTAGGGTTCTAGATTTATAGTTGAAATTTGAGCTAGGTAAAGAGTGTGCACTCGATGTACTGTACAACCACCTACACATTAAATTGGACAAATAAATTAGACAATAAAAACACCACATGGATCTTGGCATATATGCGATATCTACACATTAAATTTGGCAAATAACTTGACAATAACAAATAAATTAGACAATAAAAACACCAGATGGAACTTGGCATATATATCAATATCTACATATTCATGAGGATTGTGAACTTTTACTAGTATAAAGACCACTTTTAAAAACACGTCAAAACTCTTACCTTTTCATTGTCCTTTCACCAAATCCATTATCCCATACAACTTGATAAGAGTTTTCCATGATATGCATTTCCATCACCAAGACCTGTATGAATCATAAAAGAGACTTTTTTTATATGAGTAAATAATTAATAAGAAAACAAGCATGCATTTAGTTATGTAAAATACTCTAGAAAAAAATTAAGTTGTCGCATACCTTAATGAGCTTCTCTTTGTTTCAAGAATAGGTTATTCTCTACTGAACAAGGCAGGTGGAAGCTCATATGGCCCCTCCCCCCCCTCACATCGCTCTCAATTCCCCATACCCAACAAATGATTTTCTTTATATAGAAAACATATAGACATTCATGCATAACTAGTATAGTCATCAAAACATATGAACATATAACATCGATAAAGATCCAAATACAAGACATGAATTTATACATCTAATTTTCTTTGATTTTTGTTTTTTTACATTCATAAAACTGACAATTAGGATATCATAATCATCTAGGGACATTGTATTTCGTGTGCCATGTTCTTCTATTATTTGTGTGCACTCATGTACCATACTTATGGTATGTCACTGAGAAGGGTTAGCTGGCATCTATTCAGGGTCGTGAACTGGAACAAAGAAAATGATCATATTGATATGTTGAAATAACTAATTCATTATTTTGATTAACATTACACTATTGCTCTTTAATTGTCTCTGTAGATGCGATAGTTGGTGTGTTAATTTCTTGTCCACTTGGTTTCTCTCGCATTTCACCCTCTTGAGCTACATGCTCTTCAATTTTGAGAATATAATATATAAGTATAATTTAGGAAATAAATATCTACAATCACAGTAAATATTTATAATTCTGAAGCATACATACCAGAATGGGTACTCTGCTCTACACTATCACTAGACATGTGCACCCTTGTATGACACGGTGTTTTCTGAATACCGCTGGATTCACTACTATGGTAGCACTGTTGCTTGAAAACAAACATAAATACTTAGTCAAGGGTGATATAATAAAATATGAATAGACTTTACAAGCATGCTACTGTGGTTTCCTTATTCATTTGATTTACCTGAGTGGCTGGGGAGATAGGAGTCTGGCCCAAGATTTTTCTATATTCAATCACACTTTTAAAACCATGCTTGTAACCAAGCTTTAGGTCCTCCTCGATGGTAGTAGTGTCGAACATATTTAACTACAATGCATAACACCATTAAAAATACCAATAACAAAACCATATATTTGTTCACTACTGTTAAATAAATATTAACCACACTTAATCGTTTAAATCTTATTGTTTAGGATTTTAGTTTTCTGTAGCCACCCTGGCCTAGTTTATGCTGGCCGTATTTTTCCACTCTGGCCTTTGTTGCTTTGGAGGTGTCTGGTAGCCTACATATGGAATTTTTGAAAAACATTAGATATCGGAATTGTTACTTAAAACAGGAAAGAAAAACACAAATTCTCATATTTCACTGATAATATGACATGTGTTGTACCTTGATTGACCAACTCGTGGTTGTCATCCTTGGCTTTTAAACAAATTCTCCTTTGCATCCTCTATTAGCACCTTCCACTCTTTCTCAGGAACCATGGGAGGGCACTTGTGTTTGAGGTCTATTTGCAATTTATCCCTATACTGGGCCCTAGTGTATTATAAATTCTCGTCGGCTAACTTTGTAACCACTTTCTTGTTGAAAGTGTTGTCGGGCAAGTTTACCATGTGATCTATTAAATCATCTTTCTTTTTTCTATCTTGGCCATTCCACCGTGTGTGAATGGTGGGGCCAAACAACTCCAATGCTTTGTCATGTAAGTTTCTATAGAAAACATTATTTCCTGCAGAAACGTGTTATCCATTAATTTATAATAATCTCAAAAAATTTCCATTTCAATTTCATGAAAAAAATGAATCAATTAATGGGACAATTACCTGCAATCTTCTGAATATTGATCGGAACACATGTGTCATCCACTAGAAAGGTGACATCTAGTGATACAGTGCTTTTAATTCGTTCTGCTCCATGTAGAATAATATCCTGTCCATCTACACTATGTTCCTCTCCAGAGTAATCATGTGTAGTCCTAGACTCTAGCTCATCATGCTCTGACATGTCATGCCAATCAAAATCATTTCTCTCATCAATGGATTTGAGGGGAACCTCAGGAGGCTCAAAAAGCCTCACTTTCACTTTGCTATGTCGACCTTTTTTTGCATTGACCATCACTGCTACCTATAGTAGTTTCATGATCGACAGGTTCCCCATGCACGAGGTTTAAAAACTCCTAAAAATGGAAAAAATTTCTTTATTAGATCATATACAAAATATAAAACTAAAAAACATATATGAAATTGTCATAGCTAAGAAAAATATGTGAAGATGCCACTTACCCCAAAATTAGTTATTGTATTTTGTAGCTCTACAATTCTTTCTCTATCCTCCTTTGTTAGGGGTATTTTGCTAATCAAACCTAGATATTCTATGTTATCCTTCTTCAAGGCCTTTGTTACAGTTGTCATTGGGTCATTCGAATAAAATATTTCCTCCTCATCAATATCCTCTGTGGGAGCCTTCCCACGTTGACCATTCCACAATACATTGATGAATAAAATTAATGAGATGAACTTTAACAATTGAGAAATTTAGTTGTTGTAGTCATAAGTTGTTACTATATTTAACATTTACCTGGTGAGGCACTATGGGTGCCTTTCCACGGTCACCCTGGACATATGTAAAGGGTGATTTTCGGACATGGTCACCCTCGACAGATGTTGACACAATAAATCAATCAACACAAGTTATGAAATTCACCTGTAACATTAAAAAAATGAAATATTGCAGTAATATCAGAAAAACAATAACAAAATTTCAGAAATTTAGTTGTTGTAGTCATAAGTTGTTATTGTATTTAACATTTACCTAGTGATGCACTGCAGGTGCCTTTCCACGGTCACCCTGGACAGATGTAGCGGGTGAAACTCGGACACGGTCACCTTGGACAGAAGTTGACACAATAAATCAATCAACAAAAGTTATGAAATTCACTCGTAACATTACAAAAAATGAAATATTGCAGTAATATCAGAAAAACAATAACAAAATTTCAGAAATTTAGTTGTTGTAGTCATAAGTTGTTACTGTATTTAACATTTTCTTGGTGAGGCATTGCGGGTGCCTTTCCATGGTCACCCTGGACAGATGTAGCGACTGAAACTTGGACACGGTCACCCTGGACAGAAGTTGACACAATAAATCAATAAACAAAAGTTATGAAATTCACCTGTAACATTTTTAAAATGAAATATTGGAGTAATATCAGAAAACAAATAATGAAATTTCAGAAATTTAGTTGCTGTAGTCATACGTTGTTACTGTATTTAACATTTACCTGCTGAGGCACAGTGGGTGCCTTTCCATGGTCACCCTAGAGAGATGTAGTGGGTGGTTTTCTACCACGGTCTCCCTAGACAGATGTTGACACAATAAATCAATCAATAAAAGTTATGAAATTCACCTATAACATTAAGAAAATGAAATATTGCAGTAATAATAGAAAAAAAATAATGAAATTTCTGAAATTTAGTTGTTGTAGTCATAATTGTTTACTGTATTTAACATTTACCTGCTGAGGTGAAGTGGGTGCCTTTCCACGGTCACCTTGGATAGATGTTGAGACAATAAATTAATCAACAAGAGTTATGAAAGTAATTGTAAAAACATTATGCAGTAAAAATTTGAAATATTGCAACGATAAATTGTAACAATGATTGATCAAAGTTTGAGTTGAATAGTATGTAAGATATTTACCCCCATAGTCGCACCCCCTCCATCTATTCGATTTAAGTTGTAATCGATCAACAACTCTTCACTTGGAACTGTTGTTTTTGTTGTACATACAAATATACAATTTCCTTCGTGTGCCTCAAATATGCAATTCGATTTCTTAGTTGTTGCCACTAGTCGTGTATTATTTATAAAGCCCACAATGTTTCCAGTATCTTTTGGCCTTCCATCAATATACATAGTTGCCCCTTTATTTTGATTGTTATCTAGTAGTTGTATATAATTTGTGGCAACTCCGTATCTCCGCATACTTTGCATATATCGGACCAACATCAACCAGTGATTGTATTTATATAATGGTCCGACATACTCCATCAATTCAGTTACAGTGCCATAGCCGACCTTTATGCCATCCATGGAAAACAACCCCAATCCATGTAAGGACGAAGGAGCAATGTGATACATCCTCCCACCGATGAAGAAATCTGTGTCCACTTCAGGTAGCTCCTTAGGTGCCCATCATTGCACTAGATGTTTATACCTCAAGGGAAAATCAATGTCACCTATGATCTCAACATCATAATTACACAACCCTCCGTTGGCAATAAAAAAATTGCATGCAGGTACAAAATCTTTTCCTTACCTTTTCCAACCTAGTTGATCTGGAAACCAATAGATCTAGTACAACAAGTCTCACTTTCAACCTCTCTTCGTATATCTTGATCATCACTCGAGGAAGATAGATCCGACAGATACCTATTTGGTGGTACCTACACTCGTTAAAACAAGAAGATACGTTATTGTGCCAATATATGTTTTTGGTACCAAAAAAGTTGCATATAGTTGCATTTAGTTGCATAAAGTTGAAATTGCCACACTTATCCGTCATATAGTTTCATATAGTTGCATAAGTTGCATATAGTTGCATAGTTTCATAAGTTGCATATAGTCAAATATAGTTGCATAGTTGCATAAAGTTGCATGTTGCATAAAGTTGCGTAAAGTTGCATAAGTTGCATTGTTGCATAAAGTTACGTAAAGTTGTATAAAGTTGCGTAAGTTGCATTGTTGCATAACGTTACATGTTGTGTAAAGTTGCGTAAAGTTGCATAAAGTTGCGTAAAGTTGCACAAGTTGCATTGTTGCATAAAGGTGCATGTTGCATAAAGTTGCGTAAATTTGCATAAGTTCCATAAAGTTGCTTAAGTTGCATAAATTGCATGTTGCATAGTTGCATATAGTTGCATAGTTGCATTTAGTTTCATATTTGCATATAGTTGCATAGTTGCATTTAGTTTCATATTTGCATATAGTTGCATACAAAATTGTTGCAATATAGTTGCATATAGTTGCATAAGTTGCATTGTTGCATAAAGTTGCATATACTTGCATATTATTAGTTGCATAAATTTGCACATATTTTCATATAAGTTGCATAAAGTTGCATATAGTTGCATTTCCCCAGACGTTCAATGGAGAATTGGATTTGAGACCTATCAAAGAGTTCGAGTGGGGATCGATAGTTTGGAAATCCATGATCCTGGAATTTCACATATTAGGAAAGCGCCTTTAGTGGCGAATTTCACATATTTGGAAAGCGACTTCTATGGAAGCACACAGTTAAGAACATGTGTTTCTTCCTAAGAGGTCACACATTCATAAGTTTCATATAGTTGCATAAGTCGCATATAGTTGCATAGTTTCATAAGTTGCATATAGTTGCATATAGTTTCATAGTTGCATAAGTTGCATTGTTGCATAAAGTTGCGTAAAGTTGCATAAGTTGCATTGTATATTTGTTATTGTTATATGTATATCTGTGCTAATGTTATAGATCTATGTTTAATTTTTTTCCGCTCATAAATATGTATCATCTCTTGATCTCAAGAATCTTGAATAAGATCCTAAGACACCTTTTTTTAATATTTGATAATGGTGAAGGCCCCATAAACCATCCATTCTCTCATGTGGCGGTTTGAGGATGGTTTCATGGTGCCTCAGAATGAGAATGAAGGTTTAGGTCCAAAGGATTTTGTTTCCCTCGCTTAACTATGGTCACAAACCATAGACCCATCCATGATGTCCAACACCTCACAATGGTGCCTATATTCAACTCATATTTTAGTGACTCCTTAGATAGGACCTATCTCATTTTTTTGTAGTTGTTGTTCATGGTAATAGAGCTTGATAAGTTTTAATAAGGATTAATTTAACTATGTCACCTCTAATCATGTTTATGCCTCAACATACATTTCTAGTGCACAAAACATTTTCATGGTTCTTGTATCTCATGTAGAGGCCAAAGACCCCATACAAAGTCCATGTTTGTTGGTTTAAGTACTTGTTCAAGGATATTTATCTCAATAATATTCAATAATATCCTAAGACACTTATTTTCAATCTTCGATTATGGTGAGGGAACCACAAACCATCCATGTTCAGATGTTATGGTTTGAGGATGTATTTATCGCATATAATATATTATTTCCATCTCCCTATTATGGGAATGTACTAGAGACCTATCCATGATGCCCAAGACCTCATAATGGCACCCATATTCAACTTGAATCTCAACTACTCCCTAGAGATATATCATGTTGTGGGTTCTAGGTGGTGTTCATGATGATCGAGCTCGGGAAGGTTTAATATGACTTAAGGTCATTGTGCCCCCCTTGACCATATTTATGCCTCAACACACATTTCCAGTACATAAAATCTACTCATGGTTCTTGTATCCAACTTCGCAGCCAAAGATCCCCTACAAAGTTCTTGTATGTTGGTTCAAGTACTTGATCAAGGATCTTAATCTCAATAAGTATCAATAAGATCCTAAGACACTATTTTTTTAGTCTTTGATGATGCCCAAGGCCCAACAAACCATCCATGGTGTTTCCCTACTATGACTATGGTGAAGGCCTAAAAATCCATCTTTGGTGTGCGACACATCTTAATGGCACCCATCTCCAACTCCTAGGATAAAAAGACCCCCTAGTGATGACTTATGTTGTTATGTATGTGGTTTTTTCATGTTACTTGAGCTTGGTAAGGTTCAATTAGGGATTAATACCCTTATTTATCCCCTTAACTATGTTCCATAGTCCATACCTATTTTCAGTGCGTAAATCCTACTCATGACACTTGTATCCCAATCAAAGGCATGCAAATAATCCCTACAAAGAACTCATTTATTGGCATGAGGACTCATTCAAGGCTCTTGATATCAAGAAGATTCAACAATATCTAGAGATGCTTGTTTTCTTTCCTTGACCATGGTCAAGGCCCTATGACCCATCCTTGGTGTGAAAAATATCCTAATGGAATCCATATCCAACTTTAATTTCAAAGACCCCTTAGAGAGGGCTTGTGTTGTGGTTTGCAGCTGTTTTCAATGGTGATTGATATCAAGAAGTGGCATTTAGGGCCTAAGGCCCAAGTGTTTTCCTCCCCTAACCATAGCACTAGAGATCTAAAAGGTTCATTTAGGTATTAATACCCTTTTTTTCTCTCTTAACCATCTTCCAACAACCTCATTAAATTGTGGGAAATCGCCTCTCATCGATCATTGTTCACAAGGTAATATCATTATTTAAAGGGTACATAATTAAACTTAATCCTACAACACTTCTTTACACAGTTTAAGATTAAAAATTTATGACTCTCGCGCCTTTCTAATCTCGGGTTTAAATCTAGTATATACAATCATGGTATGTTTTCCTTTATCTTTGGGTTAATGACAAATGAATTTGATGGTCTTGGGCATATAATTTGACTGATGAACACATAGAATTGAAGACATTTTTTTATAATTTTTCTCTCTTAAATACTTGGCATGAAACTCATAAAAAGGGTCACTGTGGGAATGGTATAATATCACAATCTTCTCATTAAAACTTTTCTTTTTGAATGGTATGATATTTTATTGTTGGAACATGTTTATTTGTTATCACATTACATAGTCTAGACACTTATTTTACAACATCTAATATCTAGTTACATTTTTCAAATATTGGTAGAAGTGAATGATCTTTGGCACAAGTTTCTTTACACTACATGGCAATTGGATGCTACAACTCTACCCATAGGCATGTGCACAAAGTTTCCATGTAGAAACTCTCCCCACAGGCCTATGGAAAGAGTTGTAGATGCTACAACTCTGCCCACATGCCTGTGGGAAGAGTTTCCATGTGGCAACTACATGGAAAATATGCTCGCATGCTTCAAGGGGTAATTTAAACTATTGAAAGCATGAACAATGGAACTTGCAGGTGTGCAACCCTTAAACTTGTGAAGAATATTGTTAGAATGTTTCACTCCCAAATAACGGTTTCACTCAACCCTATGTAGTGTTGAATTGAAAAAAGGCATACCAACAATAAGAGGAGGATGAATTAGAAGAATAAAGAATCCCAAAGAAAACTAGGAGGAAAGAATTCCCTAATTAGGCTCTATATATACCTAATCATGTGTTCTAGATCCATAATTAGGCCACAAATGTCCTTAATTGGGGAAAGGGAGACCATGGAGTAGACAACATGTCCAACAAAGGCACTCATTTTTTCATCTGTTGAAGGTCACTTATAGGGGCTTTATAGGGACAGAATCACAAATCTCTTGAGGGCCTACCAATCAAATGGTATGTTAAAATTAGGATCCATAATCCGTTGCATGTGTAGCTCACAACAATAAATGGCCTCCACTTAGAACCATGTCCTTGAGCATAGCATGGAAAAATGACCTAGTAATTAGAGCCTTTGTTATGACAAGTCACCGTTTCACCAATTAATTGGCCTCTTCCAAGACAAACAACTACCATGCATGGCATGCTAATTTTTTTGTTAGTGTTGTTCCATGGACACAAATAAATGAAGCAAGCACTACGTCAAATGAAGATATGTTTTCTCCCTTTTGAAGTTCAATTTTAGGATCCTTTTAGGGACAAAGTCCTTGAAAACTACGAAGGACATATTGATCAAACACTATGACACAATTGAGATCCATAAGTTTTAATGTGTGTATATCATAGTGATTATGTGGTGTTTGCAAGGAACCACATGCTTCGGATGAGCATGGTGAAAATCACCTACTAGCTAAAGTTGGTCAAAGGCATGGTGGGTTAGTTTTTTTCGATGGAAATGGGAACTTGTAAAATGGGTTTTTGGAGTAATTGTGGAAATAAGATATGTGAGAAAGGTTGTGGTCATTTTCCATGGAGATATCCAACATAGTATATCACATTCCAAACAAGGGAAAAAATATTCCCCCCCTTATTGAAGAAATTTTGTATGATCCTTGTAGAGATAAGAGTCTTTAAAGCTACCAAGATCCTACCAACCAAATGAGTCCCTTAGAGTCAGGGTCCATAAACTATAGCATGTGTTTCATGTTAACTAAGTGCTCTCTCCAAAGAACCATGCACCCAATGTGACGATGGATAAAATGAGTTGCTTATTGAATCCTTTGGCATGGAAAGTTAGTTTAATACCATGCAACCAACATCTCCCTAAATGGGTGCCTCAGACACATGAGAAAGGTTATTTGTTATTATTCTTCTATGGAGACAAAGGCAATGAAGAAAATGGCATGTCAAACATAGTAATATTTTTTTCTCATTGAAACTTGCTTACATGCAACATTTAATGACATTTAGGGTATTGAATTCTATTGAGGGATCATTACTGAAACAATATGTTGTAATTGGGATATGTAAATTATAATGTGAACATCCCATCACAATTAGGTGGATTTTGCAAAGAAAAATGAACCTAATAAGAGCATGGTGAAAATGACATGTTGATAAAATCCTTTAGCATAGCAGGTCAGTGTTCTACCATGCAACTAGCCTCTTCTAAACCAAGACCCTGATGACATGTATGGTTGTGCAATCTGTGAGAGAGGTTATCATTATATTTTTATGTAAAGACACGAGAAATAGAACAAACAACACATCAAATCAAGGAAATTTATTTTCTCCCATTTTACACAATCCTTTCAGGGACATAAGTATAAAATCTATTAGGGGCCTCTCTATAAAAAAATATTCCATAATCAATATCCACAAGTTGTAGCATGTGTGTCCAAAGGAGAATATGTGGCCTATGGAAAGAACCATTTTCTTGGGTCAAGAATGGAGAAAATGACCCATTGAGTGGAGCCTTCGGCATGGCAAGGTGATGTTCTGCCATTAAATATGACTATTTTGAAATGGGTGTTTGGCATGTGAATATGAACATGAAATTTGTAGAAAAGTTCATTGTTAATATTTTTTTGTAGAGATGAATCCAATGGAGAAAATGAATTGACCATTGAATGCATACATTTTTTTTGCTCATTGTATCCTTTTTTTAGGAACCTTTTAGGGATACATGTCTCAAAATATGTTAGGCGGCTACCATTTAAATGGTATGCCATAATTGCAATATTTAAGTTGCAGTGTGTGTATTTCATGTTTAATAAGTAACCTTTATAAGGAATTGTTCACCCTGTGTAAGCATGGTAAATATGACCCGATGATTAGGGCTTCCAGAAGAGATTCAAATGGTAAATATGACTAATGGATTAAATTTTTAGAGCTTCCAGAATATATTCTCTTTCTCAAATTGGTTAACAGGATTAACAAAACCTTAGAGGAGATTCAATTCCACATTTAGGGTTTTAAAGGATTTAAACAAAATTACTGATTTTGCCATCATTCCTGGTCAAGGTGGGGTCTACTTTATCGCTCCAGCAAGGGCCTACTCTGTCACTCCAGCAATGGCACTCTCAATCACTCCTCCTATGTCAATTCAGCAAGAGCTAGTGATGTTTCTGGTTGTCAAGCTCACTCCTCCTTTGTCGCTCCAGCAAGGGCACTCTCAGTCACGGGGAGGTGAGGTTATTCTACTCTGTCGCTCCAGCAAGAGAACTCTTAGAGGTCACTCTACGTGGGGTTATTTTCCTTGATCTCTTTCTCTAGCTCACAAGGGTTGCATGCACTCGTAGGGAGGCAATTTGAGCAATGGTCTAGGAATTAGGAATTTGCGCAATGGGGAGGTTATGTTGCGCGGGTGAGGGATTACAAATCCTAATTTTGTTTGTATATATTGTACATATATTTTGTATATTATACATTATATAAATTGTATATTATATAAATATACAAACTATATCATTATATCATTATATAATTATAATTATTAAATGTATCATTCAAATTTAAAAGAAATGGGGTTTCACCACAAATCTTCAAAATTTACTACTCACCAATATGTCATGTAGCCTTTAAGCTATTGATTAGGAAGTTGGACTTCACTCTTTTAAAATGATGTCCTATTGTTTTCAAATCAACGACCATGATAGATGTCATAATAGGTGTAATTCTTCATAACAAAATTCTACCATCCTACACATGAAATAGGGGAAAAAATATCCCTTGGAGCAATTCCTCTCATTGTCATATTAGCTATCAGATTTCCTTGAAATCAACATCATTCCATTGTCAAAGAGTGCAACTACTACCATGAAATGGGCTCCATGTATGAATATTAAATGTTTTCAAATCAAAAACCAAACCTTATTTCATTCTTCCTTGAAATCTACATCTTGCAACTGTAATAATTAATGTGAAAAAAGGGGAATATTATGCCCTAAATATGTTAACTACATGTGCACCCTACTCCACATTAACTTATTTCCATATCTTTGCATATAATAGTTTTAGTTACAACATATAATCTTGAATTCCCGTCTTCTTGGTATCTATTTAGAAAGGTCTTCGAAAATCCACCCTCTATTGGGAATAGGTTCACTCCTCAAACATAGGACTTTGAAAACTACCCATAATCCTAGAAAATAGTTCAGAATACCATAAGTCATGTTGTACCAACATAAGTGACAAAAGAATGTTATCAATTGTTTTGAATATTTCTAGAGGATGGGGCAGTACACCTTGGGTAGGTGTGCATAAGTTTTATAAATTTCACATGAATCACTTAAATATCTCTTAGGGAAGGAAATCATTATTGTAGGGTTAGGTGTAACCCCTTTCCTAATGGTTATAGGACTCATTAGAAAAATGGTCGTTTGTGTTGTGATATCACTACAGTTGGATTGACCTAGGCACCTATGTTTCCATTAGGTGTGACCTAGGAACCTATGTTTCCAAGGTACCTAGCCATTGAATTTATTATTATGGCTTGCACCAAAACATTCCTTTGAAAGTATTATCTTTCCTGCAAGAGGAGGATCTTTGTCATTATTCAACTAGGTATCATATATTTTGTACCTTGATATGTGAAATAGATATTGGAATCTCTAGTCATACTCTTCAATAGGTTCTCCCATAATTTACTTCATTTCCTTTAGCTCAATGAAACTTTGTTGTTATATCTTTGGATTTTGGAAGTGTTAGACCAAAATAAGAAACAAAAGAATGTTATCAATAATGTTGAATATTTTTAGAGGATGGGGCACACCTTGCATAGGTATGTGTAAGTTTTATAAATTTCACATGAATCACTTGAATATATCATAGGGGGTTTCTTGTCAATTTATTCATGATTATAATTAGTTAAGAAAAAAAAACAAAGGCACGCCCCTAAGACATGCTAAGAAATCACAAGTAATCCATAAGTTCTGAATGGGGCCTTCTAAATTACCTTCTATTACGGGTGATGGAATCCACTTGTAGGGATAAACCTATGATTATCCACTTAATTTCCTCTTCAAAACATAGTTTCACACACTAGGGCCTATGGACCTGCATGCACTATATATTGTGAATACCTTTATCTTAGTTATAATTTTTTTTATTATAACCGAAATAGAATTTGTATTATAAAAAAGTGTTGCAGTCGAGGCTAGGAGTAGATTACATGATGCTAATTCCTAGAGTTTTCAACAAATACAATCACTGGTTGATGTTGGACCTCAACCAGTGATTGTATTTGTATAATCATTGAATGTTCTATTGGGCTATATAATCTATAAATAGTTGCATTTGAACCATAGCCAAACATAATACATTTTGTGCTCCTATCATCCATTTTTTTTCACCTCTATCTATAATGTATGCATATAATGGAAAACCAAAAGTTCTCAAATTCTAACCATTTGGCTTCCTTCGATGCCATGCTCCAAACAATGAATTCAACAATTATTTGGTAGTAACCTACTGTAGGCATAGGTTGTGTTTTCCATGCTTTTCTCTAGATTGTATTTGTTAGTATGAAAATTTTAAGCATACACCTTGCATACACCATACACTATGAAGTGTAGAAACCATACACTTCATAGTGTATGGTTTCTACACTTCATATTGATCATACACATATCCCATCACATATTGGTGTGTAGAGTATTTCATGGTGCATTTCCCATACACAACCTACACTAGGATCATAGTGTGTTGAAACCCCTCATTTTGAGTCCTTTACCTTAGTCTAGATGTGTGATTATGTCTTTCCATGTTATTTCTAGTGCCATCATCCATTAGGGCGCACTCTTCAATGCATACAATAAAACCAATTGTTCATCATCCAAAAGTTTATTTATACATATGAGGGAGTTAGAATAGAAGAGATCAACTATTAACTGTTTGGAACCAATGCTGGCATGAAATAAGGTCCAATGTATATCTAACTTACTATATACAATATGAAGCATTACTGTATAAATTCAATGGTGAACCCAACAATGTTGTGATACAAGAACTCATTTGTAAACAAGAAATGAGTGTGAACTAACTCAATCACATTCAGTGGCATAACTAGAGGTTGTGCATTAGAAGGCCCAACTAAAATTTGACTCAAAACATTGATGTGTGACTAAAATATCTATCATAGAGGAACAAATCTATACATCTTGAGTTGACTTCTACAAACGAACATAGTGTATCAGTTTCTAACTATTAATGGAAAATTCATTTATAGGTCCACATGATCGATTAAGAATTCATTGGAGGAGTAACTACTATTATATGGTGTTGTTGATTGTCAACTCTAGGATGTGGCAATATTAATTTATTTTAGATGAGGTAACCAATAAATTTTCTACATTCTCAACTCTTAACATATCCAAACACGATTGTTGAAGCTCATTTGATTTTGACATGAGGCTAGAAAGGGGTTGAATCAACTATGTTGGGTTCTAAATTTGGCTAAGTGTGAAGACTTGAATCTTCAACTACATTCTTGATTAAGGATAATATCAATAGTTTTTTCAAAGTGGGAAGTTGTTTGAGAACTAAGGGAGAAACTATGAAATGTGATCCTTTTGTCATCCTGTCTTTACGAAAAGTCTCTTGATGCAAATGAAAATGGAAAAACTAGGGGAAATATGGTGTCACTAATCCATTTTTTAGCTACTCTATTAGTGATTGTTTTAAGCATGTGTTCAACCAAAGGTTAGAAGTTCTCTAGTTCAAACATGGGGTTCAAATCTTACAAATGGTTCATATATGCAAAAATATAGTCATCCCCATTCTCTACAACAATACATGTCACAAGTTCTCTACTAAGTCTTTCTTATTCTCTACTAACTCTCTTTTTAGAGTCAAAGTTATGTCCCAAAGTGCCACGTCGATATCATTATGTCATCATGCTTCATTGAGAAAGGGTCCCATCCCTTGGGCATGATTTCCACAACTCAACTAATATCCATCTATGTTTCTATGATAATTTAACTTAGGTTAGTGTGGGTGCTTGAAACATAACCTACAAGAAGGTCAAATTTCCATACAACATCATAATATATATCAAAACATGAACCGTATTGCATCGTTAAAGGAAACAAATTAATGAAACATTAAGTATATAATAGTAAATATTCATTTCGTAAATAATCATAAAGGAAATAATGAGTCCAAAATATCATTTCTCAACCAAGAATCATAAGGTTCACCATAAAAAAGTGATTATTGAAAATAAGGTCCTCAATGAAGTATAGGAAAACCATACTCCACTAGGGGTGTTACAACAACCCCCCTAAAAATGGCTACAACCTCAATTCTTGATTACCATCAACCAAGTAAGTATAGATAAATATAAGGATTGATTTATGGAACAATGTGCAACACTTCAATGGGATATTTTCTCAACAAACGTTACTTTACTACAACATATTGGCCTTTCCCCATTAATGCACTTCAATCATGATTCTAGTATAATATGAGTGTAATGCTCCTTCCAAATTTCCAAAAAAATTAACTCATAAAGTCTATGGACTTCCCCATGATGTGTGAGGTTAGGAGGAAATTGTATGACCAAAATACATCGCAATTTTATTTGCAATTCTCAGAGAGGACCAAGCAGGGTGCAAGATACCAGATATATAAAATATGCAGAACATAAATGAAATGCTAGAAATGAAAAAATAACAGTAAAGTATCCACCATAATCTTCACAATACACATAAATGATATACGAAATAGCAGTAGAAATAACACTTTGATTCAGATAGCAATGTTCACAGGCCTCTTCGAGGGGGAAACCTCCAGTTGAGCAACGCTCTGTTACAATAATCTCCAAACTAGGGTTTTCATACCCTCGACCCTTATTTATACTAAATGTGTCTATTA
>ML779241.1:1483952-1502589 GCA_009831015.1 Picea engelmannii | reverse complement strand
TTGTGTGTGTGTACATGTGAAAATATGAATTATGTACTGGTTATAAATAAATATAAATATTGACTAACAACCAACGTTTTTCCTTTTGCACACAAGCGAAAGATCAACTGCGGGAAATTATCAACGCATAGTATGGTGACTCACCATGAAGTGGGAGAAGGCTCCCACAATAGAGATGAAGAGTCTGATGAAAGGAGGGTAGCAGGGACCCCTGCAGATCTAGCCGAGACTGTGAGGAGTCTCATGGTCGAATTACAAAGCTGCAAGGCTGACAATGAAAGGATGATGAAAGAACAAGAAAATTAAATAGAGATTAATGTAGTTTTACTGTAGAGTTTATCTGATCTACAAAGACAAATGCAGCATGAACCTGAAAATCAGAAACATGGTTATATCAGTGGTCACACTGAGAGGAGCACCTCGAAAAAGGTCCAGCCTAAAGGGAAAGGACAAGCGTTGAATGATTCCTCTGAGAAGGAAGCTGGTGATTTGGAGGGATCTTCTAGCAACATAACCAGTTCCTGTTCCCGAAGGAAACAGAAGAAGAAAAAGCCTTCCAAAGGTAAAAAATTCGAAGAATTCAGAAAATCCAAACCACCCTCCTTCGACAGTGAAATAAAGAAGGGAGAGGAAGCAGAGGCCTGACTACTTGGACTATAGAAGTATTTCAGAGTCCATGACTTTTCAGAAAATATGAAGGCCCGAGTGGCCACCTTCAACTTGAACGGAAAGGCTTCCATTTGGTGGGAAGACCTTAAGAATGTGAAAGGGGTTTGTGAAGAGGACCTGTCTTGGGAACGGTTTGAGAAATACTTTTGGAAGAAGTATCTGTCGGAAAATTATTTCGACGAAAAGACTAAAGAGTTTTATGAACTCAAACTGGGACAACTCACTATAGAAGAATATGTCAACAAATTCCTCGATTTGTTGAGGTATGTACCCTATATAAAAGAGGAAAAGGCAAAGGTGCAACACTTCATCAGTGGACTACCTAAGGACTATAGGAACATAATTGAATTTGATGAGACAAAGACTCTAGAAGGCACTATTCGAAAGGTGACCTATTGTCATGAACAATTTGGGCATCGAGCAGAACCTTGTGAAGGATGGAAATAGAATAATAGTTCAAGATTTCAGAAAAGGGGAATTAAATCGCTAGGATTTAAGAACTATAAGAAGAACCCAAGAATGAGCTTCCTAGCCCGGAGTAGGCACCAGTAGAATTTTCCCTCCTTGAGTGGAAATAAAACTTATGGACCCATATCAGTGAAGATTGATAACCCAAAGAGAGAACCTTTGAAATGATGGGGTTGTGGGGAAGAACATCTATTGAGATACTGTCCACACCGACAACAGAATAGTCAGAGGATTTATAACATCCAAGAAGCTACTACCGTCAATGATGTGGCCAGGAGTGAGCCACAAATTTATGCAGCCTTGGATGATAACCAAGCCAACCACCAAGCTTCAGTAGTGGAAATAGAAGGTATGATTTCCAACCATCTAGTGTCTGTTTTGATTGACCCTGGTTCAAATTTGAGTTATATAGCCCCTAAAGTTGTTGATAAGTGTAAAATACAGCCACAAAAACATACCAAGCAATGGCTGGTACAGTTGGCCACAGATACCAAAAGAAGGGTAGCATAGGTTATACCAGCCTGCCAATTGATGTTGGGTAAATTCCCCACCCAAACAACCCTTAACTTATTACCCCTGGGATTGTATAATATACTGATTGGTATGGATTGGCTAGCCACCCATAAATCTAGATTGGATTGTTACCACAAAACCTTAGAATGTGTAAGTAGAGAAGGGAAAAAGATAACCCTTCAAGGGATCCGAAAACCTGTTTTGGTGAGACAAATATCAGCTCTGCAAATGAGAAAGTATTGCCGAAAGGAATGTACCCTATATGCAATACAGGTGTTGAAAACAATCGAAGGTGAAAAACCAAGCCCTGACGATCACCCTATCCTAAGAGAATATAGAGATGTGTTTCTGGAAGAGGTACCGGGTTGACCTTCGAGAAGGGACATAGACTTCTCGATAGAACTTGCACCAGGAGCGGTGTTGGTTTCTAGGACACCCTACCAGATGAGCACACCCGAGTTAGTTGAACTCAAGATGCAATTAAAAGAAATGATGGATAAAGGCTATATTCGACCCAGTGTGTCTCCATGGGGAGCACTAGTCCTGTTCGTGAAAAAGAAGGACGGTACCCTTAGACTGTGTATAGATTATAGGCAACTCAATAAGGTAACCATAAATAACAAGTACCCCTTTTAGGATCGATGACTTGTTCTATCAATTGGGGGGTGCGTCTATTTTCTCAAAGATTGATTTGAGGTCGAGATACCATCAAGTCCGAATCAAGGGTGAATACATCCATAAAACTACCTTCTGAATGAGGTATGGTCACTATGAGTTTGTGGTAGTGCCATTTGGGTTGAACAATGCCCCTGCCACTTTTATGTTCTTGATGAGCAATGTACTCAGCAAATTCCTAGACAAATTTGTGCTTGTTTTTATTGACGATATATTAATTTACTCCAAGAGCAGAAAAGAGCATGAAGAGCATCTTAGACTTGTGATGCAAGTTCTAAGAGAACATCAGCTCTATGCCAAATTCAACAAATGTGAATTCTTCCAGAAGCAAATACATTACTTAGGCCATGTTCTCTCCGAAGAAGGAGTAGCGGTAGACCCTAACAAAATCAGGTCTATCATGGAATGGCCTACCTCAAAGGATGTTTCAGACATCAGATCCTTTATGGGACTAGAAGGATACTATAGAAGATTTATAAAAGGATTCTCCAATATTGGTTGTCCAATCACTGCCCTCCAGAAGAAGGGGACAAAATTCCTGTGGACACAGAAATGCGAAGAAAGATTTCAAACCCTGAAACATCTACTGACCCATGCACCCGTGATGAAAATCGTCGATCCAGAAGTTGACTTCCTCATGTGCACATATGCCTGTAAGGAGGGGCTCAGAGGAGTCCTTATGCAGGGAGGAAGCGTGATCTGCTATGAATCCAAAAAATTGAATGAGCACGAAGTCAACTATGTGATCCATGATCTAGAGATGGCTGTTGTTGGTCACTATAATTGCTTATTTAACTAAACAATCAAGTTCTACATAAATTGTCAACCCAGGGAAGTCTGTTTATTTCAAAGGTAACCACGCACTATATATGCTCAATCTCAAAAGCAACCTAGAGTTATAGTAAATACATATTGATCATACTTTGCCTTGAACAAACTGAAGTTCTAACTTGAATTACAAGAAAACAATCTACCTATTGCAGAGTTCAATGTTAAAGAAATAACTGTTCAAAGAATCCTGGATTACATTAAGAAAATAACAACTTGGAAAAGAAATCCTTCAAGACACTACAAAAGGAAAGACCAACTATTCTATAACCAGAGAACAGGACCATATTCTCAAAGCAAGAATCTTCAACACCTATTTCCGATCACCACAATTTTATGAACTCATTACTGATTGAAATGATTGACACACACTGAAGACTAACTATCTCTAATAGAGAACATGACCCTATTCCCTAAGAAGGGAACTTCAACACCTGTTTCTGATTAGCACACTTTCATAAACTCATCATCAAGTGAAATAATTGACATGTACTGAAGGCTAACTATCCCTAACAGAGAACAGGATCCTATTCCCTAAGCAAGAAACTTCAGCACCTGTCCCTGATTATCAAGCTTTCATGAATTTACCAAACATGATTGCTAACTAGAATGATTAACAGTTATTCAAGCATGAATCATATGAAAACAATGTAACATTCAGTAAAGTAGAGTTTCAGCAAGACAAAGTTCAGTAAAGTAGTGTTTCAGCAAAATAGAGTTGAATAAATTAGTGTTTCAGCAAAACAAAATTTAATCAAGGCATGAACAAAAATAATACTAACACACTATAAAGCTAATGGGTGAATCTTGTGAAGAAGGCGGGCCCTCCCTTCTCACAAGATTCCCCTGAAATGAAAGGAACTAGAGAGAAATGCTCAGAACAATCTTTTATTCATCTGTCAACTATGTTACATTACAATCTGAAGTAAAACACGTCCCTCTCTGTAAATCCTTTCTTTGTAAAAACAGAAGATCCTCTCTAATGGTGATTTCCTCTTATTTAAAGAGGAGAACCCCTTTGATACAATTTGATCAACAATTTACAGGTGTACATCAGAGTCCTATTCTTAGTCAGATCGACTTTCTAAACTGGAATAGGATATCCTAGTCTCCCGCAACAGAATGCTATTACAAATGTTGAGTGAGGTGTTGCTGTTGCGGCTGGAGTAACAACTTCTTTATTTGTATTCTTGTTACTACTATTGTATGCTTTTTCATCATCGCAAATCGCGGGCTGTTTCAGCCACGGGATTTGTGTTCTGACTGTTTCAGCAACTTGGTCTCAGGCAGCAGCGATGGTTAATGCTTAGCTCAAGGTGCGACTGTCGTGGTCAATGTAACAGTTTTGTGTTGTTGTTTCAACATCGTAGACTACAGGCTGTGTAACAGATTCTTCTGTGTGAGTTTTTGTTTTAGCACCGTTTACCATGGACTGTGTAACAACTTCTTTTGTGTGAGTTGCTGTTTCAACATCATTGACCATAGAGAGTGTAGCAGTAGTTGTTTCAGCATCATAGACCACAGAGAGTGTAACAACTTCTTCTGTGTGAGTTGTTGTTTCAGCATCATGGTCCACAGACTATTTCAACAACAGGCCTCAATGCTAATCTGCAGTTTGAACTGTTTCAACACTTATACATTTATGATCAATGGTTAAGTACAAGAGTAATGTAAAATTATATGCAAAACAGATTAAACATATAGTAAAGAGAAGAGACGTTGTATACCTTTGGAAACATAGGGTAAAGTGATAATGTGAGTTTAAATGAGAGTGAAACAAGGGTGTAATGGTGGCAAAAAGTGTAAGAAAAAAGGTACATTGTGTGGTCCTAACATCCCCCCCAACTTAAAATGTTGCATGTCCTCAAGCAACTTCATTTTGAATCAGAGTATGGATACTGACTCTGAGCATGCAAGTTACTCAAGTAGTAGCTGTGGGAGGCGCTGTCTGTTGGAGCTCTGAACCCTTGAACACGTTGTAACCTTTGCCAAGCTGTTGTTTCTGTCTTCTTAGGCAACTTATAATGAATTTTATATCTCTCTGTTGGAAACTAGAGGATAGGAAAATAAAACCGATACCCTATCCAGCTTTCAGCACATTGCTGAACACACTTGATGTAGTTAGGTACCCTGGAGATTGCTATCTCAAGATTAGTGGGGCTAAAAGGATTGTGTTCTTGTCTTTTCTCAGTAGATTGTTTCCAAAACATGTTGTTTGCCTATAGGGCAGCAATATCTATTGATTTAATAAAGTGTTGACAATCCTGAAGCACTGTTGTCTGTAGTTGTTGAATGTGTTGAGTCATCCCTGGTTTCTTTAAAAACTGATAATACTTTGTAACAAAGGTGGCATCATTTTGTGGTTCTGGCCTTATCCAGAGAAGGTGGTTATCCTCATTATGCTTGGTAGCTAGAAATTCATCCTACCATATAATCTAATTGTTGAGGAAGGAGGTGAGTGCCCGAATCTGGATGTCACCGACAAGAGGGTTAAGGTTAAGCTGTCGGTTCTCAGGGATGGCCTCATTATGAAAGTATGCCTCACAGAGGAGGTGATGATCCATAGAAGAGGCTTCTATAAAGGTTTTGACAAAATCTGCTGGATGTAACACTGCATGGGGTCTGCCTTTTGTGATTGATTTGATCTGAAACCATGTAAGTCGTTCCATGAGGAACAAGGAGTAATTGCAAGATGGTTTCCTTGCAGCCAATAGCTTTTGTGCCAATTCAAATATTAGGAGCACTCTACCTTTTAGCTCTTTGTTCTATTTCTTAAGGGCACGAGCTTCCTGGTGTGTTTGCTCCAAAGCTTCCCAATTTGAATAGGTATGATTTATCTAGATTTGTCTGTGTTCCTGCAGGCTTTTGGCCTGTGTAACAACATACTCTTTTTTCCATTTTTCTATTATTGCCTGCTCATCCCATGGCTGAGTTTGTGTTTCAGCGTTGCAAGTAGTAGGCTAAGGTAGGGTCTGAATGGCCTGTTCCACAAAGGTGTGGGTATTAATCTCGCTGGGAGGGGAAAATTCATCAATAGGCAATGTTTGTACAACTTTATTAACAAAAGCAGGGGTTTCAGATTTGACATTTGTTGCAGGCCAGGGTTTAGTCTTAATTTTGGAGGGTCCTGCTGGTTCTTGTGTTTCAGCTGTAGTTGGTTCTTGTGTGACAGCTATAGTTGGTTCTTATGTAACAACAGGTTTTTCTTCTTTGACTGCAAAAGTTGAAGGAGCAGGGGGAGCTCTTGGTATTGGGATTTGAACTACTTTGTATCCTGCTTGATAGTAGATGTACCCACATTGACAACACATATATTCTCTACATGGATTCTCTGTTTTAGTTCCTTCTGACATGGTTGTTGTGCGAGCTAGGGTGTACAAATTAAGTTCCTTCTCATAGGCTTCCTTTGCTATGGCTAGCTCTTGCTTATAGGCTTCCAGTTTAGATTTTAGGAATTCATTTTCTTGTAAGACAGAGGCCATTGTTGGTTCTGATTGAGGGGTGACTGGTTCTTGTGTAGTAGTCACACCCGCACTAGCTGGTTCTTTTGGAGCAGCTACAGGATCGACAGCTGCTTCTTGTGTTTCAACTTCTTGATCTAAGGAAAGTAATGCTGCAACACCCTAGACCTCTGATTCGTGTATCTCAGTATCAATATCAGCAGTTGGTTCTTTTGTTTCAGTTGTAGTTGGTTCTTGTGTTTTAGCTGTAGCTGGTTCTTGTGTTTCAGCTACTAAATGGGTAGCTGGTTCTTGTGTTTCAACTACTGGATGGGTAGCTAGTTCTTGTGTTTTAGCTACGAATTGGGTAGCTAGTTCTTGTGGTTCAACTACTTGATGAGTAGTTGGTTCTTGTGTTTCAACTACTTGATGAGTAGTTGGTTCTTGTGTTTCAGCTACTTGATTTGAAACAGATGATGTCGCAACACCTTGGGTATCTGGTTCTTGTGTTTCAGTGCCCGTGGGTGGAATAGGCAAAGATTCCGACATTTGGGAGGTTGGAGGTGTACAGGGTATTAGTCGGATGGGTTGGGGGTTTAGGATAGTGGCAGTAGTGGCTGCCCTTATTGAGGCCCTTGTTCATTTTCTTTGTAAAAAGGGCAGAAAGAAAGAAATTTTCTTTTGTTTACGTGGGGGTTTTTCCTCAATGATGGGACAGGGAGAATTGTCTGGCTCAGAATCATCGCTAAGAATGTGAAGGGCAGGAGTGGATGATTCTGGTAAAGTGTGGGGCGGGCTTGGTATGGTAGGGGGGTTAATTGGACTGATTGGGTCTGTAGGTTGACTGTTATGTATTTCTGGAAAGTCTGGAGGGTTTTGTGGTTGTTGTTCTTAAATATTTTCAGGAATTTCAGCAGCTTCTTGGGGATTTATAGGTAGGTTGTTTAATGGAAGGTTTTGTTGGGAAAAACCATTTTGGATAAGCAGTTGAATGAGACGATGATGGGTGAGTGAAAGGGTGGGATCTTTAGCCTTTTTACAATAGTGCGACATATTATTAAGACAATCGAGCAAATAATAAAGAATGTTCACCAATCTATTATGCCGTAAATGAGACAACAGGACAAAATCATGCTGGTAGAATACCTAGTATCGACCTTCACAAATAAGGTAGTGTTTGACAAATTTTGCAACTTCTGGCCATGGAGGCGGTAACGAGCTGAGTCAGACACCCCGACCTTTAGGTTCAATTTGTTCCCCTGGCAAGAGGAAATCCTGCTGGGCATTCAAGATGATATGTTTGCGGCTGAACAAGCGAAGACCATTGGTAGGGAGACCCAAAACCTACACTATATCCTCTTCTGTAACTGAAATCTGAACCCCTTGAACAATGGAATGGTATTCCTGGAGATTTTGAGCAAATTGGAGAACCTGTTGTTGATCATACCCCTGCAGTCTCTGAAAATAACCGAGCCATCCTGCCTGTAGAAAAATTTGATAGGCTTTTGGATACAGTTCTAACAGGGCTGTCGTGGCGGGTTTGTACTGTATAACAGAGCCTCCCATAGCTAACAACTTGGTAAAATACACCATCAAAGAGTCGAGTAACAACTTCTGTGTAGAGTAAGTTTTTTGAGTGAAGGCATGCAAATGGTGGTGAAACAAACGAAAGGATGGTAAATAGGAATGGCGGTGGTTCATTCGTGTGAAAAGATGGTATAAAAGTTTGATATTTCCTCCCCCCCCCCCGTTCAAGTGCGTCTAATAATGATTTTACACGAGTGGTAATAATGATTTGGAATCTTCTCATTAACTATAGCTTAACTGTATTACATAGAATTTACATACCTCGCCTTTACCTTTTGATTCGTACTTAAACAAAATATAATGCCTGTCCGTGCGAGTTCTGCAGTGGCCGTGGCAGAGACTTTTGATTTTTTAGATGAATTGTATCAAGGATTTATTGACTGGAAGGACAAAATGTAGTATGAGAGTGCAAAAGCTTATTGCCAAAAAATGCTGAAAAGTTGGTGTTTCAACCGTAGGAAGAACAGAGAAATGTTTGCTGAAGAGTGACGTTGCAAAATACTGCTGAGGAAGTGGTGTTTCAACAATAGAAAGAAGGGAAAAACAATTGTTGGACGGTGTTGTTTCGTCAATGGAGAAATGTGAAGAATTGTTGAATAGTAGTGTTTTGGCAATGGGCAAATGTGAAGAATTGCGGAACCATGGCAATGGGAAAATGACGAAAGGTTGTTGACAGTGGTGTTTCAATAATGGGAAAATGACAAAAGGTTGCTGACAGTGGTGTTTCAGCAATGGGAGGAAGGGCGAAACAATTGCTAAACGATGTTTTTTCGTCAATGGAGAAATGTGAAGAACTGCTGAACAATGGTGTTTCATCAATGGAAGAAAATGGCGAGAAGTTTGCTAGATAGTGGTGTTTCGGTAATGGGAAAATGGATAAAAGTTGATGACAATGGTGTTTCAGTAATGGGGAAAATGGTGAAAGGTTGTTGAATAGTGATGGGGGAAAATGGTGTGAAATATTATTGAACAGTGGTGTTTCAGCAGTTGGGAAAGTCAAAAAGTTGTTGAACAGTGGTGTTTCGGTAATGGGAAAATGGCGAAAAGTTGTTGATAATGGTGTTTCAGCAATGGGGAAAATGGTGAAAGGTTGCTGAACAATGATGGGGGAAAATGGTGTGAAAGATTGCTGAACAGTGGTGTTTCAACAGTGGGGAAAGTAAAAAATTTGCTGAATAGTGGTGTTTCAGCAATGAAGAAAGAGCAAAGAGTTGTTGAACAGTGGTGTTTCAACAATGAGAAAGCTTGCCTCTTTTTGAAGTAGGATCGCCCTCTCTTAGTATGCCTTTTCTTTGATCAGGAATCTACAAAAATTGATTGTAACATGGTATTTCTTGACAGGGATTATTAGTAAACGAAATCTAATCTAATACTAAAGAAATTGAATTAAAGAGAATTAATTGCAATGAGGGGTAGGAGCCCCCTCTAAAAAGAGGTACTGAGAGTCTGCCACACATGTGGCCTTAAAATCTTCTTTGGAAATAGGGCTCTAGTATAGACGGAGTCGATGACCATTTACAAGTAGCAGTGTTTTAGAGTCATCGATTGTGAGGAGCCTTACTGTTCCATTGGGGAAAATAGTATCTACTTCGTAGGGTCCAAGCCATCTTGTACGTAGTTTCCCTTGAAATTATTTAAACCGAGAGTCATACAGTAGGGCCCAATTACCTTTTTGGAATTGCTTATGCTTGATAGTTTTGTCATGCCATTTTGATCTTTGCTGTTGAATCATAGTTGTCTGATGAATGGCATCTAGTATTTTTTCATCCAATTCATTAAGCTGCTACAACTTGGTTGTCTGTGCATCGATCAAATCAAGGTTGACAGCTGAAGCAGTCCTTAAGGTTTTGATTTCAAATTCCATAGGAAAGACAACACTCTTTCCATAAACTAATTCACAGGGATAGAATCCTGTAGTATTTCTCCAGGTAGTTCTGTAGGTCCATAATGCTTTAGGGAGCCTGTGAGACCAATCCTTTCTGTTTTCCTTCACTGTCTTTGTGAGAATGGCTTCTATTACTTTATTTGTGCTTTCCACCTATCCATTGGCTTGGGGGTGGTATGTTGTAGTCATTCTATGCTGAATATGATATTTCTGAAGGGTGGCTTTAAAACCACGAGAAGTGAAAGGAGGTCCTCCATCTGTAACTAATTCTCTTGGCACTCCAAATCTGATGAAGATGTCTTCAAATAAGAAATCTATAACTGCTTCTTCGGTCGCTCTATGGAGTGCTTTAGCCTCCACCCATTTGGTCATATAGTTTGTGTAGACCACTATGTAAACTTTTTGATTGGATGGGGGGTTAATGGGTCCTACAAAGTCTAAGGCCCATCTTTCAAATGGTTCAAGTACTATCTGGGGGTTTAATGGAATTACATCTCTATGATTAGGTTGGCCCATTCTTTGGTAGCTATCACAGGCCCAGACATATTTCTTTGCATCTTTAAAAAGTGAGGGCCAATAATACCCCATCCTGAGAATTTTATGTGTTGTTCTCTTATCAGCAAAATGCCCTCCACAAGGGCCATCATGATAAGATTTTAGTAGGTCATAAACCTCATATTCTCTAATGCACCTTCAGATTTCTTGATCAGGTCCTATATGAAAAAGGCACCCACTTATCCAACTATACCGAGCACTTTATTGAATGATTCTTCTTTTCTCTCGGTAGGATAGGTGTGGTGGTAACTTCCCTGCAACCAAGTAGTTAGCGATGTCTGCATACCAAGGTGAGTGAGCAGAAACTGCAAATAGATATTCATCAGGAAAGGAATAATCTACTGGAGTATCATCATCAAGTGTCAACCGAGAAAGGAAATCAACAACTACATTTTCTTTTCCTGGTCTATCTACAATTGTAATATCAAATTCTTGCAATAATAGTAACCATCTGGTGACTCGAGCATTTTTGATAGGTTCGTTCATTAGATATTTGATAGCTGAGTGATCAGTATGGACAAGAGTAGAATAGCCAGTGATGTAATGTCTAAATTTATTAATAGCATAGATAACTGCTAAGAATTCCTTTTCGGTAACTGTATAATTAAGTTCAGTAGGAGTCATATTCTTGTTGATGAAATAAATAGCATAAGGGAGATGATTTTCTTCTTGTCCCAAGACAACTCCTATTGCAGTATCTGAAGCATCAGAGGATATATGAAAAGGAAGTGTCCAATCAGGTCCTCTAAGGATAGGGGTTGTAGATAAATGATGTTTAAGTGTATTAAATGCTTCCTGGCAAGAATTAGTCCATTTGAATTCAACATTTTTCATCAGTAACAAAAACAGGGGAGAAGCTATTTTGGAAAAAAATTTGATAAATCTTCTGTAGTATCCAGCATGTCCTAGAAAAATTCTTACCTCTATTTGGGTTTTGGGAGTAGGAAGATCCTTAATGACTTGTATCTTGGATGGGTCTACCTGAATTCCTTGAGATGAAATAAAATGTCCAAGCACTATTCCTTCACTCATCATCATGTGGCATTTTTCTGTACTTAAGGAGATTTGGGCTTGTATGCATCGTTTAAGCACTTTCTCAAGGTTTTGTAGTGCTTCCTGAAAAGAAACACCATAAGGAGTATAGTCATCCATAAAAATTTCCATAGAGTCATTAAGCATATCAGAAAAGATTCCTACAACTGCTCTTTGGAAGGTTGCTGGTGCATTACATAGTCCAAGTGGGAGAACTCTATAAGCAAAGGTTCCCCAAGGGCTAGTAAAAGTGGTTTTATCTTGATCTTGGGGTGCAATTTTGATCTGGTTATACCCACTGAAACCATCTAAAAATGAGAAAAAATTCTTCCCTGACAAATTGTCTAACACCCGATCAATGAATGGTAATGGAAAGTGATCTTTTTTAGTAGCTTTATTTAAGGCTCTATAATCCACACATACTCTCCATTTCCCATTTTTCTTAGGAACTATTACCAACGGGGAAACCCATTCACTGTCTGATATAGGATAGATAAACCCTGCATCAAGCAATTTTTGAAGTTCTTCTTTAAGGATTTCTCTCAAATTAGGGTTCATTCGACGTTGAGATTGGCAGATTGGTCGACAATCTTCCTTAATATATATTCTATGAGTACATAATTCAGGAGATATTCCTTTCATATCTGTATAGTCCCATGCAAATGCTTCTTTATTTTCCAGAAGTAACTTCATTAATTGTTGTGTTTCAACATCTGTCAGGTTAGGGTTTATGTTCAGTGTTTTGCCAGGTTCAATTTCTACTGGTATGCTTTTAGAAGAGATGGTGGAATATGTTTGAGGTAGGTTTTCAGAGTTAAGGTTTTCCTGATTATCTGACTCCAACAGTGTATCTAGTTGGTTGTGAGTTTCTGGAGTCATCGAGGAGGGTTCACAAATAAAATTATTAATTACTTCATCCTCGGTGTTGTCTTTAAGGCTTAGAGCTTGTCCGATAGTCAAGATGGGTTGAGTAAGTTGATCATCAAAGTCTACCCATACTGAATTATCATTATTAATCAAGGGTGTAGCGTGAGGGTAGAGGGTAAGTTGTTTAGTTTTGTAACCATTGGAAATTGTCATTGAACCTAATCTACAGTTGATAAAAGCATCTGCTGTGGCTAGCCAAGGCCTACCCAAAATTAGAGGGTGGCCCCCCAACTTTGTTTTAGGTTGTAGTACCACAAAGTCAGCTGGATAATTCCAGGATTCTACTGAGATAATTAGGTCTTCAATGACTCCCTCTTGTTTGATTGTGGATCGGTCAGCTAATTCTAGGATAGTTGGGGTGTCTCTGGTTTCATTTTGCAATTGTAACAGTTGTGAGGTTTCCAGAGTCATAATGTTGATAGAGGCACCTAAGTCTACCAGAACTCGAGGGATTATCGTTTTTCCAATTTGTACTGAGACGATAGGGTGGATGGGATCACCATATTTAACTGGAGGGGATTTACCTAACATTAGTGCAGACAAGTCACCCATAACATGGACTGTGAGGGGATCCTTAATTTTCCTACCAGGATTCTTAACACAAATGTATCACATCGTCCTGGCATAAATAGGTACATCTCGGAGTGCTTGTAGTAGAGGAATTTTGACATAAAGATTCTGTAATTCCCCTAGAAGATTGAAAGCTGGTGGCTCAGGCGTTTTAGTCAAAGCTAAACACTCGGGAAATGGTGGTTTTGGTGTTTCAGCAACATTGTTAGAGGATGATTGTACCTCTTCAGGTACATCATTCTCTTTTGTTTCCTCTTTATCAGAAGAGGTTACATCAGCTATGATAGGTTCTACTATTCTCCCAGATCGTAAATGAATATCGTTGCATTGCGTAGGGAGAAGAGAAAATGTAGGCTAGTTATGAATATCAATGCACTGCACAACTTTATTATTGGGGTTAGGGTTAGGTTGTATAGGTAGATGGGGTCTCATCATTTGATTGTTTGGTGGAGTACCTAATGGTAAGGAGAGTGGTTGTAGAAATTGTGATTGAGGTAATTGATTTGGGCATGGGAGTTGTTGTCCTCTCCAATTTGGATTCCATTGGTTCTGATATGGTTGTTGTTGTTGTGGAGGCCAAGGAGTCCACATTGATGGATCAACAAATGGTGGGTTAGTTTGTTGCATGGGTGGGTAATTCATTTGATTTGGATATTGCATTTGATTATAGGGAGGGTAACTCATTTGATTGAAAGAAGGATAGTTATTCCAACGATTAGAAGATGTAAATGGCATGTTAGGATTCATACCTTGTCCCCACGGTTGCCATTGTCTTCTCTGTGTCAGTAGATAGACAACTTCAGCTTCTTAATCAGTTGGTTGTAATGTTGCCTTGATCCCTGGTAAAGATGGACATTGTTGAGTTTCATGATATTTATCACAGATGGTGCAGATTGGATTTTTTTCCAATGGACATTCCCTTCGTGGGTGCTTGTCTCTGCATTTAGAACAAAAGATGGACATGGCTGCTTCTGCTTCTGCTTGCTTCTTTTGAATCTGCAGGGTGTCAATTTGTGAGGCAAAAGAGCTTAACATTTCATTTTTAAAACCTTCAAGTAAATTACCTATTTCGGCTCTTGTTGCTCCCCCACTGGCTGACTTTTGGACTCTTGAAAATGTGGTGTCCCTGCTATTTGATCTATTTCTTGAAGCTCCTCTTGAACATCTTTTACATAGATTAACAATTTCATCATATGATTCCTTAGATATGTCCCCTTTTCCAAGCATATTCAACATATCTAGACAGTCATCCCTTACTCCTTTTAATAATATGGTTTTAATAATATCTTTACTTACATTGGGGTGACTGGATCTTTGTAGATTATATTGTAGCCTTTCTACAAATTCCTCTAGATTTTCATCCTCTTTCTGCATCATCTTAAATAGTTCCTCCCTTTTTTCTCTTGTTTGGCAATAGTCCTGGTACTTATTCAGGAATTTCTATTTCATTTGGTCCCATGTTGTGATTACGTGGCCTCCAAGACTCATGAACCATCTTAGTGCATTTCCTTTCAATGTTGCTGGAAATAGTTTTAATTTTTGAGCATTGGAAATGTAATCATAACTTTTGCATAATATATCAAACTCAAAAAGGAATTCATCAGGATTCTCTGAAGACAAACCATGAAATTTAGGTAGTGCTGAGAGTGGAATTTTCTTCATGGGGGCTACCCCTCTAGGAAGATCACCAATAGGAAATCCTAATGTGGAAAAAGAGTTTTCATCATTTACCTCTCCTTCGGGACCTGCCTGTTCTTCATGATGCAATTCTTCATTATACTCATCCATGTTTTCTTCTGTCTGCTCCCCTGCTATGCTTGATCTGTCCTCAATGTTTCCTGCTAGTTTCAGGACTGTTTCACGACTCCAAACTTCTTTCCCCGTCTCAAAATTTGCTTGAAATGAAGGTTGGGATTTTGGTTTTAGAGAGTTTGGTCGTTGAGCAGCAGATTCAGACTTTGATATAATCTCGTCAATATAAGTCTTTCTTCCTCCTCTTCCTCTGCCCCTGCCACCTGTAGGGTTAGTGTCTCTGGGGTCTCCACATCCTCTCATGCAATATTTGTATCTGAAAAATCATAAGTGCTTTTGAAATCTATAATTACCTTCCCTGGCAATGACACCAAAATGTTGGTCACTATAATTGCTTATTTAACTAATCAATCAAGTGCTACATAAATTGTCAACCCAGGGAAGTCTGTTTATTTCAAAGGTAACCATGCACTATATATGCTCAATCTCAAAAGCAACCTAGAGTTGTAGTAAAAACATATTGATCATACTTTGCCTTGAACAAACTCAAGTTCTAACTTGAATTACAGGAAAACAATCTACCTATTGCAGAGTTCAATGTTAAAGAAATAACTGTCCAAAGAATCCTGGATTACATTAAGAAAATAACAACTTGGAAAATAAATCCTTCAAGACACTACAAAAGGAAAGACCAACTATTCGATAACCAAAGAACAGGACCCTATTCCCAAAGCAGGAATCTTCAACACCTGTTTCCGATCACCACACTTTTATGAACTCATTGCTGATTAAAATGATTAACACACACTGAAGACTAACTATCTCTAACCGAGAACATGACCCTATTCCCTAAGCAGGGAACTTCAACACCTGTTTCTGATTAGCACACTTTCATAAACTCATCATCAAGTGAAATAATTGACATGTACTGAAGGCTAACTATCCTTAACAGAGAACATGACCCTATTCCCTAAGCAGGAAACTTCAGCACCTATCCCTGATTATCAAGATTTCATGAATTTACCAAACATGATTGCTAACTAGAATGATTAACAGTTATTCAAGCATGAATCATATGAAAATAATGTAACATTCAGTAAAGTAGAGTTTTCAACAAGACAGAGTTCAGTAAAGTAGTGTTTCAGCAAAACAGAGTTCAATAAAGTAGTGTTTCAACAAAACATAATTTAATCAAGGCATGAATAGAAATAATACTAACACACTATAAAGCTAATGGGTGAATCTTGTGAAGAAGGTGGGCCCTCCCTTCTCACAAGATTCCCCTGAAACGAAAGTAACTAGAGAGAAATGCTCAGAACAATCTTTTATTCATCTGTCAACTATGTTACATTACAATATGAAGTAAAACACGTCCCTCTCTGTAAATCCTTTCTTTGTAAAAACAAAAGATCCTCTCCAATGGTGATTTCCTCTTATTTAAAGAGGAGAATCCCTTTGATACAATTTGATCAACAATTTACAGGTGTACATCGGAGTCCTATTCTTAGTCAGATCGACTTTCTAAACTGGAATAGGATATCCTAGTCTCCCGCAACAGAATGCTATTACAAATGCTGAGTGAGGTGTTGCTATTGTGGCTGGAGTAACAACTTCTTTATTTGTCTTCGTGTTACTGCTGTTGTATGTTGTTTCAGCATCGCAAATCGCGGGCTGTTTCAGCCACCGGATTTGCGTTTTGACTGTTTCATCAACTTGGTCTCAGGCAGCAACGATGGTTAATGCTTAGCTCAAGGTGCGACTGTCATGGTCAATGTAACAATTTTGTGTTGCTTTTTCAGCATTGTAGACCGCGGGCTGTGTAACAGATTCTTCTGTGTGAGTTGCTGTTTCAACATTGTTGACCATGGACTGTGTAACAAATTCTTCTGTGTGAGTTGTTGTTTCAGCATCATTGACCACAGAGAGTGTAGCAGTAGTTGTTTCAGCATCATAGACCATGGAGAGTGTAACATCTTCTTCTGTGTGAGTTTTTGTTTCAGCATAATGGTCCACAGACTGTTTCGGCAACAAGCCTCAATGCTAATCTGTATTTTGAACTGTTTCAGCACTTATACATTTCTGATCAATGGTTAAGTACGAGAGTAATGTAAAATTATATGCAAAACAGATTAAACATATAGTGAAGAGAAGAGACGTTGTATACCTTTGGAAAGATAGGGTAAAGTGATAATGTGAGTTTAAATGTGAGTGAAACAAGGGTGTAATGGTGGAAAAAAGTGTGAGCAAAAAGGTACATTGTGTGGTCCTAACAGCTGCCATAGTGCATGCCTTGAAAATGTGGAGGCATTACCTCCTAGGGAGAAAATTTGTACTTATGATAGATCACTGTGGATTGCGATACCTGTTTGATCAACCAAAGCTCAATGCTAGACAAGATAGGTGGATGCCCCTCCTTAGCGAGTTTTATTTCGAGATCAAACACATTAAAGGAAAGGAAAATAGGGTGGCCGATGCCCTTAGCAGAAGTATGAAAACAATTCACCTAGAAGCGGTGAGAACCTACGAGACAGATGTCAAGGAAAGAATTAGAATTGACAAGAAAAAGATCCCTTCATCTGGACCGTGACCATGTACCTACAGCAAGAACCTACCGGAGTCAAATATGAAGGCTAATAGAAGACCGAAGGAGGTCTGGTCACTTTCAGAAGCAGATTTTATATCCCAGATTGTGATGACTTGAAGAGGTTCATTATGGATGAACTACATAAAAGACCCTACTCGGGTTATCCAGGGACTAGAATACTAGAAAATGATCACTGCCACCAGGAAACAATTTTATTGGCTTGGATTGAAGAAAGACATAGCTGAGTACCTAGCCAAATGCATAGAGTGCCAACAGGTTAAAGAAGAACATCGACACCCAACAGGATTATTGCAACCTTTACCAATCCCAGAATAGAAATGGTAAACCATCTCCATGGACTTCATCACTGGATTACCAACCTCAACCAAACAAAATGATGCCATTATGGTGGTGGTGGATAAATTGATCAAGTATTCTCACTTCATCCCCATCAAGTCGACCTGAAAGGCAATCGATATCGCCCAGGTATTCATGAAAGAGATATTAAGACTGCATGGTATGCCGAAAGAGATAATGTCTGACAGAGACACGAAATTTACTTCCAACTTTTGGAAATCACTGATGGCTGGTTTAGAGACCAAGTTGTTGTTTAGCACCACCTATCACCCTCAAACCGATGGACAGATAGAAAGAGTGAATCAAATACTAGAAGATATGTTAAGGATGCATGTAACGCATCGACCCAAGAAGTGGGAAGACTACCCGCCACTGGTAGAATCCACCTACAACAATGGATACCAAGCATCCTTAAAGATGAGTCCCTTTGAAGTCCTCTATGGTAGACCATGTCACACTCTAGTCAGCTGGATTAATCCCATAAACAGGATTTCTTTTAGACCCAACATGTTGAAAGAAATGGAACAACAGGTGACTTAGATAAAACAAAACCTGAAAGTCGCTCAGAACCGACAGAAAAGTTATGCCGACCAAAAGATAACTCCAAGAGAGTTCAAGATGGGAGACCACGTATATCTCAGAGTTAGGCCCAGGAAGAGTTCCCTGAAAATGGGAGCTTGTGCCAAGTTGGCACCTCAGTATTGTGGACCCTTTGAGGTTCTAGATAGAGTGGGACCTGTAGCCTATAGGCTAGTACTTCCTCCCACAGTAAAAGCACATAATGTTTTCCATGTT
>ML779241.1:1418277-1471517 GCA_009831015.1 Picea engelmannii | reverse complement strand
GGGTGATAAATTAAATTAAAAAGGACATTTTTTGAAGAATTAAATTATGTAAAATCTTGATTGATGGTTAAGCACAAAACTTGCTAATTTAGAACTTAGACCAAAAAGGGGAAACTTTAATACAAAAGGAATGTGGAACATAGTAGGGAATCTAGTCTAGAGAACTTAATAAATTCAAACTCAAATATTCTTTAAGAAAGAAGCCAATCATTAAAAGGAATGTAAGGGAATAAAGGGACATTGAGGTGGGTGAGGGAAATAGGAAAATTAAGTTAATTAATTAACTAAATTTTTGGTGCAACTAGGGGATCGGGTGACAAGTGTACGGGGGAGAGTTTTCCTAATAATAAATTTGATAAAGCAAAATTGGTGTGTTTTTGGAAACAAGTCACTAATAAAACTCTATAAAATAAATGGCGAAGGAGGGGGATGGATCACGTCTGGTATGCGTAAGCTTATGCTACCATATTTTACACTTGACTAATTTTTCTTGTGGGAGTTGGGACACCCAGCTCGGATAACGAGTGGTAGCTCGACCTTGTGAGGTGAGCTGGGAGCTAGTTTTCTATGGTTTGTGAGTGTGGCCCCTTTGCGGCTCGGAGGGCTTAGGAGGAAGAAGAGTACCCTTAGCGTTGGCTGGGAGGTAACAATGAGGTCTCAACAGTTAGCGAGTAGGAGCTAGTCGAAGCGCAAGTGTGGGACAATGACTTCATATTCATCATTGTCAACAACAATATTTCAGGTAAAACTATTATTATATTGTTATTTAATTTATAATTTCATGGTAGCGGTAGTCGGACGATGATTTTTTGTCATTATTTTACTTGCATATGTATTTCTATGTTAATAACAACCTTTGGTTTTAGTAATTCCTATTTATAATTGCAATGGGTTAAAGGAAAAACTAATCTGGATATACACTAATCTGGTTAAAGGAAAAACTAAGACTTAAGAGCACATTCTTTCTAGACAATGATTTTTTTATTATCAAATTGTCATCTAAAAATAACCATTATTTAACCTATGTGTTAATGTTGTATGAGATTTAGAAAAGGATTTTACGATGTTTGCAAGAATTTGTGAGTGCAAAGAGGGTATGACACGGGAAAATATTTTCAAGCCACTCAATCCCGGTAATAATGCATTACTACTATCGATCTCAACTTTAGTCTCCAAATATCTGGATTATATCTTGCACAATTTAGGTGTGAATTTGGGTGAATTCATTATGCACTTATTCACTTAGTTATTGTCATAAGCTTTGGATTCAAGTAGACTTTTTCATTGGAATTGTTAAATTGTTTTAGAATCCAAGGGAGGTTATTCATAAGATATTGGTGAACCATGTAGAAATTTGCATCATACGAAGCAAGAAGATATACAAAAGTTGAAATCTTTTGAGGACGATAACACAATAAATGCTCTTAGTAACAAACAAAATATTTCAAACTTACAAAGTAGACACACAAATTGGGATCATCTATCCAAAGATCCTAGTTCTCAGTCTTACAACCAATGGATGGATTTTTATTATCTTAACAATCCAATATAAGATGCGTGGAGCAGTGGATTAGCAACAGAGATACACGATATCTCTCTATTGAAAATGGGGGTGGCTTACAAGTTTTGTTGGAATTAGAACAAGCCTGGAATGAAATAGTTTAGTTGGTATTTCAATGGTTGTTACAAATGTAGTTTCATGATGAAAGTGAAGGCATATAACATAGAATATATCATTCATCAAGGTCACTGAGGAAAATAGATATTTTTTTGTTGTTGCTTTAACTAATGTCAATACATTCCTTTCCTATCCTCAAGAGCATAAATTGGTTATTAAGTCCATAAGTCATGTTTAGGGTTAAATCCTTTTGGATTGAATTCTTGAGTGTTTGATGTTTGAGATATGTTTTGACATATGAAGTTTGTGAAGGACATCCAATATGAATGATTGAGGACATTCAAAGGATAGACTAATTTTAAGTTGAATAGATGTGCCTGTGTAATATGATAATGTACAAATTATGAACATGCACACTTACATGTTAATAGTTATATATTGGTCTCAATCTCATGAGTTAGTAAAAAATCTATTATTTCATCTACCCACGTATTAATTTCAATGAAAACATAAGCATGCATTCACACCATGCATCCAAATAATGCATTCAAATACTTCCTTCAAGCATAGCTATGCTTGAAGGAAGTATTTGAATGCATGGTGTGAATGCATGTGTATGTTTTCATTGAAATTAATATGTGGGAAGATGAAATAATAGATTTGTTACTAACTCATGATATTGAGACCATTTCAGGGACTACTAGATATTGCAACAAGGATGTTGCATGTCGACGAAGGGTTGAATATGTTGATGATATAGTTTCTTATGGTAGACAAACTTGTGCAAAGGAAAAAAACAAGAGGATGCTTGTTGAGATGGTTGATGAAGGGATCACATGAGAATCCATAAGGCATCAAATGATTAGATAGCATTAAGATATGATGATGGCAATTGCGTAGGTATGAAAACTAATAACAACATGTGATCTAAAAGAATTGGGTAAGGATTCCTTTAGACATATTTTATATGTTTAAACAATGTATTCATGGTTGAATACATGTGTGTCATTGATACCAATGGGGTATGTTAGAGGAAGAAACCTTTGGTATGCAAAGATGGTTAGAATCTCTGTCGTGCGTTCATAAAAAATTTATGTTATGTTTGAGATGATTTTTGGGTTGTTTTGAATGTTGAAACAAAAGGATTATGTGCATGAACAATTATATTTGTTTGGTTGATTGAAAGTTCAGATTTCATGTAGGATGGTATTATATAAGGCGATGAGTTTAATTCATAATGAAAACTATGTGATACCGCATGCAAGAGCCAAACATTATGAGAAGAATCCCATACTTGGGAAATTTGAATTCCTATATGAAAACCAATTTGAAATTAATAAGTGGAATTTGATGTTTGTGTTAAATGAATGCAAATGATGTTCTCTTTGCAACACATTTTCTAATCTCCACCCCTTCCCAGAAAACATAAGATATAACTCTAATCATAATTTGATCTGATCTGACACTCCAAAGGGTGCATTGAAATCTCACATCTTTCTGACTCAAACATTCATTTCAACTTGGGTGTACTGCAATCTCATGATGTCTGGGCCTACAAATGGTTCATTACAATCTCACTATCTCTCTGCTTCCAAATAGTCCTTTCAATTTGGGTGCACTGCAATCTCATAATCTCTTAGCCTCCAAACAATAATAATGTTCATTTCAGTAGGTTCCTTTCCTGCAAATATCTTGTCACTAGACCCATATCTTGACGTAGACCATGATCTAGACCACCACATAGAGATAGATATATATTTAGACATTGACCTAGAGCTTGATGTAGACCATGACATATACCCCCCTAGATCCATCTAAGCCTAGGCATAACTTATAATCAATCATTAACCCTATATTAAATCGAGCCATGGGTTCACTATGCATATACCTTGTGTACAACCATTGCACCCACATCACCCACATATTGGTTCTCTAACCATTTCCCTATCCTTGAAAACACTTTCAATCCTAACCCCTTAGGCCTTAGTTGTCCCCATACCCCTATACATGTTTATTCATAAAGAGGTTTGGTGTATATTAAATTCTATATATGTTGCATTAAGAGCATGCATGTGCTTCTGTGACTTGATTGAGTTGGTAGTTTATGCTCAGCAGGAATGCCCACCATGCATGTTCCTGTTGGGAATTGTAAAGTGACATTAGTGAGGGCATGTTCCATTGATTCTATCAGAAATGAACCATTGAAGGCATGAGGTGAATATGTTAGAATGGGGATCACAAAGGAACCATCATTTTCTTATGGATATGGTGAACCATATATTCATGTTAGAATTTATCCATTGGTGAACCATAAAAATACATTGACAGATCCATAATATCTATAGGACATAATCAAAATATTATACATATCTAAATGGTGATTTTTCAATTTAGCAATCAAAACATAACAATTCAAAAAACATTAAACATAACTAGAATTGATGCCTATATAAGCTATGCTGAAAGGAGAAATCACACCTGATCTGATGAGTTGGTCGACAATATAGTTGGAATGGTTGACCCCGCGTGTTTCTCTTCAGCTGTATGACCCTCTGTTAGTCTTGATATTCCCTCAATCGACGAAGAAAGATCTTAAAGTACCTGCCAAAATCATTCAACCTCCATAAATATATAAAAAATCAATACAATTCATATTTGTAGCGCATTATTTACTCTAAGATGCATTTTTACGAGAGTGTCAGAACATACCTGAATGACCTCCTCTTGGTTTTGAGAATAATTTATTGGAGCCACACATCTAATATTTGATCAAACTGCCTCCCTTGATTTGAAGTAGTATCAATGAAGTCAACATTGACTTTGTTGTTTCACTATTGGATGGAGGGAGGTTTGCTTCAAGATTAATTAGCTCCAATAAATTATTCCTTACTAAACAGGGCCAACCATGTTAAATAAAAATCTCTTATGGCCCCTCCCCCCCCCTCACATCACTCTCAATTCCCCAATACCCAACATATAAATATATTGAAATATTTACAGCAAAAAAAACATATAGACATACCAATATTCACAACTATTTATAATGAAATAAAATGTTTCCTTGATCCATTTGGAGTGAGCTCAATTTTCCTATGATCAAAGTAACAACTATTCCATAACATCATATACTACACTAAAGCACTTTACATCTAAAAACTAGAGAATAGAAATTGATGTGGAAAGAGGCTTTATTCTATTCCATCATATGTCTTGGTTGGAGTATTAAAATGTACCTATAAACATCATAGAACTCATCCCACTTTGATATATAAGTGAAAACATGTTATTTTTCCAATATTTAATCATAAACTCACTCAAAATACTAAAATTAATGCTTTGGAAAATAATAGGTCTAAACTCATATGTAATCATGAAAATGGTCTTAATGTAAGGCTGTGGGAAAGAAAAATATGGTGAAAATAGATTTTATATTAAATAGTTATTAAAATATTCATGTACATCATCATTTAGTACTTTTATCTGGCCTCTTCTTCTTATCCCTATAGTTCCTAATCATTTCAGCAATATCTACATCTTCGTTCTCTAGGTGCTCTTCAAAATCTGATTGTGTTTGTGTCCTCTCACTTAGAGCATGCCTAGTCACGGGGTACTCATGGGGTATTGGAGGATGCTATGATGAGGCATCACATACAAAAGAAGAAAATACAAATTTAGATGGCAAGTTTTTAAATATCATTGAACTAGTTTAGTAATATTAAAAAAAACACTTGCAATGTCATTATTTACCTAGTGCACTGGTCGACACCATTGGAATGGCTTCCCCCGCGTGATCCTCTTCAACTGTATGAGCCTCGAGTACAAAATTCTCTTCCATTGAGACCACAAACTTTATAAGGACAATCAAAAATGTATAAGTAAAAAAAAATAGAAGTAAAAAATGTATAACTACAAAATTATTAAGTATATGATTAAAATATAGCCATATTACCGTCATGTGCCAGCTCAGTCGTAACACCATCGTGGTGCTGCACCCCAATGTAAAATTGGGAGTGCATGGGAGAACCATATTTTGGTTGCAAACTACTATCAACGCACTGCTCTCCAATACTAGTGCGTTTGTTGACAGTGTTTCTCCCCTGATTAAAATAAAGTTGAAAATATTAATAATATCCAACATGATTGTATTATTTTAATAATAAAGGTTAATGTGGATTGAATTTTATTTACCTTATCCTGCAAAGTGGTTCTTGGTATCTTCCCCAAGGTTTTTTGGTGTTCAACTACAAATTTATAGCCGTACTTGTAACCAACTTGGAGGTCTTCCTCCGTGGTTTCAGTACCAAACTCGTCACCCTGCATTGCATAAGAGTATGCATTTTTAATGTTATTCACTGCAATTACCTAAAACTTTTAAGGCGATAAAATAATATATTTAGGTACTTACAATTTTTGACTGCAACTTCAAGTAGCCTCCCTGGCCACATTTGGAAAGCCTTTATTTTGTTTCCTTTGACGTGTCAGTGAACCTATCATCAAAATTTTCAAGTATATTAATATATACCATGATTGTATTTACATCTAAAAACAATTGAAGGTATTGAATTGAAATTGTAATTTACCTTATGGGACCAGAGGGTTTTTTCCCTTGATATGTCAATTTCTTCTCTTTTGCGTCCTGAATAAGGGCCTTCCACTCCCTCTATGGAATCATCATAGGATGATCATACCTATCATTTTGTTTCAAGTGCTTCCTATATGTTTCTTGCATATATTTTAAATATTGTCCAGCTGCGGCGGTGGCCAAGGTCTTATTAAATGTGTCTACACCAAAAAGGCTTTCTTGATAATCCATCAATTCTTTTTTGAGGTTGGAATTATGGAAATTCCACCTCTCCCATATGGTTCGACCAAAAATCAACAATGCCTTATTATCCAAGGACCTATAAAAATTGGTATTCCCTACACAAAATGATTATATGATTATTAATTTAAAAATAATAATTTAGATGATTTATATTTGTCTACATAGAGAACATGAAACAATTAAAATTTTAAAAATTACCTGGGACTTTCACTTGCTTTAATGGAATCCCTTCCTCATTGACCATAAATGTGCCCTTAAGGGTCCCTATGTTGGTCACATGTATTACTTTAGGAAAAGCAACCATATAGTTTGTCAAATCATCAGCCTAATCTCCGTCACCACCTCCAAATCCTACCTATGTGGATGCTTCCTCGGTGTGTGTGTCGTGGCTCCCACCTAATGGTGTGGAAGGTGGAGATATGAATAGCTGCATCCTGGAAGCTATACGAGGGCTTGCGTCGGGACCCTGTGGTGTCTTCGCAACACCACTACTATCGACACCATGCATGTCGGTGTCAACCGGATCCAAATATATAAGAAAGAAAACATTTTTTCATTTAGATAATGTAAAAGTTAAAAATCAATCTTTCATAATTGATCTTATGACATAAAAATAAAACCACTTGAAATTATGGTTATTACCTTATATGTATTAATCCTTGTCATAACTTCTTTGATCCTTTCTTCTACCTCAGGAGTTTGATCTAGAATATCTAACAAGTGAGCTATTTCCTTGTTTTCTTTATTGATCTTTTTTCTAATTAAAACCATAGGGTCGGGGGATTCATACAGATCCCTTTAGCCGAGAAAATCATCATGAACATCATGTTTTGAGGCCTCATTTGATTTACCATGATTAGCCTGCCACATTATAGTAAAATTAGAACCGTGATCATTATCATGAGAAATGCATTCACATGTATGAGAAATCCTCCCTCTTTATTGACATCCAAGGAGGAATGTTATTGTTGATAACAAAAATAGGACACACTAAGTAAACAGACCGAAGCTCTCCAAATGTATTAACACCATAAAGAACATAATGAAAATCATAAAATATAAGAGTCATTGCTTACAAGTTGGGTAAATTAGTATACGTACCGCCCCCATAATAACAACAACTGTATCTATTCGATTCAAATTGTAATCAATCAATAACTCTTCCCCTGCAACTATTGATTTTATTGCACATACAAATACACAGTTTCCTTCTCGCCCCTCAAATAAATAATTGGGTTTGTTATTTGTGGTCGCGGGTCTTGTACTATTTATAAACCTTGCAATAGTCCTCATTGCTTTTGGTCTTCCATCAATATATATAGTTTCTCCTTTATTTTGATCATTGTCTTTTAGCTGTATATAATTTGCATCCAAGCCATATCTTCGCATATTTTTTGTATATTGGACTATTCGTATCCAATATTTGTAGATATAACACGGTCTGACGTACTTGATCAATTCAATTAATACGTCGTAATAGAACTTTATGCCATCCATGGAAAATAGCCCCAAACCATGTAATGACGATGGAGCAAATTGGTATATCCTTTCGTTTACACAAAAAACAATGTTTATTTCAGGAATATCCTTGGGTACCCATCGTTTCACTATATGTTTGTACCTCAAGGGAACCTCAATGTCGTCTATGCATAAGAACATGATCCCCCTTTCGCAATAAAAAATTCCATGCGTCTATGGAATTTTCTTCTGATCTTCTCACCTCTGGTTGGTCTCTACCTGTTAGAACTACTAGATGTATCACTTTCCTCTATTCTACCTGAGCTCCCCTCACTCAATGAAGATAGATATGACAAATAAATTTTTTCTTGTACGTCCTATAACACCATTAATGAAAGAAACAATCAGTCAATCAAGATGTAACACTATTTCATTACTAGTATCTTGTTTGTATCATAGTAAGCTCATAATGATTACCATAGTGTTACTCTTTCACAATTGTATTATGCTCTATTAATATTGGTATACTATCTGGGAATTATAGGGGCCTATTTGGAGTCAAATGAAACATGCCAACAAGTGGAGGTAATAGGACACGATGCTAGTTGGAATACCCCAGAACTTATGCCATTAGACAGAGACTCAATCCTAAGGGGTTGCAATCAATGTAATGATAAGGAGAAAATCCTCAATTAAATTTGAGAGAATTATTAATATGCACACCCACTATACTTTGGTTTATAGACATGTCCATTGTCATCCTAAAGATGTGAGACCCACTGTTTGAAGGTGTTAAGTCACTGGTAACTCACTGCTCTGCATCACACATGCCATATCCTGCAATAGGGGAACAATATCCTAGGTGAAAACCTAGGGTGTCCTTCGAAGAACCATGTCTGGGGCATCGCGATCAAAACAAAATATGAAATCAAGTAAGTCCAATGCTCATAAGGTATAATAGTCGTTAAATCACTCAAATTACGTTGTTACTTAAGTTATAAGCCACACGAACAATTCACATCAGTATCCCTTTCAAATTTCACACTAGCACCTTAGGACTATATGTAAGTTGGAAATTTTGAATATGGGAGGACCTTCATCTGGATTGATTAGATGTTCCACCCAAAATAGTGAAAGAAAATACCCAAGAAGAGGAATATGTCCTAGGAAAAGTAGTGAAAGAAAAGACCCAAGTAGAGGAATATGTCCTGGGGAAATTAGTGAAAGAAATGAACCCTTCAAGAGTAATTGTGATAGTGATATGGATCGAGGTTAATTCATAGCTTATGGTGTCATTGAGTACATTTCTATGAGTGCCTTTGTGCAGGGTGCACTTGCTTTGAGTTACCACTTTATAAGCGCTATGTTTTTCCAAACCCCTAAATCTGCTATGTTTGAGTTACCACTTTCTAAGCGCTTTGTTTTTCCAAGTCCCCTTCATAAGGTTTCAAGCTATAACATCATTGCTTTGGGACTAGGGTGAACGCAGAAAGGGTAGAGATCAAGTTTGGATTGGCTTTTAGAGTCCCTTTCTATTCTTTCTTTCTTTCTTTAGCATTATTTTTTTTGTATGTTTCTTTTTCTTAGCAGTTGCAATCAACCTCTGGGCCTTCAACCCCTCTTCTCATAATAAAATAGACCATGACCTTTTACCGAAGCTTAGTAAACTGTGACAGGCTCCAGGATGGAAATTTTTAAGTATGGTGGGAAAATAGAATGTTACCGTTTTGAGGTCCCCCCAATGGTACCCCTTTTCCCCAGGTGGTGACAACACGAGACTAAGGCACACATGTTGGAAACCAAAGTGAAACAATGAAACAAACATACATCTTGAGCTAATGATACATTATCCACAACTTCAACCAATGATCATCATCCACATGCCTAGTATATTAAGCACGACACTTCACATGAAAGAAGGACTAACATACCTCATGGTGACACTTGTTTACCATCTCCCATGCATTGAATTGACATGATGTGATGATCTTGGCTGATCTAAAGTATAAGAGGCAATCTGAGGGGGGATGTTGGGTTGCTATTTGTGGACATGTTGATCATCATCATTGTTGGGATCACTATCTTCATTGCGGACCATGAGACATGGTCTCCTCTAATTACCCCTAGGCATGGGGGGGTAACAGGAACAAATATCTCATTATAGTTGATGCCTTCTTGTTGAGAAAATCCTTTTTCTACCAAGCAATCTTTATGACACTCAACAACACCTTCAAAGGTAAATTTGGTCTTATAGACCCATGGACATTTTATGATGTCCTTCCCTTGAGGACGAGTCACAAAATACCAAGTATGATTCTTCAAAATATGATTCATCTCATCTTGCATAGCTTATTCCCATTCAGGTTGTCCTTGTTCATCTGAGTAAGAGATAGGATCACAAGTCTCAAGAACACGTGCACATCTATGATGATAGGAACCTTCGGCACTACAACCATAATGGTTGAAGGTGTCAAAGGAGTACCATTGACTATAGTGGGTATGGGAGTTGAAGGACTCCTGGTATATTTCTGAATTGATTCAATACTCATTCTCGTATGATCACAAGTCTGGTAAGTGGAGGTGTATGTACCACGTATGATAAATTTATGCCTTTTAGAAGGAAAAGACACAAAATGCGGTGGTAACTATAACAAGCGGTAAGAACTGTGGGGAATATGGTTTGGCTCCATGATGACTCAAGACTCGTGATATAAAAAAAACAAATCATAAGGCCAATTAGTAATCAAAGAGCACACCAAAGTAAAATAAACAAAATGCCAATATGCACACAAATAAGTAATGGGCCTCCCTCTCTAAAGTAGGTATGCCTTGCCCAAGAGGGGCCTAAGACTCCTCTGCTAAAGATCGAAGGTAACATAATTAGTTATAAGGGCCTTCGTGGGGTTAATAACCAGTCGGTCAGATCTCCCCAAAGAAGTAATCCTCGATAAAGGTTGTGTGTTTTTCGACCCTTATCTAACCCAGGGTACCTACAGAATAACCCCTGTAAGTAACCTATGTGGTACCTAATTCAAGTAACTAAGCAACCATGATATAACCGATGCACAGGCAAACAATCGTAATTCAGATCCACCATATGGGCAGGGTAACAAATCCTAAAACCTCAAAGGCACCGCCTCTCATAGAGGTAAAGGTACTAGCAAGATACCCATATACGAATATTAGATCCCCAAAAATATATCTGATGCTAAGAAGGTATCGGGGGGATATCCCTTCAACCAACCTCATGTGACCTCGTTCTTAAATCCGATGTAAGCGGAGCCTCCAGATATTACTGATTATACAATAGATTTCTCCATGCCCTTAGTCAGACACATATGTTGATTTAATAGCCTTGGAGAAGTTTACTCACAAAATCCTATTCCAAGGCTCTAAATCCTAAGCTAGTTTGTGCACCCTAGAAAATAAAATTGTTAGTAATCAATTTTAAATTATAAGCATTACTTTTAGTGGCCTTTATTACTAAAAAAGGTGCGGTCATGAAACTAATGATGTTATGACTCAGCAAGTAAAAAAAATGAATATGAACACAATGCAAAGTCCTAACTTCAATTCCCAATAAATGATATGCTTTTCAAAATGCAATTTTCAATTTAGTTCTACAATTCTAAATAAGATGCAATCTTTATTTACATGTACTAAAATCAATGATAAAGACCATACATTCATGTTATAATTTATCCATTGGCGAACCATACATTCATGTTAGAATTTATCCATTTGTGAACCATAAAGCTACATTGGCAGATCCATAATATCTAGAGGACACAATCAAAATATTATACATACCTAAATGGTGATTTCTCAATTTAGCAATTGAACATGCAACAAACAAATTGAGGTAGTGTTGAACATCATGCCTCATACATGGCGAATAAAATTTTTGTTGTAAAGTTGCAACTATGTTTGATGTGACAAAATTCCCAGCCAACTTCAAGAAATGAAATCACCAAATCAACAAATCCCTAGGTTCATTTGCAAGTGAGCACATCCTATCAAGTCAATACAAAAGGTCTTTATTCATATGAAAATGGACTGAATTAATAATAAGTCTTGTGTAGGTAGTGTGGCATCCTTATTGAATGGTTTCATAAACTTTCACAAAACTTATGTGTGTATTGTAGAAATATTTCTAGTGTTCCATATCACACCTTTTTGTGTTAAGAACCACTGCAAATGCTATTGGTGGTCAACTCGAATAGTAGTCTACAGTTTTATCTCTTCAATGTAAATGTTTGATAACCAATTGGAATTTATATAAGAAATTCCATTTCATATGTTTTGTGTTCTCAATTTTTCTCTAGGTATGTAGTGGCTTATGGTTAGATTGAATAAAAATTTATCTTCCCTATACATAGTGTCTCCACTAGTGAACTACTTAAACAATGGAGCACATATCTCTATCATAACTTCAAAAGTTGTGGATTGCGTCATTGAATGTCTCTAAGTAAAACACAATGGAATAAAATTGTTGTGTCAGAAAAATACCTATCCCATAGTCATATGCATCATCTTCTATATCAAAAGGATGAACAACATATAGTAGTGTAAGAATAGGTGTAGTGCATAGCTTCAACATCTTCACTTCTTTAGAAACATGTTGTTGCACCTTGGTCTAGATGATGAAGGCTTGTTTCCTCAAATTCCCTCTTGATATTAACACCGTAGGGTTGAAACAGTGAAGGAAAGAGAGGTGAGAGGAAAGAACTATTATGAGGGGGGGTGAAATTTGGAAATGCTAGCCTACAACTAGTGAGGGCATTAGAGGTGGAATTATTGTGAGGTGACATGAATGAAGACATGAAGTGATGATGTTAAAATGAACCATCAAAGGCATTGATTATGGTGAGGTGATATTATCAATATTTTGAAAAGGAACCATTGAAGGTGATGCATAAGCATCCTTTCCACCTCAGCATGTGCCAGCTATTCAACACATCAACATGTATTCAAGAAGGGAGAGAGGCGCCAATCCTCTCATTTTACCTTGAATTTAAAAATTCAATGTAATAAATTGTTATTAAATGTTATAAGGATGATAGAGCTAAGTTGATGCCTTTGTACAGGTTGTAGTTGAAGTCTCCTCTAATGGATAGCTGTAGGATGATCTAGATCCGAATTGAACTAGATTTTCATTTATTGTAATAAGCCTCAGTAGATAGGAATTTTGATGGTGATTAGACACCACTAGTGTAGTTTGGGAGGGAAGGCTCAATGAACCCCTCTTTTGTAAAAATCATTGTAATCAATTATTCATATTGTTCGAGGAGGAGAAGGAGGAGTGAGCCGAGACTCTATTGCATTTCAAGCTTGCACGTATTGTAATTGATGTTCATATTAATGCAAAGATAATAGTTTTTCCTGCATATGATTCTATGTATGTTTCCCTATGCTTTATGAATGTCATCTGTGTGTTTATGAATGCATGTTGTATATGTATGGATATGTCTCATATGCAGGGATAAGATAGACTTCACTATCTGTCTATGATTTTTCTTGTTTGTTTTGGGTTCTTTGGGTTAATTGTAAGGAGTGCACGATAGAGTATTGAAAACTCTGTGAGATAGCGCAAGGAGTGCGCATCTGAATTTAAAATCGAATTTAGAGGAGAACATGCCAAGAGGGCACAATAGGATAATTACAGACTCATAAAGGATCCTCAAGTTTACTAAACACCTTGGAGGAGAAACTGTGCAGAGAAGGAAAAAAAGACAAAATTGTTGAATACTCTATAGAGATCTACCAGGTGGGCATCGAGCGGATGCAAGGAATGGATAAGAGAACTATATTTAGAGTTCGGAGAGAAGAGTTTCAAGGAGAAAACACTACAGAGTTGTTTAACACTATGTAAGATCATTAAGGAGTTCTTTGAGAAGGTGCAAAGAGTGAAAAAAACCAACATGTTCTGAAGTGTTGGAGGAAATCAAGGAGAACTAGAGTTGTTGAAAACTCTGGGAAAGATCCCTGCAAGTGTGCATTGAGCGAGCGTAAGGAGTGTGTTGGTGAACCTGAAAGAGATCAGGATTCAGGAGGAAGACCTGTTCAAGGAGAGAACCAGGAAAACACTTAGACAAAGTGTTGAAAGATGTTGTCTGAAGTCTCAATCGACTGAAAGGAGTGTGCAGAGGCAAACTTGCTTCAAGTTTAAAATATCAGGAGAGACAACGTAGAATTCACATGGTGTGAACTTACTCAAAGTTCAAAAGATCAAGAGGAAGAGTGTAGAGTGTGCCAGGAGGGCACCAGAAAGTCCTTTGAAGGAAGCTGAGGGAGAGACCCTTGGGAGACTGAGAAAGTTCGAAATCTTAGGAGGAATAGTGCAAGTTTGCACAGTGAAGGCATAAGTACGCACCAGGACTGAGGTCAAATTATGTTGGAAAATCTCAAGGAGAGATAGCATTTTAAAAGCACAGACAAGACCCAAGTAGTTGGGTTCACAAGAGGATCAAAGGTCACATCCTTTGACTATTACAAATTATTCCAATTCGAGAGAAACCCAAAGATCGAGAGGGAGGAGCCATAGTTGTCATCGGATCATTTGTGAAGAGTTGATCTGGACCGTTAAATTCTACATCCAGACAGAAGGAGGAGTGCACAGAGGAGGAGAAGATCGTAGCCATTAGATATGAGTGCGGAGAACCAAAAATTGTTGGATCCAGGAAACATGCACAAGATTTAACCCCTTTTAAGTGTGAAGGAGAGAGGACTCGCCAAAGTTCCAAAGTCTGGAAGTGGATCAGGATCGTCCATCATCTAGAGGGATAGGTGGTGAAAGATCTGGAAGTATGGAGGAATTTCAATCTGGGAGATTCCATGTGAGCAATGAGTTAAATTGTGGAAGCTCTAAAACCCTAAGTTCATACTAGTCATTGCTGGGGAGGGACAAGTGGAGTGAGATCTGAGACTCCAGAGAAATTTCACTCTAGGAGATTTCAGACGAGGTGGTTGAAAAATTGCTAAAGTCCCCAAGTGCTAAAATAGATCCTAGCCATTTCCGCATTAAGGCACATGGCAATAGATCATTAACTCTGAAGGAGAGCCACTACAGAGGAAATGAAGTGAGGTGTTTTGAAAATCCCTGAAGCCAAAGTAGCAGAGAAGATATTAGTCGTTCATTAGTTGGGGACACATGGGGGGAGATCCTAGATCACATAGGAGTGAGTGTAGATGGGTGAAGAACTCCTAAAGAGTTGGGAGCCGAATAAGATCTGGGTCGTCCATTGGTGAAGACATGTGTCACCAGATCCTACACTCTAGAGCATAATTATTTCAAAGTAATTGAAGTGTGAAGGCATGAGGACTCCTAAAGGCTAGAGTCCCGAAGTCATTGTAGCCGTCCGGGAAGGAGGATGCGTGGTGGAAGATCTACCACTTCAGAAAAAAAAAGTTACCCCAGAGAAAAGTGAGTTGGGTGGAGAAAGAACTCTTGAAGGCCAGAGCGCCAAAGTTCATCTGAACTGTTGGATTAGGGGGACAGGTGTCAGAGGATCCCTCACTTTTGAGGTCGTACACTCCAGAGGAAAGAGGAGTTGGTTGGATTAATAAATTTTGAAGGCTAGGGCATCAGAGTTCATTTGAGCTGTCTATTGTAGAGGACAGGTGTCAGTAGATCCTTCAGTTCAGAGGATAACCACTTCAGAGAAAGTGGGGTTGCGTGGATTGAGAACTCTCGAAGGATGAAGTGTCAGATCCAGTTGTGATTGTTGAATAGAGGAGGACATGTGTCATAGAATCTGACACTTTGGAAGGATTTATCTCCCGAGGTTTGTGTGTGTAAAGACTCAGGAACTGTCGAAGCCCAGAGTCCTGATGTGAATCAGAGCTATTGATTCTCTGAGGACGCGTGATGTTGGATTGTGAACTTTAGAGATTTACCACTTGAGAGGTTTTGTGGAGTAGAGTTTCAGATTTTGAAGAAGCCTAAAGCCCAAAGAAATTAGGGCCATTGATCTATGTAAGAAGCAGAGACCATTGATCCCTCTCACGTCTATTCATAACTTCACCAGTTCATACTTCAGAAGAATTGGTGAGTGGTGAAGTGAAAACACCCAGAGCCCGAAGCTGAGAAGCACCCTTTGAGAAGGAACCTGGTCATAGCCCACTATTACATGTAGTTTCCTCCAGAGGAAATGAGGCTAAAGCCTGAAAATTAGAATTGGAGACACAGGAAGCTAGGAAAAGTGCTCGAGAGGTTTGGGTGAGTTTGGACCTGTACCAGGAGGAGGAAAAGGCCCAAAATCGTCGGGCATCAAAATTGTTTTCCCATAGTTCGGCCCGAGGTCTCTTGGAAGACTATGTGGGTGTTCAGAGGTCCTTGTTTCCTGTTTAAAGTGATGGGAAAGAAATAGAGGCCCATGGACAAGGTTTTGTTGGCAAGAAGAGTCCCAAAGAGTCAATTTGACTCAAATACTTGAACGATCCTAGACCAGGAGTTCATGCATCCCTAGGAGGAGGAGGGGGGTCTGCATCAAGTGGTATAAGAGCCTAAGAAAAGTTTATGTCTGATACCATCAAGTGGTATTAGAGATAAATTTTATATGTAGACAATAGGTGAAGGAGGAGATAGAGTGTTAATGCTCTGTAAAAGATTGCTTGCAAGTGTGCAAAAGTCAGTAGATAACCAGGTGGGATGAAGAAAAGATAAAATGGATATTGAAGGCCAACATATACATAAAGAAGAGATGGACAAAGATATTGAGGAGATGAGAGAAGAGCTCAATAGGCTAACGTTGAAGATGCATCAGGAGGCACAGGTGCATTGGAAGTATGAGTGGCCCATGAGAAAGAGAGTGAAGTGGCATGTGAAAAATTTTCTTTCCAGGACGCAACGCTAAGTGTTGAGGAGGTGGCTGAGGTAAATTGAAGACCTTAATGAAGTAGAGGAGACGGTTTTCATCTGCGAACTAGAATTTGGGGAGAACCTTAGTGAGGAGGAAGTGAGATCAGTTGATCTCATGAACTGTCAGCAGGGAAGAGCTGAAATTTCAAATTTCCAGGTGGGCAATGAGATGAGATCAATGGAGGATCTCATGAAATTCTAGGAGGGTAGTGATGAAAATTCATATTTCCAAGTGGGAAATGAGAGGATATCGTTTGAATATCTCACAAAATGCCAAGAGGGTAGAGGAGAAATCCCAATTTGTCAGGTGGGCAAGGGAGAAGAAATGAGACTGTATGAGAGTCCTAATAAATCAGTAGGAAGTTCGGATCAACAAGGGGTGCTAACAAAGGAGGATCAGAGGAGTCCTCTGATCATTGGGGGAATCATAATATTCCTATAAACTAGCCAAGAAGAGGCTAGCATATGTGTTTCAGGTGCAGTAGCAGAAAGACAACCAAAAAACATTGTCATAAAAGAGGAGAGGGAGAAGACATCAGAATCTGCCCCAACAAAAGAAGAGGAGAATACAGTTAAGATACTCACTCAGTTGGAGCAATATTTGGAGATGTTGGAGTGTTGGTTGAACAATGCAGAACCAAGAGGAGGCTTCAAAGAGATATTCCTACATATTGTAGAAGAATTCTAGTGTGGGGATCAACTGGAGGAAGTTGGAGTTGTACCAGTAGGAGAACTAGTAGAAGCTCATCTGTCAGAGGAGATAGTTGAGAAGCATATCAGTAAGGAGCCTATAGATTTGGAATATACAGTGAAGTGTAAATTCAAGGCTATAAGTGATGGATACATCATGTGATATTAGGATGATTTGCCCATAGATCAACAGGAGGAAGTGAAACAATGCAATCTTCATAAATGGAGCCAGCCAGTGGACAAGTTGGACAAGATGGTTGAATAAATCACATATTTGATGATGAAGTCAACAGAAGAAGCAGTCAATAGGAGGAGACTGAACATAGAAGAACCCACAACAGTAGTAGGGAAGAAACAACAACAACATAGTAGAGGAGCAGGTTGACAGCTCTAGAGAGAAGTTTGGGATCCAGGAGGATTTCAACAGTGGAGCATAGGATCTCATGAGTAGGAGATCATGATTTTCCTAGAAGTGGAGTATGATGCAGGAGAATCCTTTCCACCTCAGCGTGCACTATCTATTTAGCACATCAATGCGCATTCAATAAGGGAGAGAGGTGCCAACCCTCTCATTTTTCCTTGAATTTAAAAATTCAATGTAATAAATTGTTATTAAATGTTGTAAGGCTGATAGAGCCAAGTTGATGCCTTTGTACAAGATGTAGTTTAAGTCGCCTTTAATGGCTATTTATAGGATGATCTATATCTAATTTGGACTATAATTTCATGTATTGTAATAAGCCTCAATAGATAGGAATTTTGATGGCGATTAGACACCACTAGTGTAGTTTAGGAGGGAAGGCTCAATGAGCCTATTCAAGGAGGAGAAGGAGGAGAGAGCCGAGACTCTGTTGTAGTCTGATCTTGCACATACTATAATTGATGTTCATATTAATAAAAAGATAGAATTTTTTCCTGCATATGATTGTGTGTATGTTTCCCTATGTTTTATGAATGTCATCTGTGTGTTTATGAATGCATGTTGTAGATGTATGAATATGTCTCATCTATAGGGATAAGATAGAATTCACTATTTGTGTGTGAGTTTGCTAGGTTTTTCTGGGTTCTTTGGGCTAAGTGAAAGGAGTGCATGACAGAGTATTGAAAACTCTGTGAGCCAGCACAAGGAGTGTGCATCTGAATTTCAAATCGAATTGAGAGGATAACATGCCAAGAGGGAACACCAGGATAATTACAGACTCAGAGAGGATCCTTAAGGTTACTGAACACCTTGGAGGAGAAAATGTGCAGAGAAGGAAAATAAGCCAGAATTGATGAATACTTTGTAGAGCTCTTCTAGGTGGGCATCAAGCGGGTGCAAGGAGTGCACAAGAGAACTCTATTTCGAGTTCAGAGAGAAGAGTGTCAAGGAGAAGACACTATAGAGTTGTTGAACACTCTGTAAGCTTAGCAAGGAGTGCTTTGAGAAGGTGCAAAGAGTGAACATAACCAACACATTCTGAAGGGTTGGAGAAAATCGAGGAGAATTAGAGTTGTTGAACACTCTGGGGAAGAACCCTGCAAGTGTGCATTGAGAGAATGCAAGGAGTGCATTGGTGAACTTGAAAGAGATCAAGATTTAGGAGGAAGACCTGTGCAAGGAGTGTGTTATCACCATAATAATTTCTAGATGGTGTCCGAGCTTCAAACTTTTAGTGAAGGGTTATATCTCCATGGAGATATGATAAATCAGAGGACCCAACTATATCTGGTGACATATGAACAAAATAGTGGAGATGTAAAGAGAAATTCTCAACGGATCATCGATCTTGAAAGCGGCCTCGATAAATGGCTGAGGCGCATATCAGAGATTTAACTAACGTGAAGATTAAGCGATCGAGGGAAGGCCGGGGAAAACCGTCGTGGTTTCATTACTGGACGCATGGTTCCCATAGAGGTACATTGGGGGAAAAATAAGTCTGACTAAAACCACTTCCTCTAACCTCCAATGCCAAATCCACTGGCAAAACATGGACCATAGATCCTGAAGCATCCCGGATCAACGGTGGGAGATTATATTGATGATTGAAACAACATGAGGATTAATTGATAGAGGGCGGGCCGGGGAAAAATACCATGGTTTAAATCATGGATGTGTGGCACCCTCATAGGCACATTGGGGAAACAATTAGTCCACTTGAAACCATTTTATCCAACCCCCAATGTCAATAGATACCTATAAAAGGAGGAAACCCCCGACATTATTCTATGATAATTTGAAGTATTCAAGCGTTCGAAAATTTGGCGCAAATATTCCATTTGAATTTCAAAGCTTAGAACTGAACCAAACTTGTGTTTTTCACCGCTTGAAAGGTATTCTTCACCATGGCTTCCAATCCTATTGTTTTATCCGTGAATGAACGAGAGATCTCCTCCAGGGAGGAAACCCTAATTGACAAAGATATTGATGTTTTCGACACAGAGATAACAGTCTCACCCGTTTCCGTGTCTAGATTGAATTTGTTGGACAATGTTGGAATGTGCATACCTTTCCTCAAAGCATCTCTAGCCTCCATCATCCCTTACATCATAGAAACGGTCTTTCCATTCCTCGAATTTGTAAGCTGGTGTGAAGAGATTTATTCTCAGGGAGAAAGATTTGTTTTAAAAAAATTAGGGTCAGAAGTTATATGTAAAGTAGACAGTCCATCACTTCGGCATACTATCAATATACCAGACACCTCCCCCACAGTTCTAGAGCCCTTTGAGGAATAGAGAATGATCACAATTTATAGAGAGTGTCCGCCCGAAGTTAAAACCTTATTTTTGCAGACCATAGTCAAGCCTAAACATCATTCAGAGAGTCTGTCATTACCTGCCAGTGTAAGCATCATGATTATCAAAGTCCAGTGGGTTTTTTCTCTGCTAAGTCAAATTTTAGGGTTAGACAATGACAAGTTTGTGGTAGAGTTCATGTTAGGTTTCCTGTTGATTTTCTTTCTGTCTGGTCAGTGAGTATGTGTCAGTTTTGACAAATTTATTGCAGAGAATATACATCAATAGTTGTTCAACTTCAGCTCGTTGAGACACTTCAGATACTACACTCACTTGCTAATAATGTTTCTGGAATCCAACAAAACCGAATTTCCTGAGACTGCTTTTATTTCAACTGAGTGTAAAAGGATCACCATGCTCATCTTCATCAACAATATTATGTCCAAGGTATACAGTCTCATTTTTGGTTCATATATACCGAGAGTTTTGGAAGAAATGAAAATCTCATTACAACCAAATCCAGAGAGAATGGTAGGATATTGGGTTTTGTTCGCACAATCTACTGTGATTTGTGTATATGGATACTAGGAAGGACCTTATCTTTTACCAGTTTTTATAAAGCCCAGGATCTTTGCTTTGGAGTTCATAAGACAAAGGATCATCTCAGACATTGAGCATTTTCTGAAAGCACCCAAGGCTTCTAATCTGAAATTTCCTTTCATGGTAGGTCCCTTTGTGGTGAATAATAAGTCCTTTTTGCCCTAGATTCAATCCAAGCTCAGCGAATTTGGTTTCACACAGTTGCAATGGAGAAGATATGATCTGCATAAGATCATATCAAAGAGAATATTGGCTAGTAGACAAGGTCCCTATGAACATGAACATGTCAAACGATTCGACGAGTTGGCCAATCTAGAGACCTGTGAAGAGATGGAGGTCACCATGCAACAAGATCAAACAAAACAAACATAACTAGCCTCTCTGCAGAGCCCAATACATAAATCTTCCCCTAGGTTGGTTATCAAAACTCCAAAAATGAGCGTCTACAATAAGAGGAACAGTTCAAAAGCACTAAGTGCCAGTAGCCATCAAAACATTCTCAAGAAAATGAAAATCACATCATCATCTCAAGTAGTTGACCTGGAAGAGGAAGAAATCAAAGGAAAAACATGCATGGAGATGGTAGAGGCTACAACCAAGAACGAAGAAACCAATACAGAAAGGAGGCCACAAAACGAAAGCAACACAAAGGTTTTTAGCAGCAGGAAATACATATTTGGCCAGACAGCTAGGGAAGTGTACCAATCCAAGGAAGATTTAATGAATCAGTATGTTGTGAAGGGAACTATGGAAAATAGTGAAATAAGAGATCTTTTACCTGAAGTAGAAAGGACTTCTCAGTATAAGGATTCCTTACTCTCAGTGAGGGATGTGGAGAAAAATACATTTAACATTGCAGTGGTTGATGATGATAAGGTATCCAAGATAAAAATGAACTATGAAAACATTGTTGCCCCTGACAAAGTAAAATTTCATAGGAATTTCAGTGACATGTTATATTCTGATTATCTGAGCTTGGCTCTAAAGGTCACAATATTAACAACATATGCATCAAAATTAGATGGAAAACTGAAATAGGAAAAAGTGTCAAGCAAAGCCTAGATGACATAGGTCAAAATGCTAGAGTCTGAAGGTCCCCAGGGGCTGAAAGCCTGTTTGGATGAAAAGGACAAGATGATCCAAAGTCTAAAGAAAAGGCTGAAGATGTCACCTACAGATCATCTACAAATAGCTGAATTGACTGCATTGGAACATGAGAAAGAAACATTTAGACAAGAGGCACTCAATTACAAGGCTAAACTGCTGCAATTGGAGAAAGAGAAGGAACATTGGTCACTAGCGCAGGTAGTGACATCAGACATAGCAGTCATTATACCTGCTAATACAGAGGTTGCATCAAGAACTGAGGGGTTAGTCCAAGCTATGTCCCAGGTGATCTTAAAAATAGGTGAGATCAATGTTAGGACCCATAAATGTCCCTTTTTCACTACATCTTTTTCCCATTCAACCTTCTCATTCCTAACTTAAATGACTATTATAATGAGTAATAAGACCCTGTTTACTTATTTACTTAGCATGTTTGATTGGTAACGTTCACATATTTTACCCACGAAATGATTTAACTAATGATCAAAATGCATAGAACAACCCACTTCGAGAAACTTGTTGTTGTTACAGCTATGCACCAATCTTGGAAGTTGTTACATGACTACTACAACGGATGCCACCAATCCTAGAAGTTGTTACATGACTACTGCAACAGAATCCCATCAATCCTAGAATCTGTTACAACAGACGCCACCAGTCCCGTTGTTATACAATTGCTGGAACACCTGCTGATTAGATATGTTGGCTCATGATGTTGATCAAGGAGAGTTATAGATTTTGTATTAATGATATCAAACAAACAGCTTGAGAATCGAGGATTCTCAAGACTGTTATGTTTATGTTCTACTGAATGACTCTGACTTTAAATAGCAGATCTTTTGTAATGAAATGAGGTTTTTTTTACTGGAGAAAGAAAAGTAACGCTTATTGTACATGGACATTTTTGGCAATTGAATGAAAGAGTGGATTGAATTCCTTTAGCAGACTGTAACCTATTTCTTTGAGTGGATTCAATGAGAAGGAAAGGGCCCACCTTTCTCACTGATTCCCCTCTGTTTTGAATTCTAGATTAGTTGTTTTAAATGCGAATGATTTAACTGTTAGACATTCCTAGAATACAACTGTTGTTACATTTTAGTTCCTTCTTATTAGATGCGCATAAATTTGTCTCATGAGAATTAGAAGTCGATTGTTGAACATTTCTAGAGAGCTATTTTCCCTTTTTCTGAATTAGGTTAAAATCTTGTTTCCAAGAAATAAAAGTGTGAAGTACCTTCTTGCAATAAGTAGATTTCCTTTCTGCAAATAGAATAGAACTTCTTCCTGCAAAAGTAAATTAGAAAGTTAGATTAGAGTAGGAAATCCAAGGTTCTTATACATTCATCAGTTTATATTGCAATTATGATTTCAAATATGTAGAACTCCAGCTGTATCAACACAACTGTGTTAGTGATAATGTTGTTTTTTTAAAACTTCCCTACTACAATTAGATTAGAGATGCTTTCATAATCTAGCATAGACTATGCACAATTATCTTGAAATAACAGACTTCCCTGGGTTGACAATTTATATTGAACACTTTGATTTTCTATTCAATTAGACAATTAAAGTGCCCAACATTTTGGCCCCGTTGCCAAGGAAGATAATTATATATTTTGGTAATCACATTAGTTTTATTTCTTAGGAATGAATAGTCTGCATGAATCATGAAAGGCGAGAATGAATCCCCCAAAATACTAACCTTACAGGTACCAGAGGACGTGGAGGAAGAAATCCTAACATACTGGGGAGACAAACCATTGTTGATGAGATTATAGCCATAGTAGATTCTTCTTCAGGATCCATTTTTCGCCCTGCAAATCCTCGAAGAAGACGTGATCCGCAGTCAATAGAAATACCCCTTCTCAAAACATCATTCTCATCAAGGGCTGAAGCTGAAGCTGAAGTCGAAGCTAAAGATTTGTCACCAACAAATCAACAAGCAACACTGGAGAACATTGAAGATCAAGGAAGTATAGCTTGGAACAGGGAAAATCTAGAAGAAGTTGTTTATCAGGTCAATGGTCGAATAGTCACTAAGGAAGAGTGGAATGTTGTTTGTATTGAGTGGAGGGAAAGAGAACATATGGAGAATCAAGGGGATAATGAAGAATTTCTCCACCAAAAGAATCCACAGAACAATGAGGATCAGGTAAACAATGAAAATACTATCTCTACCTTGGTTTTTCCTATTTCTGATGTTCCCACATGAGGGATGGCTCCTATGAAAAACATACCTCTCTCATCTCTCCAAAATTTTCATGGATTATCTATTGAAGATTCGGATGAGTTTCTAGTTGAATTTGACATTTTGTGTATAAGCTATGACTACACTACCACTGCACAGAAGCTTAAACTGTTTCCAGCTACATTAAAGGGTAATGCATTAAGATGGTTCATGAGCCTTGGAGGAGAAAACATTTCAACATGGGTACAAATGAGGCAGCTTTTCTTGAACAAATACCAAGACTACTGTCGAACAAGGGAACGAAGAGAGGAACTATTCAAGATGTCACAGAAGGAGGATGAGACCCTTGAAGACTTTGTGGAGCGACTCCAATATAATCTACAAAGGTTTGGACATCCGGATGTGAGTAAGGACATTCTAAAATCCATTTTGCTAAAAGGAGTTAGAGAAGATTGTTTAGATATGCTGAATATGCTTGGCAAGGGAGATATATCTAAGGAATTCTATGAGGACATTGTATATCTATGCAAAATATGTTCTCGAGGATCTACAAGGAATAAGTCAGCTACCAAGGATACCACTTTTTCAAGGGTACATAAATCAGCCAATGAAGGAGCAACAAGAGTAGAATTAGGTAATCTATTAGAAAATTTCAAAAAAGAGATGATTAACTCTTTTGCCTCACAAATGGATACTTTGTTGGTCAAACAGAAACAAGCAGAATCAGAGCAAGCATTGTGCATTTTCTGTTTGAAATGCATAGAGAAACATCCACCAAGGGAGTGCCCACTGAACAGTGTCCAGGTATGCCTTATTTGTGAATTAGACCATGCCACTGACCAATGTCCCTCTTTACCAGGTGTAAAAGAATCAATGAAGGCAACTGATGAGGAAGAATAGGTTGTCTATCTAATAACACAAAGAAGACAATGGCAGCCAAGAGTTCAAGGTATGAACTCTCAATTCTCTCCTCCAACATTTAATTATTGGAACAATCAGCTACCATATGGCCAGACAAATACCCCCCCTCCAAATCAAATGCCACCCTCTTATTAGGATCCCAATGCATGGTCACCTATGCCCCAACAAAAAAATCACTATGGGAAATGGAACCCATACGAGAGAGGCCCTCAACAACAACTCAATTATCAAATCCATCACCAACCGAACCCCTATCAACAACAATTCCAACCCCCGTACCAATAGCAACAACTGCAATTGCCTCCCAATGCCTCACCAAACAATCCTCCCTTATGACCTCAGATGCCTATGAAACCTAACCCAAACCCAAATAATAAGGCCATTCAGAACATAGACATACATAATGTGCCAACCTTATCTATTACTCCTATGCCTTGTGATGAAATAAAATTAAGATCAGGGATAATAGTTGAGCCAATAATTGAAGATGCTCCATATTCAGAATCAGATAAGGAATCAGGGGAGAGACCATTTTCTGATACAGAAGAAATTGACCAACCCATTATAGAATCAACAGACCCACCATTCCCTGAAAGATTGAAAATTACCAAGCCTGTGGAATTACTATCTTTCAATCTCCTAGGAGAATTGCAAAATCTACACGTTAATATTCCACTACTGCAAGCGATAAGGGATGTCCCTATTTATGCCAAGACTATGAGGGACCTCTGTATCAGAAAACCTGGACAAAAACCTAAAGATCCTCTCATAATGCATGTAGTGGGGGATTTTTCTGAGCTAATGTTAGGCAAAACTCCACCTATTAAATATGGTGACCCGGGAAACCCTACAGTCACTGTTAAAATTGAACAGACATCTATTCCACATGTACTAGTTGACTTAGGGGAAGAAATTAACATCATGCCAATAGAAACTATGCAGTTGCTACAAATCAGAACACAAATCCGACCTAATCCTACTGTTCTAGAATTAGCTGATTTCTCTACCATCAGACCAGAAGGAGTAATCGATGATTTAGTCATTTCAGTGGACTCATGGGAGTATCCTGCTGATTTTGTCGTTTTGCAACCCAAATCCCATCTGGGAGGCCATCCTCTAATTCTGGGATGACCATGGTTACCTACAACTGATTCTTTCATTGGTTGCAGATCTGGTTCCATGACCATCTTTGATGGTTATGACACAAAAAAACTTACCCTGTATCCTCATGCTACACCCAGTGCAGAACCTGAAAATTCTCTATGGATGGACACTGAGGATGGAAGTGCTCTACCTGTGATAACTATAGGAAAGGCCCTGAGTTTCAAAGATGAGATGGAGGATGAGTTAATCAACTACTTTATTTGTGACCCCTCTGTTATTACATGGAACACGCACCACCGGTTGATCAGAGTCTTTGACCCTATGGCCCAAGAATAAATGAACTCGGAAATGTTCTCAGAAACTGCTGACAATCAAATTGATTCAGCTGTAACAACAACCACTGTAACAATGAAGACTGTAATAGCAGATGACGAAACAACAACAACTAAATTATTTCCTAGAGTCATATCTATGAGCATCGTTGTGGAAGTCGAACTTGGAAAAACCTTGAACATCAATCCTGATCTCTCCACTGCTGAAACTCGTCGATTGATGAAATTATTGACTGGACATAAAGAAGCATTTGCTTGGGATTACATGGATTTTAAAGGAATTCCCTCTGAACTATGCACCCACCATATATACATCAAATAAGAATGTTGACCCATTTGCCAACCGCAAAGGAGGATGAACCCAAACCTTAAAGAAATTGTTAAGGAAGAACTCCAGAAACTTCTCAACACTGGATTCATCTATCCTATATCAGACAACAAGTGGGTATCATCGTTGGTTATTGTGCCTAAAAATAATGGTAAGTGGAGAGTGTGTGTGGACTATAGAGCCCTGAATAAGGCCACACATAAGGATCATTTCCCTCTGCCATTTATTGATCAGGTTTTAGACAACCTAGCTGGAAAAAAATTCTTTTCTTTCCTAGATGGATTCAGTGGCTATAACCAGATACAAATTGCCCCACAGGACCAAGATAAGACCACCTTTACCAGCCCTTGGGGTACATTTTCCTACAAGGTTCTCCCATTTGTCTTGTGTAATGCACTAGCCACTTTCCAAAGAGATGTGATTGGTATTTTCTTTGATATGGTGAATGACTGTATGGGAAAATTCATGGATGAATTTACACCTTATGGTACTGATTTTGAAGAAGCTTTGTCTAATTTGGAAAAAGTGCTCAAAATATGTAGATAGTCTCATCTTTATTTAAGTATAGAAAAGTGCCATTTGATGATGTGCGAAGGGGTAGTGCTGGGACACTTCATCTCTTATGAAAGGATTTAGGTAGATCCAGCCAAAATCCATGTAATTTTGGACATTCCAAATCCATCAACTCAGAAAGAGGTAAGAAGCTTTTAGGGCACGCCGGGTATTACAGGAGATTCATTAAAAATTTCTCTAAACTTGCCTCTCCATTGTTTTTTCTACTAACAAAAGATGTTGACTTTCATTGGACTGACAACTGTGAATTTTCTTTTGCAGATCTGAAACAAAAATTGTCCATAGCTCCCATCTTGAGAGGGCCCAATTGGGATCTGCCTTTTCACATTTCTTTAGATGCCTCGGATACTGCAATTGGTGCAGTACTAGGGCAACAGGAGGACAAATAACCCTACGCTATCTACTATATCAGCAAGAACATGGCTCCTACTAAGTTAAATTACACAGTTACTGAAAGAGAATTCTTGGCAGTAGTTTATGCAATCAATAAATTCATGCATTATGTAATTGGTTATCCCACTTTTATTCATATTGATCATACAACCATTAAATATCTAATGAATAAACCTATTACTAATTCCCGAGTGACAAGATGGTTGTTATTACTGCAAGAATTTGACATCACTATAGTGGATAGACCAGGAAAAGAAAATGTGGTTGCTGAGTTTCTCTCAAGATTACATATAAATGATGATAATTCACCTGTAGATGATTCCTTTCCTGATGAACATTTGTTTTTAGTATCTGGCCACTCACCTTGGTATGTAGACATTGCTAATTATTTGGTTGTAGGGAAGGTACCTCCACATCTATCTCCTCGAGAAAGAAGGAAGATTATTCAAAAGAGTGCTAGGTATAGTTGGATAGGAGGATACCTCTTCTACACAGGCCTAGACCAAGAAATCAGGAGATGTGTGAGGGATGATGAAGTTTATGATCTGTTGAAAGCTTGCCATGATGGCCCTTGTGGGGGTCATTTTGTTGATAAAAGGACCGAGCATAAAATTTTAAGGATGGGATATTTTTGGCCCATCATATTTCAAGATGCCAAGAAGTATGTCCAAGCTTGTGACAGTTTCCAATGCATGGGTCAGCCAACTCATAGGGATGAGATGCCTCTCCAATATTAGGTAGTGTTAGAGACTTTTGAGAGATGGGCCATGGAATTTGTAGGACCCATTCACCCACCTTCCAATCATAATGTCTATATATTGGTCTGTACAGATTACATGACCAAGTGGGTGGAGGAAAAAGAACTTATCAGAGCCTCAGAAGAAGTTGCCTTAGCATTCTTGTTTGAAGATATATTTGTTAGGTTTGGCATTCTTAGAGAATTGGTAACCGATGGAGGACCCCCTTTTACATCATATAAATTTGAATCTATACTCAGTAAATATCATGTTTTACATAGAATAACTTCTCCATACCATCCACAAGGTAATGGCCAGGTGGAAAGCACCAACAAAGTTATTGAATCCATTCTTACTAAAATAGTGAGAGAAAATCGTAGGGATTGGTCTGATAGATTACATGAATCTCTATGGGCTTACTAAACTACTTGGAGGAGCACAACTGTTTTTTCTCCTTACGAGCTGGTATATGGAAAAAGACTTTTCCCCATAGAATTTGAAATCAAAACCTTAAGAATTGCATCAACAGTCAAGCTCGACTTGACTATGGCATAGAAATCCAGACTACAACAGCTCAACTAGCTTGATGAAAAGAGTTTGGATGCCATACATCAAACCACAGTGATTCAAAAACAAAGAACAAAATGGCATGACCGAGTCATCAAGAAGAAATTATTCTAGAAAGGAGATTGGGCTATGTTGTATGATTCACGCTTTAAATAATTTCAAGGTAAGATGTGTACACGATGGCTAGGGCCTTACGAGGTAGACACCATTTTTCCCAATGGGACAGTCCGTTGATTACTATTGATGGATCCAATACACAGTTACATGTAAATGGTCATCGCTTGCATCTGTATCAACGTCCATTGTCCAATGCAGAATTCAAAACTAGATGCATAGTTGATATAGGTTATCAATTCTTAAATGGAAAGGAGCTTGCTCCTTCCCCTTCTGAAATTTAGGTCTTCTTTTGCTCATACCTTGTATATAAATAACCTCAGCAAAATTTGCATTTCTTCGTTTTTAGTTGAAATTTCTCTATTTTCTTTACTATGCTAATAAAGCTTTGAAAGGTATCAGGTGGTTATGTGTGTGCAGGTGGATTGATGAGCAACAAGGTTGAGTAGCGCAAAACGATTCAAACGATTAGTTCATGGAAGTTGAAAAACTTCCTATAAACTAAGTAATGTAGCGTTTAGCCGATTTCTATACTGTTACACCCCTTTTTTCGCTAAATTGGTCAATTTCCATGCTGTTACACCTTCTTTCGCTAAATTGGTCGATTTCCATGTTGTTACACCTACCTCCGCCATTTTTGCCAAGGAACCTGGTGATACACTAATTGTTGTTATTCTTTCTTTCCAATTCACTCTTTCTTTTTCGCATTTTTTCCGATGCTGCTGCTCCAGCCCTCCAATCTTTCCATGCCACAGCACCACTGATTAGACAATACTGATGATCACTATCCGAAAGTGTTGCTTCATAATGACTTGACTTCACATCTGGTGATTTCCAGTTGGCTAACTACAGTAAGGACTCTGTCTCTACTCTAGTTGTTATTTCTCTCATGATCCTTCATCATGTTAGCTATTCCACGCAACTCATATGGCAGTTGGATTATGTGGTTACTCCGACAGGTCGTTATGTGCGGTAAGATATGAGGTACGTGATTAATCCTATGTGTTAAAGTAATGAAGATATACAAGCACATTTTCCTATTTACTAACTAGTTGTCATAAATCAATGCACCTGGAGCCAATCCGCTTAGTTGGGGGGGAAACGTAAATCTAACTGTCCATACCGAATTTTATACACACCTCCACCACCTTTCTACCCACACTTCTTTTTACTGAGACACTGTATTCTTTCTACAAACCACGTTCGAGCTTGTTGCATCTCTGATTTAGGTGATAGTTTCTCCTCCTACGTGCCTGTTAGACTCTCAAGAAACATCATGGGAGGATCAGCTGTGAGATATGAACCTGTAACTCTGGACAGTTTGTTGCTACACCTAGAGGCCTACCAAATATTTCTCCAAGCTAGCTGGATATCGTATTTTAAAAAGTTGAAGGGGTTTAATGAGGATGAGGTATTGGAATTTAGTCAAAATCTTACTGAAGGGTATTCAATGGTGAATGGGGTAAGGATTCCAGTGTCAGAAGAAAGCATTGTTGTTGTAACAGGGTTGCCAAGAACAAGAGACCAATGGTTTCACAGAAAAACACATCTTCCGGATGCACAGAAGGGTTTCCTTGTCAACACTAAGCAAGTTCAGACCAAAGGCAGAGGTGAAAATGTCAATTCCTTACCAGAGCCATGGGGGAAAGTCACAAAATTTATTAAAATGTACATTACCTACGAAGGCCGATACCAAGTTGTTTATTTTTCTGATTTCATCTTATTATCACATATGCGACATCAGAAATTCATAAACATTCCTTATTTTCTCCTCCATTCATTGCATAACATGGCTCATTTTGTAAAAAAATCCAAGAACCCCAAGAACTACATTTATAATCACAGACTCATCGGCCTATTAATTTGCAGAAGTATGGGCATTTCCAATAACCCATCACCTATTGTAGTAGACCAACCACATTCTATACATACAGATATGATTGCGCTAGTCCTTGAAAACACAACCCATGGACCTCTTCTTGAGCCTCTGCCCTCAGCAGAAAAAGCAGTCCAAAACCCTACTGTCGTTGTTCATAAGACGACTCAGAAAAGAAACCGCATAACCCAAAACCATCCTGGCACAAGCCAGGCAAGCCTCGATGAAATTTCATTGCAACATGCATCACAACACTAGGCTGCAACACCTATCATTGAAAACCTACCCCCTGCCTCTGAAAAGAAAACCCCTGCTCCTATCTCTGGATCACTGAGAAAGAGAACAGGTCAACACAGTCCATTGCGACACCTATCATTGACAACCTACCCTCTTTCTTTGAAAAGAACACTTATATTCCTATCCTTACATTACCTAATAAGTGAGCACGGTTAGCACGGTCCACTGTAACATCAAGTCTGCTTCCCTCCTCTATTTTTTCATCGACATTCACACAGAACCCTCCTATTGCTACAACAGTCGATCAAGCGCCTACTATCATTACTAGTGCATATTCTCAGAAAAGAAAATATCCATTCAAGGGAAAACCTCAGAGATCCCTTGACCAAATTGGATCAACAACAAATCAGAGCCCTCTGGCTGCTGTGACAGAGAATTCTATAGAGGTACGAATACCAGGTTTTACTTTATGCACAGAACTTCAGGAAACTATTCTCTCCTTTCAGAATGAATGTACTCAAATCGCAGCAGAATCATCAGCTCTGCCTTATGATTATGTGCATCACACGTCCATTGACGATGTCCAGATCATCACAGACCCCAGTATACCAGAATATCCTCCTTGTGTGGTTGAGGAAGAACGCCATGTTCCTCCTCCAACAACGAAGAAGAAAGCCACTACTTTCGTTTCTATTTTACCCAGAAGAAGAACCAAGTCCACCAGGTCTGCCGAAGCTGCAATTGGATGGAAATATGTGGAATAGGATATTGCTATTCTTCGTCCACTATCCTCTATGGTTGATGCAGGGATGGTTCCACATGAACCAGTTGTCCAAGTGGCGACTGTTCCACAGGACCCAGTCATGACATATACCTTTGTTACACTAGAACCAACTTCTCCACAGAGGATTGTCCCACTAGAGCTAGTAATAAAAGAACCAACTGTCCATGTCAAGACTATTCCACAAGAACCAGTCCTAACAGACATAGTTGTTACACAAGAACTAGCTTCACCACAGAGGATTGTCCTACCAGAGCCAATAATATAGGAACCAACTGTCCATGTCGAGATTGTTCGACAAGAACCAGTCCTGACAGACAAAAATGTTACACAAGAACTAGCTACACAACATGCTAAGGGTGTGACACTTGCCCAATTGTTTTCCCAAATAGAGAGAAAGATCAAGAATACAGAAAATTCCATAATCGTTGCACTAATAACAGAGAATGATAACCTCAAAGCAGAGTTAAATACCCTGAAACAAGAGGTGGAGACTGCTCGACAGAAGAATCTAGAAGGGATAACCTTGGACATGCTAGCACTGACAAAAGCTGTTATGGACAAAAACAAAGAACTCATGTGATTTGAGTGTGAAAATATTTACTTTGAGGCAGTGTATGAGGTAGTCAAAGTTCCAGTCACTAAAGGACCAACATCTGTCTCAATCAAGACTGAACATGAACTTACTTCTACACAAAAATCAGTAAAACAGAGGAGATCTCAACGTCATAAAACAACTGCTGGTATACCAGAAGCTTGCAAACAAGAACCTTTGTTTCCTGCACGAGTTGTTACTCGAGCAACTCAAACTGATTTTGTTCTCAAAGATAAAGAAACTTAGACAGATTGTTGACACAATAGATTTTCTTTTGGACACAACATTTTTCACTATTGGCACTTAACAATTTCTCTTAGCAATTTTTCACTAGAGGAGACAGTTATCTACTTCATCTACAAAGAAAGGTTTGAATGTGTTTTGCATGACGGCATGCAATGTCTTCAGTTGGGGGGCATGTTAGGACCCAAAAATGTCCCTTTTTCACTACATCTTTTTCCCATTCAACCTTCTCATTCCTAAGCTAAATGACTATTATAATGAGTACTAAGACCCTTTTTCCCAAGGTATGAACTATTCATCTTGCTTTTATATTTTCATTTACTTAGCATGTTTGATTGGTAACGTTCACATATTTTACCCATGAAATGATTTAACTAATGATCAAAATGCTTAGAACAATCCACTTCGAGAAACTCTCTATTGTTACAGCTATGCACCAATCTTGGAAGTTGTTACATGATTGTTGCAACAGATGCCACCAATCCTAGAAGCTGTTACACGACTACTACAACAGAAGCCCGTCAATCCTGGAAGATGTTACAAAAGACGCCACTAGTCCTATTGTTATACGACTGCTACAACACCTATTGATTAGATATGCTGGCTCACGATGTTGATCAAGGAGAGTTCTAGATTTTGTATTAATGATATCAAACAAATAGCTTGAGAATCGGGGATTATCAAGACTATTTTTCTTATGTTCTACTGAATGACTCTAACTTTAAATAGCAGAGCTTTTGTAATGAAATGAGGTTTTTTTACTGGATAAAGAAAAGTAACACTTATTGTACACAGACATTTTTGGCAATTTAATGAAAGAGCGGATTGAATTCCTTTAGCAGACTGTAACCTATTTCTTTGAGTGGATTCAGTGAGAAGGAAAGGGCCCAACTTCCTCACTGATTCCCCTCTATTTTGAATTCTAGATTAGTTGTTTTAAATGTGAATGATTTAACTGTTAGACATTCCTAGAATACAACTGTTGTTACAGTTTAGTTCCTTCTTGTTAGATGCGAATACATTTTTCTCATGAGAATTAGAAGTCGATTGTTGAACATTGCTAGAGAACTGCTTTCCCTTTTTCTACATTAGGTTAAAATCTTGTTTTCAAGAAATAAAAGTGTGAAGTACCTTCTTGCAATAAGTAGATTTCCTTTCTTCAAATAGTATAGAACTTCCTCCTCCAAAAGTAAATTAGAAAGTTAGATTAGAGTAGGCAATCCAGGGTTCTTATACATTCATCAATTTAGATTGCAATTATCATTTCAAATCTTTAGAACTCTAGTTGTATCAGCACAATTGTGTTAGTGATAATGTTGTTTTTTTAAAACTTCCCTACTACAATTAGATTAGAGATGCTTTCATAATCTAGCATAGACTGTGCACAATTATCTTGAAATAACAGACTTCCCTGGGTTGACAATTTATATTGAACACTTTGATTTTCTATTCAATTAGACAATTAAAGTGCCCAATAATCAAGAGTCTCAAAGAGAACATGGAAAAGTTGAAGCAGAAGATGAAGGTGAGGGATGAAATAATGGCTCAAATCCATAGAGAAAATCAATATTTTCAGGAGAGAGTGAGCAAGCTAAAAACCAGGTTAAAGGGCAAGATGTTATTATAGGGAGCCAAACATGTAATATGGGACATTTTTCTGTAGAGATTGCTAAATTCAGGTTTTATCTGAATTTTATCAATGACAAAGATAACATGGCCGCTACAACTTGGAGAAAATGTGTTGTTGTAAATGAAATATTAGCAAAGAATCCCTCAGAGTGGGCCCAAAATTCTATTGATTTACTGAATTTTGTACCAACTTCTGAACTTCAAACCATTGGTGTGAAAGACAGGACCGCGTTGATCATTTCAGTCAGGAGGATCATTGCCAAGCACAACTTACTTGGATCAATCCAAAACAAAGCTATGCAAATGGAGCACAACATACAAGAGTTTAAATACGCTTTTGAAAAATTGTTTGCCAAAGGCCTTCCATCATTTTGGGATGGTAAAGGCTCATTATACAATCAATAAGACTATCACTCTCTCCTCATGCAATGCAGAATGGACCATTATAAGTTCGAGGATATGGAAGAAAGTCTGAAGGGCCCGAGTCTGGTAGAGTATTTGACTACATATTTTGAAATTTTAAACAAGTTTAAAACAGTGAAGGTCAACATGCCAACCATGTCCTATTCTACCTACATTGACTTGGAAATTTTGATTAAAGAGATGATGGATTACGAAATCCCCTCTGATCCACAATGGAAATAAATCGTGTGGTTGGGTAAGACAATGCAACGTCTCCGAAACCAACAGGTGATCTCTAGGTGTCATCAGTTTTGAAGATCTGACAGAAGCTCAGAGTGAGACAGATGGCGCGAAGGAAGTTAGACAATCAAAGAAATTCTTCATAATTTTGAAACATTTTCTTTCTGCTAATTATTGTAAATTGTTTCATATACCGAAACTGTCAGTCGAAACTGTTATAGAATCTGAAACGTTTCAGTTTCAGTTGTTTTGATCAAATTGTATAAGTACTGAGAGACTTGACTTGATTAATGTTGGAAGAAGTGAAATAGCACCTTTTGGTTGTATCAGACTCTATTTTGTAAATTTTCTGAATCTGAATTGAATATAAATGCAGAATATTTTGAAGTCTCTATGAAAAGATTCTAAAGGTTGGTGATATGATCTTTGTTTCCTTTCATCGTATGTATTTCCCGTGACTTGTTTTTCATTTGCATTTTCTTCTGTTTAAATTGGAGAGTTAAAGGCCCATAATTCATCATTTGATGCTCTTGGCTTAAGCAATTTAAACTGTGTGATTGTCTTCATCATTTGATACTTTGATGTAGTTATTTGTTTCCTTTATCTTCCTACACTCTATCTAAATTTAAGAATAACTCATATTCATCACCTTGTTTAGATTTTATCCTCTAGAGAGTTCTATAAGCTGATGTATTGTTTTCATTCACTTTCAAAATTTTGACTCCATAGCCCATAGTGTTCCTCCCCTTCCTTTCCAACAACTTTATTAAAAACCCCCAAAACAAACCAAATCTAGCCACTGATTCCCAAAGAAATATCAAGTGACACGAGAGATCCCTCTCTGATTTGAGTAGGCGAGTGCCTCAACTCTAAAGCTAGTTGAAATAGTTACCTCTGTCATTTGTATTTTAGCCAGACAAAAATTACAGAGTGCTAAGATTCTGGCACTGCTGCCGGGGACGAAATTGAAAAATCTTCCCTGGGAAAAATGACTTAAAACTTTAGTTTGATCCCTAAGGGTGACAGTGGATCAAATACCTTATTGTTTGGAATTATTTTTACCCTGGTGACCTCGTTACTCAGTGACCAGTTTCACCACACCATGTGAGATAGAAATCGTGGCTCCTAAGAAAGTTCACACCAGGATAAATCCAGACCCAGAAGATGCAATCCTTGTGTCTGACCCTGAGAGAATTGTACGTAGAAGAAAAGAAAGGCCTGTAACCCCAGTATTGTGTCTAGATCGATATATTTCCTTGCCTAGAGATGGGGCGACTAGTATCAAAGACCTTGAGTTTGACGTGAAACTCGAACAATCCTTATTCAGAACTAAGTCTGAATCTTGTCTAAGCGAGACTATCTTTGATGAAAAAAGATTTCAAGATCTGGTTTTAGCCACATCTATTAAGCCTGTAGTGATCCCTTCTCATAACCAATGTCCACTCCGACCCCTCACGACAACTATGGAAGCCATATTTTCACCCCTCATACTGCCCACTCAACTACATGATCTGCTTCAAGATTATAATCAAAGGATTAATCTATATGATGTTGAAGGTGACATATCAGCCCAAAAACTGTTAGAAAAATAGGACCGTGGAGCAAGAAAATAAAACAAATGCGGAAACAAAACACAGAAGATACGCAATACAATAGAGACATAGATTTATGTGGTTCACCCAGTGTGGGCTACATCCACCAAAGAAATTTCCAGGTCCTTCCTTTATTATTATCCAACATATGAAGGGATACAACCTACAACAAACTTGTTGTAACTTCCTCTTCTTTATCTCACAATCTCCTATCTCAGAATACAATATTCGCCATCATACATAGCCGCAATAAATTTCCCTCATAAAAGAGGATTGCCTTCTATGGAAAAAAACCCTAACATGATTTCTACCATTAGATCTGTGACCTTATAATGAATGGTCCAGATTTACAATGAAATTACAATATACATTTACAAGCCAATTTTTCCCTCAGGGGACGCTGCCCCCGAACCCCCATTGGGGGCTCGCTTTCCCCCAGACCCCCCAGCCAGGGGGATAGCTCCCCTAGACCTCGCAAAGGGGGTACCCCCCCTCTGCACTCCCTCGCATGGAAGAGTGTACATACTTCTGGGGTGTAAAGTATTCATGGGGTATAAACACAGCTGAAAAACAAAAGACCTTTAAATCAGGAAGATAATCAGGCTCCACAACCAACAAAAACATCTAGACTGGTTTAATGATTTCATAGACTTGGAAGAGGTGGACTATGAATATGTGAATATGAGGGTGTTCACACAAAGCCTTGAGGGATATGTAAGGAAGTGGTTCATATCCCTTCCAACAGGTAGTATCACAGATTTCAAAGCCTTTGAAACAAAATTCCTTGCAAAATGGAGGGATAAGAAAAATCCCCTTCAATTGCTAACCCAATATAACAATATGAAGAGGTCACCTGATGAGATGGTACATGATTTTTCAGCTAGGTTCATGAAGGTGTATAATTCTATTCTTGATGAAGTAAACCTCCCCCCCCAAGGCTTCTTAACTCAAATATGTTGATTCTTTCGAAAGTGACTTTGCCTTATTATTAAGAGAATGAAGATCCACCTCATTGGATGATATGACGATTGATGCCATAGAGGTGGAAGTGAACCTAATGGCTTCAAGGAAGATGAAATCTAATGCTGGAAGAGACATAAATAGAATGAAATACAAAGAACAACCTTCGACGTCACAAACAACAGAGGAAAGATTTGAAGCAATGATGATAAACATGGAGCGGATGATGTAAATAATGGCTCTAGGAAATAGACCTAACCCCAAGGAACAAGCTGATGGTCCACCCAGAAATCTGAGAACACCAGTTGTTCCACATATTAGACAAAGAAAGCCAAGAAATAAAGGAAACCAGGGGAATCAAGCAACTCAAGCAGATCAGGCAAATCAGGCAAATCAGGCAAATCATGGAAACCAAGGAAATCAAGGGAAACAACGGATCAGGCCTCCCTTTAAAAATAATTATGTGAATGAAGATTATTATGGGTACTTCGAATATAATATGAACTATTGTGATGACAAAGAAACGAAAGTATTTTTGACCAAAGAAGAACATAACCAGTTCATGGACGGGAGTGAGATATTTTTGCAAGATGAAGAAGAAAGGGTATCAGTAGAAAGAGAATATTATGAGACTAGATTGCAAAATGCCATCATGCAATTCCAAAAACAATACAACCTCTGAAATCAAAAGGTACCCCCAAATCCTCCAATGGGTAATCCTCCAAAGAGGAATCCCTCCAAAGAAGCTCAGAACAACGTACCTTCTTCTAGTCAGACCAAGAAAGATTTTTCTACAAAATATTCAGCTACGAAGGACTCCACTGTAAAATATATTGTTGCAAAAGATACTGTGGAAAATGGGAAGAAAAAAGAAGAACCCCAGAAGATATTTTTGACTAGGAAAGAAGTGGTCGCCAAAGAGGTAGAAAAAACTCCATCCTCTTTTGATTTCAAAAGTGAAATGGCTAAGATAAAACTTCCAGTGCCATTTAATGAATTTATTAAAAATGGTGAGTACAAAAATCAGATCATCAAGATGCTTAAGATGGGGCAAACCTCTGACACCCTGAACATACAAGATGACCACCCAACTATCTTATTCGGGCCAAGAGTAGAAGAAAGCAGTGAAAATGAGGAAGTTCCTCCTTTTTACATTAGTTTGAAGATCCACAACATGAACCTACACAATGCTATGCTAGATTCTGGGGCGTCTCACAACTTTATGCCTAAAGTGGTCATGGACCAATTGGGCCTTGATGTCACAAGACCTTATAATGATCTATTCTCCTTTGACTCAAGAAAAGTAAAATGCCTTGGAATGATCAAAGATCTGGTGGTGTCTTTAGCACAAATCCCAGCGAAGAATATGATTATGGATGTGGTAGTCACTGATATCCCTCCAAAGTTCGACATGTTGTTGTCCAGATCATGGGCTGCAAAATTGAAAGGAAATCTACAGATGGATATGTCTTATGCTACTCTTTCTATCTTTGGTCAAGATATAAGACTGTACAGGGAGGTTCTGCTTAAATATATGGTTAGTAACAAATCACATCCTACCAACCATCCTATTTTTTCAGTAGAGACTGAATTGGGGTATTCCATCTTCTCAATGACCTATGCTCTAAAGAAGAGGAAACATAAATCGTTATGGCTGACAAAGGTGAGTTTAAACAACAGATGGAGGAATTTTCAGAGCAACAAGATGATGAAGAGGACCAGTTATGGAAGATGAATTTAGATGGAGCAGCCTGTAGAGAAGGAGCTGGATCTGGTGTATGGATCAACCACCCCAAAGGAGACTCAAAATTGTGCTCCTACAAACTTGTTTTTGAATGTACTAATAACATGGTTGAATATGAAGCATTGATATTGGGATTGAAAGTTTTAGAAGAGTTAAGTGCCAAAAAAATTGTTGTACATGGATATTTTGAGCTAATTATAAATCAAATCAAAGGCATTTACCAAGGAAAACAACCCATACTAAGGGCTTATAGAAATATGGTACTAAAACTCCTTGAGAAGTTTCAAGAATGCAATCTTTCAGCAATTCCAAGAGAACATAATCAGGTTGCTGATGTCCTGGCCACTTCAAAAACAATTTTTAGAGTTCCAATTTTCCCTGATAAAAGATACAAGGTGGAGGTAAAATACAGACCAATAGTACCAGACAATATGAAGCACTAGCAAGTCTATGAAAATGACAAACAGATAGAAAGCTTCCTTAAAATGGAGAACGAGTTCAAGAATTTGAATATTGATGATGAATATTGTGATGATGAGGTGGATGCAGCTGCTTTCACCAAAGAGGGATATTTTGACAATCCAATTGCTGGCAAAGACATTGTTCAACTAAAGAGTAATATCATCCCCAAGGGCCTGGTACCATTAGAGAAACTTTTTTATAACAATGACACAGCTAGAAGTCCGAAGATCACAGTAAATGAAGGGGATGTGGAAGATTTCAATATTGGGACTCTAGAGGATCCAGTCCAGGAAGCTCAAATCTAAAATCAAAGAGAAGTATGTCAAATTAATGAAAGAATTCCCTGGTGCTTTTTCTTGGAGCTATGATGATCTAAAATTCTATGATACTAGTATAATTCAACATGTTATCCCAATTAAAGAATATCACAATCCATTCAAATAGAAATTAAGAAGAATAAATCCCCTCCTGTTACCATTGATAGAGAAAAAAGTGAAAAAATTGTTTGAAGCAAAAATCATAGTGTCCCTGAGGTTTTCCAAATGGGTAGCCAATCTAGTACCAGTTAGAAAAAAGAGTGGAGAAAGCAGGTTGTGTGTTGACTTTAGGAACCTGAATAAAGTATCCCTTAAAGAAAACTACCCATTGCCTAAAATGGATCACATTTTATAGAAGGTGGTAGGCTCCCAAAATATGTCAATGTTATATGGTTTCTCAGGATACAATCAGAGCATGGTACATCTTGACGATCAATAAAAGACAACATTTACCACACCTTGGGGAACATTTATGTATGCCAAAATGCCATTTGGACTCATGAATGTAGGGGAAACATTTCAGAGGGATATGGATATAGATTTTGCAGATGAAAAGGATAAATTCATTGTTATATATCTGGATGACATTATAGTGTATTCTTCCTCAAATGAAGAACATATCAAGCATCTCAGGAGGGCGTTCGAAAAGTACAGAAAGTTTGTCATATCCTTGAATCCAAAAAAGTCAAATTTTTCCATGGAAGAAGGAGAACTCTTAGGGCATATTATTTCAAAGGAATGGATAAAGATAGACCCCAGCAGAGTGGAGGGCATCTTGAGGATTGGCATACCTAGAAGAAGAAAATAAGTACAATCTTTCCTGGGAAAGATAAATTTTCTGAGGAGATTCGTTCCTAATTTAGCTGAAATCATAAAACATATCACCAACATGTTAAAGAAGGGAAATGAAATCAAGTGGGTCCCTGAGTCTAGAAAATCCTTTGAATACATCAAGGTAGCATTGACAAAAGATCCTATGCTGGCTAGTCCAAATTTTTAGAAAGATTTCATACTATTCTCTTTCGCTTCTGAGCATACAATTGCAGGAGTATTACTTCAGAAGGATGACCAAAATTCTGAGAAACCCATAGCATACTACAGTAATACATTGAGATATGCTCCTCTGAAATAAGAGATCATGGAGAAGAAGGCATATGATTTGGTCAAAGCATTGAAGGAATTTAGGGTTTATATTCTACATTCACATACCACTGCTTATGTCCCCGACAACTCAGTAAAAGACATCTTAACTCAACTTGACCCTGAAGGAAAGAGAGGAAAATGGATTGCAGTATTATTAGAATATGATCTTGAAATTAATCCCACGAAGTTAATCAAAGGGAAGGGACTTGTTGACTGATGGCTCAAACAAAATATGAACTCTTGGGGCTAAACTTCACTACTGATGTGTCAGAGAATACAACAGAGAAAGAAAGGGTGACTCCACAAATATCTCAGAAATTTCTTAACTCTACATGGTATGCATGCATTATGTTTGTGCTAAAAAATATGCAAGCTCCTCTTGAATACAGTAAAACAAAGGCTAGATTTTTGAAACTTAAGGCGGAAAAATTTTGTATAGTGAATGAATTACTATATTGGAAATACCTAGGAGGAATTTTACTAATTTGTTTGATAGAAGAAGAAGTAGAAAAAACCATCAGAGAGTTCCATAAAGGTGACTGTGGAGGTCATCATTATTGGAAGACAACTGTACACAAAATATTGAGGGCCATATTTTATTGGCCAAGCATTTTTCCTGATGTATACAAAGAATTTTTGAAGTGCCATGAATGTCAAATATTCGATGGGAAAGTAAAAGTGCAGTCTCTGGCGTTGAAGCCCATTTCAGTAGAAGCTCCTTTTAGACAATGGGGCATGGATTTTATAGGTGAAATACACCCATAGTCCTCAGCTCAATACAAATGGATCCTGACTGCAACAAATTATTTTATTAAGTGGATTGAGGTTATTCCTACCAGACAAGATACATATGATGTTATCATTTGATTCCTACAAGACAATATCCTGTCCAGAATTGGATGCCTGATCAAGATTATAAAAGACAGTTCCACAACCTTCAAGTCTAAAAAGTTGGAAAAATTTTGCAATGATTACAACATGACCCTTCGTCATTCTACATCCTACTACTGACAAGGAAATGGATTGGCCGAATCTTTGAAAAAAATCTTGGTCAGAATCATCAAAAAATTGCTGCAAGAGAATAAAAAGGCGTGGCGTAAAAATCTCATTCATGCATTGTGGGCTAACATGATATATCCAAAGAGATCTATTGCTACATCTCCCTTCCAAATCATTTATGGTACATAATTTATCTTCCCCACTGCATTGGGATTGCCATTAATGAGGTTGTTATAGGAACAAGGAGCAGAAATGAATGCTGGTAGGAGAAGAGAAGATGAGCTCATCAGTGTACAAAAGATCAGAGAAAAGGCCTTCAATAATACTCAACTACGACAAGACAATATCAAAGAAGCTTTAGAAAGACGTGCCAAGGTGGATGACTTCGAACTAGGATATTGGGTGCTAAAATGGGATGCTAGAAATGAGGATAAAGGGAAACATGAAAAATTTGATAACCTATGGATGGGCCCATTCAAAATCGTGGCTCACCATGGGAAAAATGCCTATTTTTTAGAAGAAAGTAATGGAGAACTCGTCGGAGGAGGGCTTGTGAATGGAAGGTTCCTCAAGCATTACGTTGTTTGAAAAATCATCACCCCGCCATTCATTGTATATAGCCGCTTTGTGTTATTTTTATTTACGTATGAAAGTCAAAATAAAAATAGCATGGTTGAAGCCCGAGGTGAAGGCCTTGAGCTATGCTAAGTAGGATTGGAGTTTGTGAATAAAGGTAAATAGATTCAGATCACACACATAAGATTACAACCCAATGGGTAGGCACTTAGTCTACAGTTCTTTGCTACCTCGTAGGGAGGAGAACATCCCCAATTGGAGACAATGTTTTCACCATAATAATTTCCAGATGGTGTCTGAGCTTGAAAATTTTAGTGAAGGGTTATATCTCCACAGAGATATGATAAAATAGAGGACCCGACTATATCTCGTGATGTTTGGACAAAATAGCAGAGATGTAAAGAGAAAGACTCGGTGGACCGTCGATCTTGAAAGTGGCCTGAATCAACGACTGAGGTGCATATCGGAGATTTAACTAACATGAAGATTAAGCAATCGTGGGAAGGCTGGGGAAAACCGTCACGGTTTCATTACGGGATGTGTGGCGCCCATAGAGGTACATCAGGGGAAAAAGAAGTCTAACTAAAACCACTTCCTCCAACCCCCGATGCCAAAGATACTGGGAAAACATGGACCATAGATCTTGAAGCAGCTCGGATCAACGACTAGAGGTTATATCAGTGATTGAAACAACACGAGGATTAATCGATAGAGGGTGGGCCGAGGAAAACTACCATGGTTTAAATCATGGACATGTGGCACCCTCAGAGGCACATTGGGGTAGAAAATGGTCCACCTGAAATCGTTTTCTCCAACCCCTAATGTCAATAGATACCTATAAAAGGAGGAAACCCCTGGCATTATTCTATGATAATTTGAAGTATTCAAACGTTCAAAAATTTGGCACAAATCTTCCAGTCAAATTTCAAAGCTCAGAACCGAACCAAACTCGTGTTTTTCACCACTTGATAAGTGTTCTTCACCATGGCTTCCAGTCCTATTGTTTTATCCGTGAATGAACAAGAGATATCTTCCAGGGAGGAAAACCTAATTGACAGAGATTTTGACGTTTTCGACATACAGATAAAGGTCTCACCCATTTTGCATGTCTAGATCAAATTTGTTGGAAAATGTTGGAATGCGCATACCTTTCCTCGAAGTATCTCTAGCCTCCATCATCCCTTATGTCGTAGAAGCGGTCTTTCCATTCCCCGAATTTGTAAGCTAGTGTGAAGAGCGTTATTCTCAGGGAGAAAGAGTAATTTTAAATAAATTAGGGTCAAAAGTTCTATGTAAAGTAGAAAGTCCATTAGTCTGGAATAATCTTAATATACCAGACACCTCTCCCACAATGTCATATCCCTTCAAGGAACAAAGAATGATCATAATTTATAGAGAGTGCCCGCCCAAAGTTAAAACCTTATTTTTGCAGAACATAGTCAAGCCTGAACATCATTCAGAGAGTCTGTCATTACTTGCCAGTGTAAGCATCATGATTATCGAAGTCCAATGGGTTTGTTCTCTGCTAAGTCAAATTTTAGGGTTAGACAATGACAAGTTTGTGGTAGAGGTCATGTTAGGTTTCCTGTTGATTTTCTTTCTGTTTGGTCAGTCAGTCTGTGTCAGTTTTGACAAATTTATTGCAGAGAACATACATCAACAGCTGGTCAACTTCAGATCATTGAGACACTTTAGATATTACACTCACTTGCTGAGAATGTTTATGGAATCCAACAAAACCGAATTTCCTGAGACTACTTTTATTCCGACCAAGTGTAAAAGGATCACCATGCTCATCTTCATCAACAAGATTATGTCCAGGGTATACAGTCTCATTTTTGGTTCAGATCTCCCGAGAGTTCTGGAAGAAATGAAAAGCTCATTACAACCAAATCCAGAGAGCATGGTAGGAGATTGGGTGTTGTTCACACAATCTATTGTGATTTGGGTATATGGATACAAGGAAGGACCTTATCTATTACCAGTTTTATATATGCCCAAGATCTTTTCTTTGGATTTCATAAGACAAAGGATCATCTCAGAGACTGAGCATTTTCTGAAAGAACATAAGGCTTCTAATCTGAAATTTCCTTTCGTGGTACATCCCTTTGTGGTGAAGAATAAGTCATGTTTGTCCCAGATTTAATCCAAGCTCAGTGAATTTGGTTTCACACCGTTACAATGTAGAATATATGATCCGCATCAGATCATATCAAAGAGAGGATTGGCTAGTAGACAAGGTCTGTATGAACATGAACATGTCGAAGGATTCGACGAGTTGGCCAATCTAGAGACCTGTGCAAATATGGAGGTCACCATGCAGCAAGATCAAACCTAAAAAATAGAACCACCCTCTCAGCAGAGCCCAACACAGAAACCTTCCCCTAGGTTGGTTATCAAAACTCCCAAAATGAGCATCTAAAATAAGAGGAACAGTTCAGAAGCACTAGGTGCCAGTAGCCAACAAAACATTCTCAAGAAAATTAAAATCACATCATCATCTCAATTAGTTGACCTGGAAGAGGAAGAAATCAAAGGAAAAACATGCATGAAGATGGTAGAGGCTAGAACCAAGAATGAAGAAACCAGTATAGAAAGCAGGACACAAAACGAAAGGAGCACAAAGGTTTTCAGCAGTCGAAAATACATATTTGGCAAGACACCTGGGGTAGTGTACCAATCCAAGGAAGATTTAATGAAACATTATGCTATGAAGGGAAGAATGGAAAACAATGAAATAAGAGATCTTTTACCTGAATTAGAAAGACTTCTTAGCATAAGGCTTCCTTACTCTCAGTCAAGGATGTGGAGAAAAAGACATTTAACATTGGAGTGGTTGCTGATGATAAGGTATCCGAGATCAAAATGCACTATGAAAACATTGTTTCACCTGACAAAATAAAATTTCATAGGAAAATCAATGACATGTTATATTTTGATTATCTGAGCTTCGCTCTAAAGGTCGCAAGATTAACAACATATGCATCAAAACTAGATGGAAAACTGAAATAGGAAAAAGTGTCCAGCAAAGCTTGGATGACACAGATCAAAAGGATAGAGTCTGAAGGTCCCCAGGGGTTGAAAGCCTCTTTGGATGAAAAGGACAAGATGATCCAAAGTCTAAAGAAAAGAATGAATATGTCACCTAAATATCATCCACATACAACATAATTGACTGCATTGGAACAAGAGAAAGAAACATTCAGACAAGAGGCACTCGATTACAAGGCTAAACTATTGCAATTGGAGAAAGAGAAGGAGCATTGGTCACTAGAACAGGCAGCGACATAATACATAATAGTCATTATACTTGCTAATACAGAGGTTGGATTAAGCACTGAGGGGTTAGTCCAAGCTATGTCCCGGGTTAGCTTAAAAATAGGTGAGATAAAGAGTCTCAAAGAGAACATGGAAAAGTTGAAGCAGGAGATGAAAGTGAAGGATGAAAAGATGGCTCAACTCCATAGATAAAATCAAGATTTGTAGGAGAGAGTGAGCAAGATGAAAACCAGGTTAAAGGGAAAGACATTATTACAGGGAGCCAAACATGTAATATGGGACACTGTTGCTGCAGAGATTGCTAAATTCAGGGTTTATCTGAATTTTATCAATGACAAAGATAACATGGCTACTACATCTCGGAACAAATGCATTGTTGTAAATGAAATATTAACAAAGAAGCCCTCAGAGTGGGCCCAAAATGCTATTGATTTACTGAATGTTGTACCAACTACTAAACTTCAAACCATTGGTGTGAAAGATAGGACTATGTTGATCATTTCAGCTAGGAGGATCATTTCCAAGAACAACTTGAATCAATCCAGAACAAATATATGCAAATGGAGAACAACATACATGAGTTTAAATATGCTTTTGAAAAATTTATTGCAAAAGGCCTTCCATAATTTTGGGATGGTAAAGGCTCATTATACAATCAAGAAGACTATCACTCTCTCCTCATGAAATGAAGAATGGACCATTCTAAGTTTGAGGATATGGAAGAAATTCTGAAAGGCCCGAGTCTGGTAGAGTATTTGGCTACAAATTTTGAAATTTTAAGCAAGTTTAAAACAGTGAAGGTCAGCAAGCCAACCATGTCCTATGCTACCTGCATTGACTTGGAAATTTCGATTAAAGAGATGACAGATTACAAAATCCCCTTTGATCCACAATGGAAAGAAATTGTACGGTTGGGTAAGACAAAGTGCAACGTATCTGGAACCAACATGTGATCTCTAGGTGTCACCATTTTTGCAGATCCAATAGAAGCTCAGAGTGAGACAGATGGTGTGGAGGAAGTCAAACAGTTAGAGAAATTGTTCATAATTTTGAAACATTTTATTTTTGCTAATTATTGTAAATTGTTTCATATACCGAAACTGTCAGTCAAAATTGTTATAGAAGATGAAACGTTTCAATTTTAGTTGTTTTGATCAAATTGTAAAAGTACTGAGAGACTTGAATTGATTAATGTTGGCAGAAGTGCAAGAGCACCTTTTGGTTGTATCAGACTCTATTTTGTAAATTTTCTAAATCTTAATTGAATATAAATGCAGAAGATTTTGAAGTCTCTATGAAAATATTCTAAAGGGTGGTGATATGATCTTTGTTTCCTTTCATCATATGTATTTCCTATGACCTATCTTTCATTTACATTTTCTTCTGTTTAATTGGAGAGTTAAAGGCCTAGAATTCATCATTTGATGCTCTTGGCTTAAGCAATTTAAACTGTGTGGTTGTCTTCTTAACTAATTTAGAATTCATTTCGATAATGACCTGATGCAGTTATTTGTTTCCTTTATCTTCCTACTCTCTATCTAAATTTAAGAATAACTCAGATTCATCGCCTCATTTAGCCTTTATCCTCTAGAGAGTTCTATAAGTTGATGTATTATTTTCGTCCACTTTCAGAATTTTGACTCCATATCCCATAGTGTTCCTCCCCTTCCTTGCCAACAAATTTATTAAAAACCCCCAAAACAAACCAAATATAGCCACCGATTCCCAAAGAGATATCAAGTGACACGAGAGATCCCTCTCTGAGTTGAGCAGGCTAGTGCCTCAGCTCTAAAGTTGGTTGAAACAGTTACCTCTATCGTTTGTCTATCAACCAGACAACATTTACAGAGTGCTAACAGAGTGAACCAGGCCAACACTTAGACAAAGTGTTGAAAGACTCCATATGAAGGCTCAATCAAGTGCAAGGAGTGTGTAGAGGAGAACTTGCTTCAATTTCATAAGTTTAGGAGAGACATCGCATAATTCACATGGTGTGAACTTACTCAAAATTCAGAATCTCAAGACGAAGAGCGCAGAGTGTGCCAGGAGGGCACAAGAAAGTCCTTGGAAGGAAGCTGAGGGTGAGACCCTTGGGAGCCTGAGGAAGATCGAAATCTCAAGAGGAATAGTGCAAGTTTGCACAATGAAGGCGTAAGTGTGTGCCATGCCCATGGTAAAATACGTTGGCAAATCTCAAGGACAGATAACGTTTTAGAAGTGTAGACGAGGCCCAAATAGCTAGGTTTGCAGTAGGATCAAAGGCCACATCCTTAGACTATTACAAGTTCTTCCAATTCAAGAGAAAACAAAATATCAGGGGGGGAGAAGCCATAGTTTTCTTCAGATCATTTGTTAGGAGTTGATCTGGGCCATTGAATTCTATGTCCAAACAATAGGAGGAGTGCGCATACGAGTAGTAGATCCCAGCCATTGGATCTGAGCGTGGAGGACCAACAACCGTTGGATCCAGAAAAAGTGCAAGAACTTTAACCCCTTTTAAGTGTGCAGGAGAGCATATTCGTCAAAGTCCTGAAGTCAAGAAGTGGATCAGTAGCATCCATCATCCATATGGACATGTGGCAAAATATCTGGAAGTCCATAGGAATTTCACTACGAGATATTCTAGGTGAGCAATGAGTGAAATCGTCGAAGCTCCGAATCCTGAAGTTCATCCTAGTCATTGGTGTTGGGCAGGGACATGTGGAGTGAGATCTGAGACTTTGGAGAAATTTCACTCTAGGATATTTCAAACGAGGTGGTTGAAAAAGCATCGAAGTCTCGAAGTGTTGAAATAGATCCTAGTCGTTGGCACAGGAAGGCACATGGAAGTATATCATTAACTGAAAAGGAGAGCCACTTTAGAGGAAATGAAGTGAGGTTCTTCAAAAATATTTGAATATGAAGTAGCGAAGAATATCTCAGTCATCTGTTAGTCGGGTACACATGGCAGGATATCCTGCATCACAGAGGAGCAAGTGTAGATGGGTGAATAAATCCCGAAGAGTCAGAAGCCGAAGCAGATCTGGGTCATCCATTGGTGAAGAAAGGTGTCACTGGATCTTGCACGCCAGAGCATAAGTACTTCAGAGGAATTTAGGTGTGAAGGAACAAGGAATCCTAAAGGCCGAAGTCCTGAAGTCATCATAGCCGTCTGGGAAGGAGGACGTGTGGCAGAAGATTTTCCACTTCGGATAAAAAAGACACTATGAAGAAAAGCGAGTTTGGTGGTGCAAGAACTCTCAAGGGCAAGAGCGTCACAGTTCATCTGAACCATTGGATCAAGGGGAAAGGTGTCAGAGGATCCCTCACTTCATAGGTCATACAATACTAGGGAAAGCAGAGCTGGTTGGAGTAAGAACTCCCAAAGGCCGAGGTGTCAGAGTTCATCTGAGCCATTCATTGCAGAGGATAGGTGTCAGTAGATCCTTCAGTTTGAAGGATAACCACTTTGGAGAAAGTGGGGTCACGTAAATTGAGAAATCCTGAAGGTCGAAGTGCAATAGTCAATCGTGACCGTTGAATAGAGGAGGATGTGTTTCAGAGGATCCGACACTCCGGAAGGATGTTTCTCCTGAGGTTTGTGTGTGTAAAGACTCGGGAATTATCGAAGCCTAGAGTCCTGAAGTGAATCAGAGCTATCAATTCTCTGAGGATGCATGGTGTCAGATTATTAACTTCAGATATTTACCACTCTGGAAGTTTTGTGGAGTAGAGTTTCATATTTTTTCAAAGCTTGAAGCCCGAATAAATCAGGTCTATTGATCTGTGCAAGAAGCAGGGATCGTCAATCCCTCTCACGTCTATTCAGAACTTTTCCAGTTCAGAGTTCAGAATAATTGGTGAGTGGTGAAGTGAAAACGCCTGGATTCTGAAGCTCAGAAGCACCCTTTGAGTTGGTTCCTGGTCATATCTCGTTGTCACATGCACTTTCCACCAAAGGAAAAAGAGGCTAAAGCCTGGAAATCAGAATTGAAGACACTAGAAGCTAGGAAAATCATCTAAGAGGTTCAGGTGAGTTCAGACCTATACCAGGAAGAGGAAAAGGTCCTAAATCGTTGGGTATCAACAAAGTTTTCCCATAGTTTTTCTTGGGGTCTCTTTCAAGACTTTGTGGGTGTTCATAGGTCCTTGTTCATTATTTAAAGAGAGGGGAAAGAAATAGAGGCCCGTGGACAAGGTTTCAGGGCCAAGAAGAGCTCTGAAGATTCGATCCGACTCAAATACTTGAACAATACTAGACCAAGAGGTCGCACAAACGTAGGAGCAAGAGGGGGGTATACATCAAAAGGTACTAATATTAATTGCAAGGTGACATTAGTGAGGGCATGTTCCATTGATTCTAGTTGAAAGACACCGTTGAAGGCATGAGGTGAATATGTTAGCATGGGGTAGGAAAAGGAACCATTATTTTATTATGGATATAGTGAACCATACATTCATGTTAGAATTTATCCTTTGGTGAACCATAAACCTACACTGACATATCCATAATATCTAGAGGACATAATCAAAATATTATACATACCTAAATGGTGATTTTTCAATTTAGCAATCAAACATGCAACAAAAAAATTGAGGTGGTGCTCAACATGATACATTGCATGATTGTGTTTCATAATGTTTTCGGATTCAAGAGCCTAGGTAGATATTGACCCTTATGTTCCTCAATTTTGCATGGATCCTTTCCCAACACCAATACTTTATTTAAACATGTGTTTCATGATATTTCCGGTCTAATACTAGAATGGGTGGAGTGAGATTATTATGTTTTCTAGTTGTGCAACACTTCCCATTAACTTGACCTCATACCAAAATCGAATTCTATAATCTTTTAGGTCCAAGAAAAAACCATGTAGAATTGAAGGGATGAGACATGAAATACAAATGGGATGAAATATGATTAAAAGCACAAGATTTCCCTACATGGTGTTCATTCAAGATGAGGCAAGGATGGCGCATATGCATAGTGGGTGAAGATAAAACATTGACGTGAATAGTAAATAGAGACTATAGGTGCATATGACAATCCTAGAAAGTGTCATACTTCCACACTAACAATATCAGGGTTGAATTAATGCATGTGTGGACTAATCATATTCAACTATGTGGTATTGATGATCACAACTTGGAAGCTTCAAAAGGACAAGTGGTGGAATTTGAATCTCAAATTTGAGGGAGAATTTAGTTGGGTGCTATAAATCATTTTGGGTCTGCATGATCATGCAGTATTTTCCCTTTATGGTTTTGTCTACATGAGTACTATGCCAAACCTAGAGTTGAATTTTACTTCATTTATAGTTTTTTAAGTTTGATTTGCATGAGTGTATTTTGGCCCTAATATTCTCCACACAAAAGAGATATTGATGGGGGTGGTGAGCATAATCTTTAAGGATTGAAATGATAGAATTGAATTGTAGTTTATTTTTTTTACCTCATCAATGGTGTTGGGTGCCCTTTATTTTGGTAGTGGTTCATAGGCCTAAGGTGTTGGCTCAAAGCCTTTACATTAATCTCTAAGCATGATACTAGGGTTTTATGTAGCTTCTTGTGATTTTTGTTTTTGTTTTGAGGGTGTGCTTATCCCCCACACCTTATTGAATGTATGTGGGGGGGCTAGATGTTTGGTCTTTTCTCACATACATATTTCTCCCTTGCACATCAATGAAGTTTTTTTAAAGGGACAAATTAGTTGAAATACGGTCATAACTCTCTCATTGTCATTTATTTTGTTTTCTTCATTGATGGTGTTGGGTTCCCTCTATTTTAGTAGTGGTTCGTAAGATGTGTGGAAAAACCTTGGGAATTTATATTAATGAATGAGATACTAATGATCCCAAGATTGAAATATAAAATGGATAATGTGAACATGTTTATGGCATGTTTCAAGATAAAAATACCAAAAAACTTAAAAGAAGAGAAATAATACCATCTTGAATTGATTGTCGACCACCTTTTCCTTGCATGTCCTCTCCCTCAACATCCTTCTCCTTCTCCTCATACACAGTTCGACCTCCTTCTCCTCCTCTGCATGCCCTCCTCTCTGCCCTCAACCTCCTTCTCCTTCTCCTCAACCTCCTTCTTCTTCTCCTTCTCCTCGCGTTCCCTCCTCTCTTCCCTAGACCTCCTTCTCCTCCTTCTCCTCCATGTGCCCTCCTCTCTTCCCTGACCTCCTTCTCCTCCTCCTCGTGTGACTTACCTCCTCTGCGTGCCCTCCTCTCTACCCTAACCTCCTCTCCTTCTCTTAGCTCGTGTGACCTACCTCCTTTATGATTTTACCTCCTTCTCCTCCTAGCTCACATAACCTATGGCGTCCTCTCTACTCAGACCTCAGCCTTATCCTCCAACTAGCTTGCGGGACATTGAAATGTGTCTTTTGTTTTTTTGTTTTCAAACTTTTGTATTGTTATTTGTTTTTTTTTGGTATTTATTTTTATTTTTATTATAGTTATATATAATATAATATATATAATTTATAAATTATATATTATAATTTATAAATTATATATATTATATATAATATTATATTACATAATATTTTCCCAAGTCTCGGAGACAAAGACTGTTGGACACACCTACCACACTTAGAGGGGGGGGTGAATGAGTGTGGGGCTCTTTTTCCCAAAACTTCCCTCTTGCACAAAAACTCATCAATTAGCATTCAACATTTATTCATTACCCATTGTTTGTCATTTATAACCATTTAGATGTCAGCACATATCATCAACATATATCAACAATATATCATCAACAATTCATCACCACAATGAACACAAAGAACACAAGATGTATGTACAATTTTCTTTTTATTACGGACTACAATCCTTGGGGTTTATCAGCAACAACTGAATAGAGTACAACTCTACAAGAGCACCAAATCTATATGCAAGAATCGGCTTGCATTCTCAGCATCAACTGAGATGAGGCAACAATCCTCAACAGATATCAATCTGTACCATAAACAAGAGCATCAACCATGCACCAACCTGTGACATAAACAAGTGCATCAACCATGCACCAACCTGTAATCAACCTGTA
>ML779241.1:1325193-1412087 GCA_009831015.1 Picea engelmannii | reverse complement strand
TCAAGGGAATCATATCAATCAATTACTTGACATCAACCAATGACATCAATCAAACCAAACCATTTACATCAATGACATATGATCCAACAATCTCCCAAGTAATCAAACCATTGGCATCAATGACAACATGATCCAACAAAGACATCTCTAATCATGTTAATGCCTCTTAGGGTTGACAACTAGGTTGTCTCAATGAAGGTTTTTCCTTCATGCAAAGGATGGAGGACCACCATAAGGAATGTTCATTAAAAGACAAACCAAATATGAGACTTTGTATTTTGTTGATAGTTCAAGACCTTATTTTATTATAGTAATCTAATAATCCATTTGGTGCACAAAACCTCTAGGTTGGATGTGTATTACAAGGATTTCCATAGAGACCCTCAACATGCAACAAAAATTCCAATTTACTTTGTGAAGTTCTTACCACCCTCCATACTTTCCCAAAATATGATATAAATAGATTTCTCCAAGTACTGAAACTGGCTAGTTGAGGGAACCGAAAGAGAGGATCAATCATAGACATAGTTTACAACCAATATTTTAGTAGATATTTGTAATATGATTGAAACCATGGGCATTAACTTAGTGTGCAATTTTTTCTTTTTATCTCTTTGGATGACAATCTACCACATCTATTTGGAGGATGCCTAAAACAAAAAAGGAAGCCTAAGAAATCCAACCCCAATATGTGATCCTACTAGGATGGTCTTGAGGGCCTAGTTTGTGACATTGAGTTTTGGCCCATTGAATTTTGGACTCGTAGGATAAATAAAATATATAAATATAATCCATTGCATTGATCATTAATTTATATTCCTCTCTAATGGTGATAAATAAATCATTAGCAAAATTCCCAGTGACAAACTACTTGATTCCTTGTTTAGGGAGAGGGATGTATTTAATCAAACATTAACCTATAATGTGAAATATAAAGTAGAACACGGCCTCTATTACCATCACATAAATTTCAAGTGCCAACAGAGATCCTTTTCAAATACAATGGATTATCCCTACTTGTTCTTATTTATATATGTTGATGGAGAGATACATCATTGCTTCTAAGAAGATTTTCCATGGATCTAGGGAACAAGGGGACAAATTCAAGAGACTTAAGCATGACCAAGATGAAGGGAAACTAGACCATATCATGGGCCTTTTCAAATTCAATTTAAAAAAAATAAAGTATTGAGTCATGAGCATCTAGCCCATTTTGGTCCTTCCCATGTTGCTAGGATATTAAATTTTTAACAAAAAATTAATAGTTCATTATTTAGAGACATGCATTTTGTTAGTAAAATCATGGCTATAGAAAAAATATTCAAGAAAGACACATTTATTATGTACGGTTATTGATTTATTTTTTCTTCCAAAATTAGTCATATAGAAACTTGAGTGCTTAGAGGTTTTTTATGCTCTAAAAATGTGGTGGACCATGCATTGTCAATATTGGTTCCATGGAGCATCTTTGCCTTTCCTAAAAAAGGCAAAGGCCTCATATAAACTAATATAATTGTGCATGGAGGAAGCATGTTAGGAAAGAAGATAGTGAGTTCAATGATTGGTGATGAACCTTCAAAATGATTGACCTAATATATAATTGTTAAAGGAAAATTTAGATCCAAAATAAATAGACTTTTCACCCTCAATGATGTGAATATTGCTTCAAGTGATTTTAGGATTGGTGGTTCTTTTGCACTAATTCGAATAGTTTGGGAAGAAAGGGAAAAGGAGGTTTCAACTCTTACAACTTAGTATTAGAATGATTTTATCTAGAGAGGATTAAAATTTTCTTGCGACTCTATTTTGACATGGAAAGTACGACATTCTAACATTTCACATATGGTTAGATACATTCTTAAATTTTTCTTAAAAATTAACTTTAGATGGAGAGATCTATGAGATGGGGAATTTGAACATGGACATCCCAATCTAGTCTTACACAAGAATTTGGAATGGTTCAATTGGATTGTATTGTCATATAAGAACTTCAACAAGTAATAACTGTATAGTCTTAACATTCATGTATACATTCCTACTTCGGATGACTAGCTCTTGCATAATAAAGGTAAGAAAAAGGTCAATCTTTAGTATTCTAGTATTCCATCCACTAAGAAAGGTAAGAAAAAGGTCAATGAGGAGGATGTGGTTATTGGGAACAAAGGTCACAAGGTGCGCATATGTGAGTACATGGCCTTATAAAGAGTCCCACGTCATCAATGAACTAGGGTCCTTTGGCATGAGCTATCATAGTGTCATATCCACAATGAGAAATTCTATAATGAAGAAAATTACAACATGGGTCAATCATACATTATATCCTTTAGGAAAGATTCATAATATTTGGAGATCCAATATTGGAGGTATTTTTTCTTTATCCATAAGACACATGGAGGAAACCTTCTTAATGTAAAAGGATGACCAATTTGAGGGTTTACCTAAGTGAAAGAGACTCTTAAAGGGGGTGACCTTCCCATGAGAGGAGGATCCTTTAAGGATGTTGATATGTTATATCTACATGTTGCAACCCTCAAATACTAGTCAATAAGGGAGTAACATTATATGGCATTGAAAGAACTTCAAGACTACCTTGTTTGAACAACCATGTATGAGTATAAACAATCCTAGATATTCTCATAAGATTTTAGAGGGGGAAATTACATAGTTGTTACCACAAAAGGAGAAAAGTTATCCAATTGTAAGAAATGGTTTAAAATTGATCCATGCGCGAAAGAGAGTGTGGTTAAATGATGTGTTGTAAGCAACTTCTAAAGTTGGAGGTAAGGAAATATCTAAAAGGTCTTCCCTATAAACATCATATTCAGAAATATTTTATTGTGTATTTCTCTTTAGCAAACTCTTCACTATTGCACCCACCACCTAATTAGATCGCCTAGTTTTAATAATAGGTCAAACAATTGATTATTGGGTATCTAAACAGTTAGCATATGAATTGTATCAAACAAATTAGCTATTTTTAGCTCTTCATAGTAGGGAAACCTCATGAATTGAGTGGGACAACATTTCATTCCTCATGTAAGCCCATTATTAATACCTTCATGATGGCAGCCTTCATGAAGCATAAAAGAAATGACAACAATAATTATCAAATATGGTAAAATAAATTCAATGATTAAACTGAAAATTCAAAACATTATGTATACGATACATAAAGAAATTGCGTACCTTGATGATTTATATTATATTGCAACCTCCATAGGTGAGGTGTCATTCTTCATGGTTTTAATCCAGTCTCTTCTTTCCCATTGAAAAGATGTTTTTCGGTAGTACGATACCTATGGTTCTTAGGGAGGAGGTGTCTATACTCATCAAACACCACCTTTCCTAAACTTTTTGAATGAATATACTTCATCTTAGGACCACAAACGAGACATGAAAATTTACCCTTTGTTTGAAGACCTGCAACAGATGGATTAATGTCAATTATACGATGAGATTATTTAAAAATTAAACATGCATCATGATATATTTATAAAATTATATAGTAATAAAGAGAAATATAATGCTTATACATACCAAAAAAATGTGTTATTCCTGGGGCATCATGAATTGCCCATAAATGTATTCCTTATAATTTAAATTTCTTCTCCCCGATTGGTTTACAGATGTCATACATAGTGATGCCAACCCATAAATTTAGTAGCTCGTCGATGAGAGGCTCAATATATACATTCATATATTTAACTTGGTACTTACCTAATTGTTTGAAATTACACATAATTACTATAGCCATGATATTTATATATAATTAAATAAATAAACAAAAGATATTATGAAAAAAATGAAACAAATGAAAAGGTTACATTCAAAAAATTAATGTAAACAAATACCCAGAACAATCATTGTCAACATTATGTGCTCCCTCTTTATTGAAATCCGAGGAATGTTATTGTTGATAAAAAAAATATGCCACACTGAGTAAATATACTTAAGATCTCTGAATGCATTAACACCGTCAGCTGTCAATGAAATCCTAACATTACGAGGTTCATCTTTGAAATATGATCATTTTTCCTCAATTTCCCTAAATGCATAACCAACGACAAACATTCGAAGAACACCATCTCCACTTCTATTACATGCATGGTAATCCATAAATTATGTTATGCTTTCACACCTAAAAAATCATTGCAAACATGGAATTATGGGAATATGACAAAGAACCTTTCGAGGCACCCTTTTTGTTACTTGATCGGTTCGATATCTATTGATAAGACATAAGTCTAGTAAGTCTAGAACCAAAACAATTGGGTGTACTATGAGTCAAATTTGAGTCGAGAAACCCTCCCATATTGTTAAGGAATTTAAATAGTCTATCCATGTCAAATTTTGGTGCATACATAAACAGTTCGAAAACATTTCAACATTGGCCCCATGTCTAGGTCACTGTTAAGGGACCCTCAATGGCACCCACATGAGGAATCGTAACGAGATCAAGTGCAATAAGGCTCCAATAAAGGTGGGTGTCCTCAATAATAAGCATAAACATAAGTGAAAGAAACATCCAATATAAGTGGGCATCTTCCTTCATGATCTAGGACATAAAACCATGAAACCCCTAGGCCATCCAAAGATCAACTTATAAACCTAACTTTGTGATGAAAATCACAAGATTAGTGAAAAAATACTAGTGTAGGCCTCATGTAAAATGAGGAGTAACACTAGCAACACAAATTGGATAATTTTTAACATAATCATAATCTCATTCCTCTTACCAATGCCAATTTCTAGTAGGGTTGATTCCTAGATTGCAACCCCAATGGATGAACCATCAATAAATTGAATTCATTAACTCAAGTGGATATATTGTTGATTCTCTTGGGTAAAGTGGATTTAACCACTTTGTTTGATTATTGAATTACCAAGTCGAATTGATGTCGCAGAAGCTTCAATTCACCCACCACAAATGTCATGCACCGACCCCACATAGTGAGCAGTGAATGGGACCAATGTTGAAATTTATTCAATATGTGTCTCTATGCATCAAAATTTGACATGGTTAGACTAGACACATGCCTTGACGGTATGGGAGGGTTTCACGACTCAAGGATGTATGATGTCCCCACATAATCTTTGAGATCGTCCACATTTTTATCAATGTTCATGAAGCACCTCTCATTGCCATCATTCTTCATTCCCTTCTATAGAATCATTGTCAGAACTATATTGAAATTTGACATGGACATTCCGATACACCCATCACAAATTTATTCCACCAAACTCGCATAGTGAGCAGTGAATGGGGCCAACATTGAATTTTTTTCAATTTCTTCCTGTATGTGTCAAAATTTGACATGGTTAGACTAAATAGTTCCCTTGAAGGTATGGGAAGGTTTCGATACTTAAGGATGTTTGATGTCCCCGCATAATACTTAAGGAGGGTTTGATTATTGAATTACCAAGTCGAGTTGATGTCTCAAAATATTCAATTCACCCACCACGAATGTCATATATCGACCCTGCATAGTGAGCAGTGAATGGGGTCAACATTGAAATTTATTCAATATGTGCCTATATGCATCGAAATTTGACATGGTTAGACTAGACACATTCCTTGACGGTATGGGATGGTTTCAAGACTCAAGGATTTATGATATCCCCACATAATATTTTAGATCGTCCACATTTGCATCAACGTTCATCATGCTACACCTCTCATTTCCATCATTCGTCATTCCCTTCTGTAGAATCATTTTTGGAATTATCTTGAAATTTGACATGGAACTTCCGATACACCCATCACAAATTTATTCCACCGAACCTGCATAATACTTAAGGATCTCACAACACCCATCACAATACTTAAGGATGTTTGATGTCCCTGCATAATACTTAAGGAGGGTTTGATTATTGAATTACCAAGTCGATTTGATGTCGCAGAAACTTCAATTCACCCACCACAAATGTCATGCACTGATCTCGCATAGTGAGTAGTGAATGGGGCCAACATTGAAATTTCTTCAATATGTGCCTGTATACATCGAAATTTGATGTGGTTAGAATAGACACATGCCTTGATGGTATGGGAGGGTTTCAAGACTCAAGGATGTATGATTTCCCCACATAATATTTGAAACATCCACATTTTCATCAACGTTCATCATGTTGCACCTCTCATTGTCATCATTCTTCATTCCCTTGTATAGAATCGTTGTCGGAACTATCTTGAAATTTGACATGTAACTTCCAATACACGCATCACAAATTTCTTCCACAAAACCCGCATTACTTAAGTATCTCATAACACCTATCACGATACTTAAGGATGTTTGATGTCCCTGCATAATACTTAAGGAGGGTTTGATTATTTAATTACCAAGTCGAGTTGATCTCGCAGAATCTTCAATTCACCCACCACAAATGTCATGCACCGACCCCACATAGTCGGCAGTGAATGGGGCCAACGCTGCAATTTCTTCAATATGTGCATATATGCATCAAAATTTGACATGGTTAGACTAGACACATGCCTTGACGATATGGGAGGATTTCAAGACTCAAGGATGTATGATGTCCCCACATAATATTTGAGATCATACACATTTTCATCAACGTTCATCATGTTTCACCTCTCATTGTCATCATTCATCATTCCATTCTATAGAATTGTTGTTAGAACTATCTTGAAATTTGACATGGAAATTCCAATACACCCATCACAAATTTATTCCACTGAACCTGCATAATAGTTAAGGATCTCATAACACCCATCATGACACTTAAGCATGTTTGATGTCCCCACATAATACTTAAGTATGGTTTGATTATTTAATTACCAAGTCGATTTGATGTCGCAGAAGCTTCAATTCACCCACCACAAATGTCATGCACCGACCCCACATAGTGAGCAGGGAATGGGGCCAACATTGAAATTTCTTCAATATGTGCTTGTATGCATCGAAATTTGACATGGTTAGACTAGACACATGCCTTGATAGTATGGGAGGGTTTCAAGAATCAAGGATACATGATGTCCCCACATAATATTTTAGATCATCCACATTTTCATCAACGTTCATAATGATGCACCTCTCATTGTCATCATTCATCATTCCCTTCTATAGAATCATTGTCGGAACTATATTGAAATTTGACATGGAACTTTCCTTCTATATAATGTTTTTTGGAACTATCTTGAAATTTTACATGGAATAGACTATCCATGTCAAATTTTGGTGCATACAAATGTGAATAGAGTATCCATGTCAAATTTCAGTGCATACAAAAACATTTTGAAAAAATTTCAACATTGTCCCCATTCGCAAGTCATTGTTTCCCATCATGTACTCTAGCCCTGGTAAAATGTATTTTAATAGTTGTTTCCTTTAAAATTTGACCGATCAGAAAATTAAAACGAAATGAGGATGAGATGATATGGTATATAGAGTGGGTCTATGAGTGAGCTTTGAGTATAAATATGAATGAATGAACTTCTCTTGGTTTCGAGAATAATTTATTCTCTACTAAACAAGCCAACCACGTGAAGGTGGAATCTCATATGGCCCCTCCCCCCCCTCACATCGCTCTCAATTCCCAAATACCCAATCTATAAAATAGAAAACAAACAAAAGAAACATAGGAATCATGCATAGAAACTACCAAAACAAAAATGAAATAAAACTTAAAAACATGTAATTAACCCACATAAAAAATTATTTAAAGAGAATAATTCATAAAAATTAAAATATCTAGTTACATACCTCATCGACCAATGCAACATTTATATTGTCCTTCTTCTGTATCTTCTTCTTGATCATCCAACTCGACATCTGTATCAGAATCTAGTTCAGATTTTTTTTTGAAAGGATTGATGATATCATGATCATCATCAATGTCATTTTCGAGCATATCTTCATCGATATCATCATCAAGAACTCGCACATTGTCTCCTATGTCTGGTTCATATTCTTTGTCTTCTTCATTTGTCAACCCATATTCTTCCTGCTCTAGCTCTACACCATCTTCTTCTTTAGTATCATCTTATTCATCTACAATATACTTTATTGGCCTTCCTCTTCTATCATATCTAACAAAAAATTACCAATCCCTCTTACATGGAACCTTTGAGTAAAAGACTTGTTCACATTGACTTGGAAAAACATAGTGGTCATTTAATTTTTCAAAAAATGTTGTTTTAATCATCAGAAATCCATTGGCATGTTGAATAATGGTTCTTTCCTCATCATGCTCATGCATTCGTAACATATACCATTTGACATCGAACAAAAATAATTTGAAGGAATTAAAGTCACACTCAATTATATCATTCAAAAACCCATAGTGTCTATTTTCAGATTCTCGAGGACGTCTGTCACTCCTAGAGGAAACATTAGTGACCTGGAATACTATAGTTATCCCACTATCATATTTTTTCTGGTTTCATCCAACTGTTTGATGCGAAGTTTACGACCATTGCACCGCATAGCCTTGTGGTGTTTCAACTGCAATATGGAAGACATGTAAAATATGCATTTTCAATTAATAATAAACAAATTTATATAACTTGGAAAGTATAATATGAAAAAAACACACCTACATTCACATTAATATAATATAAAATAATTGAATAAAATGGGTGAATTTTCTTGCCTTTCCATCTTTCAAACAATATGCTAAATCTATTTTCCTCTGCATAACATCAGGATCTACATTACAACGAGCTTCTCTAACCAATTTAGACAGTTCTTTCCATGATAACCTACCTCCATGACGTTCTTTACATCTATCAATCCATACCTTCATCCATTCAAGATTGTTTGCAATGTATAAATGTAGTTCATCCCAATATTGACTAACTGAACGATCAAAAAATCACAATTCACCAATATTAAATATTATTTATAACCATGGTAAATATTAATAAATGATGGAAGAATAAATATTAAATTGGTATGATCATATACACAAAAAAATGAAAAATTTATATTTATTAAAAATATCCACAATTTAATTACCTCTCACTTTCTTCATTGTACCTTTCCCCAACAGCTAATCCCTTTCAAAAAATTTGATGGAGATCACATCCCAAATGAAATTCACTGCATGCATAGCTTGCGTTGCTAATTTAGGAAGATACTAAATAATATACACCATGGATTCATATACCATATATCCCTCCACCATAGAACCATCATGATGTGCTCTTTGTCTAACCAAAGCCTTCAATGATTTCAAGTTCCTCTCCACCATCCATACAGACCTTGTGTGTACAGGTCCACACATTTCAATCTCCTCAACTTAGTGTATGAGGTAGTGTTCTTGTGCATTGAAAAATGTTGGAGGTGGATACTTCTACATTTCACACAGTAGCCGAGGAATTTCTCTCTTCCAATAATTTATATTATCTTCATGGATTTCTTTCAATGACAACCATATATAGATCAAGATGCAAGAAAATAACATGTTTCAACAAAACATAATACATATTACATTACAAGTAAAACACATGTCATTAAGAAAAACAAAAAATTGATTTTTTTTTTTGAATATATATTGCAGCTACTTACCTCATGTATTTTCCAAGATCATATATAACTTGTTTGACGTTGTTGTCAAAGTTTTTTTGAGAGATATAGGTAGAACATACTGTAACAATATAAATGAATCGTTACTTGCTCAAAAATAGACAAAAAAATAAAAATATAAAAAAATGTATACGACCTGTTAGCACTGGAAGTCGCCTTCAGATTGCAGAAAAGGCAAGCTCGATACCCATCAGAGTTATATGGTAGATGTTGGTTTATATGGATGGATGTCAATGGACAAAACTCAGAATCTGAATGATGTTCAACACAGAACCGGACATGAAATGCACAAGGTCGTGAGGGCCACATTAACTTCAGTTGAGAAATTGAGTTAAAGTGAGAGCAGAGGGAAGAATTAGAGAGAAAGATGAAGGAGACTGCTATGGGCAACATGCCTTCTAACAGCTCTGAGAAGAGAGACCCGAACTTAGGAGAATTCTTGAGCTCAAGCTTGGACACTGAAATATGCCCAAATGACATAGTTACAGTTACAGAATGATCAAACCTCCATCATCGTGCAACTGCAACAACTCGACTGGATCTTCAATGCCCAAGCCATTCAATGCGAGAAGGAAAATATAACACAGGGAAATAAATAAATTTGACCATGATACTGCTATAATCAAACCTCCATTAGAACAATATAACGATCCTCAACTGGATCATCCATGACCGAGTGTTTTAAACATCTTTTACAGACAAAATGAAAAAGAGTGAAGTTGACTTCTATTAACATGAAAGTCTCAAATTGATTACATGACTAGAGAAAATATTTGGTAGAAGAAAAATTACAGATGGGATCTCTGCTCGACCAAATACCACTACCAAATAATAAAACTCCATACATATACTCAAAAATTTCGTAAACAACAACATAGGTGTGCTCGAGCTTCCATGGTGTTGCGTCTTCTTGATCAGACTACGCATACAGTCTTCTCTGTGGACACATCCTTCTTTCATACATAAAGTTATATGTCTGGAATTTCCCTGTCAGACTGCCCATGCAGCTTCTATGTCACACACAATATTAGAATGTCTGGGCTGACAAACTGCCTCACAGTCAGAATTTTATGACTTTACATTCATGGGGGGAGATGATGTTTCAACCACCTCCCCCACCTTCATAACTGCTTCATCGATATGGGGACAAGTGAGAGTCAACTTTGCACCTGGAGAATTTGGTTAAAATGCATATGGTGGTTTTTTAAACCCCTTTTCTTGCATTTTCTCCACCCAGGGGCCAAACCCTTAGGGAAAACACCCTCTTTACAAATATATGTGCTAACATTAGGCTCCATGGGGGATAGATTCCTCCCTTTGAGGCTCTAATTTATTCAGCAGTTCCAGTCGCCTTCTGCATTGGGCTATGGAGTCGAGATTAAAAATTCTATGTTGAGGACTATAGGTTGATGTTGCTAGCAGGCCGAAGTGGAAAGAAGGATGATCGTGGGGAAATAAAGTGTCCATAAACTGAATTAATAGATGGAGGGAAACACAACATGCACACATGCAAGAAAGCGTGCATAAGGAAAGCGGCAGTTGGAAGGAAGAACAACACACACACATGGGAGGAATACCTAACGTCAGTAGGGTTAGGGTTTTTGTAATACATTGTAAATGACTGAAGAGACTGATAGATATAAATATAGATATGTATTTATAATAGAGGGTTCCATTTTTTTTGTGTAAGGTTGGTTCTTGATTAGTTTGGATTTGTATTTTTCATACTGGAGATGTACGAGTCGATGCGATATGTAATATTGTTATGAAATATTTTGTAAGTTGTTGAGCTATAAAAAAGGAGAGAAGGAAGATCCGAGGATTAGATCACAGGCTATAGATTCTGGTGCGATCTAGTTCTCCTCACATAGATCTTACCCATCTGAGGAGAATTGTAAGCGTGCGACACTAGAGATGCAGAACTACAATAATAAAAGAGCCAAGAGCCAAATCTTTGTGGATGTAGCCTAGGAGGGGGTGAACCATGGTAATACCTGTGTATTATGATAAATGCATGTATGTCTTTACTCTCTTTCAATAGTTAATTTTTGTTCTTAATGAATGAGTTATTATATTGCATGTTTAAATGTTGTTGCAATATTGAGGGAATAGCCATGGAAGTTAGTGTATAGTTGGGAATAATAGTAGGTTGAAATTACAAGTTATAACAAATGGTTTGAAATATAGATCCCTTATCTCACGCTCAATCCTAGGCTGTAAACACATGAGTCTTACAACCACCCATTTAAAGCTATCTCGAGTGAGACTGCACGACACATTCTGTGCGCTATGTTGCCTTCTGGTTCACCAACAGGGCCAATAGTTTTATAGGATTTTATTGGAAACCCGAAATACATGAACTATGGGTCAATAAATCAGATGGTTGACAAGGAAGAAGAGAATAACCAACAAATGGTTTCGTTTCCATGTTGGTAGGAACGAGAGAGGACTGAGTAGGTGAGATAGACTGAGCGAGAAAATATCAAAGAAAAGAAGAGATAAATGAGCCACTAGAAGGGAATGTTGAGACTGTGGAACCCCACAAAAGTATAAATCAAAGGTTGGTTGAGAAACAAAGAGCTAGAGTTTGCACAAAAAGACAATAGAAACCCTAGAATCACACATCGAAAATATTTGGACAAATATGTGTTTATTGATTTACACGAAATCATTTTTTGTGATTTTCCGCATCTATTACAAGAGTGGATACTAAGGTTGAAGGATAACCATGCGATGAACTGGATTCGATAGCTAGATTGGAATATAGTACAGATTGAGCAGTTATAGCAGGTGAACAACAAATTCACCCGTGCAGTAGACTTTTGGCTTGACAATACTGTTGCAGGGTTCATAACAGAGTTTGCAGTTGCACAATGAAGTCATACAACACATCAGAGAAAGAATTTCTATGTGGACCTCAAGGAAGGCACATTCGATCATTGTATACTTCTATTAAGATACTGTTATATAACAAAGGTGTAATGAAAATGGAATCAGATAGCTAAACTTCCCTGTGTGCATGGGGAGAACGGGGGAAGAACTGAAAAAGAGGGGATAAATGGAAGGAGGTGGATATAAAGGCAAGAAGGAGGAGGAACCCTTGGACTTGATCATGATGGATGATGACCAGATCAAGTGGATCTTGGCGTCATCAGGAAAGACATGTAGTGGAGTATCCTACCAATATAAGGTGAATACCAAGAAGAGATCCATAGTCACAAGGGAGGGCTTGGATAGCAATGAGGAAGAGGATCTTCAGGCTGTGGAGCAGATTGAGGAAATCCCACATGCAACATATGAGAGGAAAATGAGAAGTCCAAGAATGAGAGGAGAAGGTAGCCATCCTATCCATATTAATGTTAGTGTGGAACCCATAAACCCATGTGCGACTAATACACCAAAGAGAACACCATCGTTTAGACAATCGAAGTTTGAAGGAAGTCCGACAACAGGAAGCACATCTGCACAAGGAGAAACAACTGGAGGAGACAGTTCAGGTAGCACTAGTCAAGTATCTACACCACGTGGAGGAGGTAGTATTTCAGTATTCAGAATGGCAGGACAGGATCCCACTATCCAATTACCAGAATTTCGGGGAGAAGCAGCAGAAGACCCTTAGAAGCATTTATTCATTTTTGTAAATATATGGGAAAGAAAACAAATCACTGATGAAGATACCAAACTTGCACAGCTAGGAATTATGATAAGAGACCGCACACTAGATTGGTACATGAGTCTAGACACAAACAGTGCCCTAGGAACGACAAGGACACAAGCCAACATTAAGAAGTTACTGATTAATGAGTTCCAGAAGCCGAGCTCCAAGGATCAATACATGAATGAGATGATCAAAATCAGACAGAAACTAGGAGAATCTGTATGGGAGGTTGATAAGATATTCAAGCGATTGAAGGGAAATCTCAAATGCCTTATGACCGATATGCAACATCGACACTTGTTTTTCAACTCACTACTACCACACTTAAAATATCCCTTATGACAACAGAATTTTCAGATGCAGGCAACCTTACAACTGGAAGAGAATTAGTACCAGTAGATGGACCCAGATATCGAAGAACTGAAGGAGGATTTGAAGAATATAACATTTCAACTAAACTCGAATAAGAACAAAGACAAACGAGAAGTTGTTTGGTGCACCACATGCAGGATGGAAGGAAACCACAAGAACAAGTGCCCAACATTCGCATTGTATATGGAAGCAGGTATGCCAAAACCATTACCAATGGGAGGGCTATGGTGCAAAATATGCAAGAAATTGGGTCATGACCCTTACCACTACATGATGATTCATAAATACCAAATTGTCCCAAAGAGTTCATATTGCACCGTTTGCAAATCAGTGGGCCATGACGATAAAGATTGTATAACTATGGAGCTGATGCAAGAAAGAACATTAGATGCATATAGGGTATAGGTCGAAATAATGACTGGGAAAGCAATGCCACAGTTCAATTAGGCCTCAAATCCATACAACACTATGCAACAATAGTATAACATTGTGCAATAACCATACATTAACGCGCAGCCGCAGTACAACCCAGCACAACCCGAATAAAATATTACACAGTACAATTAGACACCACAGTATAACACGACGAGAGGTGATCGAGCATGCTACCGAGGAGGAGGACGAGCCAGAGGAGGTTTCAGACAAGGTTGAGGGCCATTCACATGTCACAATTGTCAACAACTAAGACAATATGCAAGGTAATTTCCACTCCCACCAGTGACTTGTATGTATTGTTGCGCATCAGACCACGATACGGAGGAATTCCCGACACTACTAGTAAATATTCAAGAAAACAAGAACCAAAACAATCAGAATGTCCAGTGGATTTCAGCCAAAGCAAGGGATGATGGATGAAACATCAACATAGTCACTCATGGAGGAACGAAAATAGGAAATGATGCAGTTCGACAAGAACCAACGCAGAACCAATGGGTAAAGAAGAACACTGAGCCTAGGAAACAGTTCAACGTGCAAAAGGAAAAGGAAATCTTTAAAGAATCCTGAAAAGAATTTCAAAAGGAGGACACAACGTCGACTTCAACTACACAACAAAGAAAGGAAGCCCCAGAATATGATATGCCACCATCACTGGATCATACCAATGGAATGCAGCCCATGGGACAAGTAAGTATAATCAAAGGATTTTTGCAGTCATGTGTGAAAGTATTAAGTGATCCTTCATCGGTGAAAATATTGCAAAATATACTAGAAAAATGTAGCACTGAGACAGACGAAAAGCTAGAACCAAAAACCGTTAACCACCTACACACAAGAAGAACTAGTAGGGAATTTAGACTGAATTCTAACATTAGGGATTTCAACATGGGAGACATTATACTAGATATAGGATCCGAAGTGAATGTATTACCAAAGAAGACATGGAAATGCATGGGAGAGCCAACACTGGGATACTCGAATGTCCAATTGAAACTAGCAAACCAAAATAGAGTCCTACTAATAGGTAGACTAAAAGGAGTGACAATAGATCTTGATGGACTGTGCACAAAATCAGACTTTGAAGTCATTGAAATAGTAGGCAACACAACACCTTACCCGACATTGCTTGGTCTGGATTGAGCGTTTGATAACCAGGCCATAATCAATTTGAAAACCATGAAAATGACATTTGAATCCAAATAATACAGGGTCATAGCACCATTAGATCCATCAGAAGGGGAGAGGTTCGTAGAACCCACTTGTCTGGACTTAGAGGAAATTGGCCAATTGTACAGAACAACTACACGTGATGAGGATTACGTAAAACCAACTACAGATGGGGTACTTAGTTGGTGGATCATTACTTCATGTGAAATAGACTCACACACTAGGTTGGAAAACTGACAACAGAGGTTACACGAAGTATCATCGAGAAGTGTGTAAGGATAGACTACACAGTAAGGTGGGTAGGCGCAAAAATCAGAGAACCACCAAGTTTCCATGGACTAAATGATCTGGAAACATTCCTAACACAATATGAAGATGATGTCTTAGAGAATTAGAGACTACTAGCACTGGACTTAACACTAAAGGCCATAGCCGCAAGATGGTGGGGTGCACACAAAGTGACAATCACAGACTGGTATCAATGTAAGAGGTTACTACGCATAAGGTTCAGCGAAGAACAAAAAAACAACAAACAATAGAAATATAAAGGACATGGGACCCCAACGAAACACTTGAAGGTGTATAAAATGTTGTGGACAATGACACCACTGGAGGAATGGCCTCATCACTTCATACATACTCTCTAAGGCATACCAGTGAATTGGTATACAGACCAGGAATTGCGCAAAGGCACTACGGCATGGAGGACATTGCAATAGAAATTCACAATCACTTTCTCATTTGAACATGAGAACCCTAACATAGACGCAACCCTCAAATGGATCAGAGGAGTGATATACATCAAACAACCAGAAATAGAATTTATCACAGAAGAGCAACAACGAAATAAGAAGACGGTCAAGGAGTTGTTCTCATGTTACCATGTATAGGAAGAAGAACCAAATGAATATGATCCACGCGTTATTCATATTGAAAAAAGAAGAATTCAAAAGAGATGTGGAAGGACCACCCATAGAATCAGAAGTCATTTCCACACCAATCAAGGTAAATAAAGTTAACATCAGGACAACGGACCTGCCCAAAATGGCCAACATTAGGGATTATTGGGATGAGCAAACAGTAGAAAGTATCACAAATTTGCTACACGAATACAATGACCTCTTTCCCACAACATTTACATAGATGAAGGGAATAGACAAAGAACTAGGATAAATGAAGATACCACTTAGACCTGACGCGAGACCTATCAGACAACGACCCTATAGACTGAACCCCATATATAAACATAAAGTTAAAGAGGAGATCAACAAGATGCTCGAGGCTGGGATCATCAAACCAGTTGAGGAGTCGGAATGGATAAGTCCGATGGTAGTGCAGGACAAGAAATAGGGAAGAGGAATCAAGATATGCGTTGAATTGAGGAAGTCGAACAATGCATTCCTACACGACCCGTTCCCTACACTGTTCAAAGACGAAGTGCTAGAGAATGTGGCAGGACATGAAGCGTACTCATTCACTGATGGATTCTCATGCTATCATCAGATTAAGATAGACATAATACCACATTCATGACAGAATGGGGATCTTATCAGTACACATTCATGCCATTTGGACTAAAGAATGCACTAACAATATTTTCCAGAGTGGTCATCGTAGCATTTAAAGAATTCGTCCATCAATTTATTGAGGTATACCTGGATGATTGGACAATATATAGCCTGTTGAAAAACCATGTGGAAGTTTTTCGGCTGATGTTAGAAAGTTGCAGACAATGCCAGATATCAATGAACATCAAGAAATGCATATTTGGAACACCGTTTGGGATACTATTGGGCCATATAGTATGAAAACAAGGTTTATTGGTCGATTCAGCAAAGATCATAGTCATTGTTAACTTTCCACCATCGAGAATAGTTCGTCAGCTAAGAGAGACGTTGGGACACACAGGATACTACAAGAAATTCATCAAAGTCTATGCACAAATTAAAACACCCATGGAAAAGTTGTTACGAAAGGATACAAAGTTTCAGTGGAACGACGAGTGTCAACACGGTCTGGATATTTTGAAGGAAAAGATGGTTACCGTGCCAATATTAGCATTTCCAGACTGGGAAAATACATTCCATCTGCATGTAGATGCATCAATAATAGCACTTGGTGCTATCTTAGCGGAGCCAGGAGTGGGAGACTTGGATCACCTGATAGCATTTGCAAGCAGAAATTTATCAGACTCATAATAGAATTATAACACAAAATAAAGAGAAAGCCTAGCCATGGTCTATGCACTACATAAGTTCTTCCATTACTTATTAGGAAAACACTTTAAGATGTTCACATACCACTCAGCCCTGAAATACCTAGTCAACAAGCCAGTGTTGGGGGGGATAATTTGTTGATGGTTACTGTTATTTCAAGAATTTGATTTTGAATTAATAGTTAAACCAAGAAAATTGAATGTAGGACCTGACCACTTGTCAAGGGTCACAAATGGATAAGAACCTTCGAACGTAGAATAAATATTTCTGGATGCACAATTATTCTCAGTACATATTTTTGATGAACACTTCACGGATATTATTTAGTACTTGACTACAGGTACTACGCCGCGAGAATATACCACCGCACAGAAGAAGAATCTGGTAGTCTGTGCAACAGACTATCAACTGATTGAAAGACACCTATATAAAATGGACGTAGATAACATTTTTCGAAGATATGTATTAGAGTATGAAAGACCAAGAATTTTAGCAGAAGCCCATGAGGGAATCGAAGGAGGGAATTCGAAGGAGGGAATTACACAGGGAAATCTACCACACAGAGGGTATTACACGTAGGAATATGGTGGCCAACGATTCACAAAGACTCAAAGGAGTACTGTCAAAGATGCGATGTGTGTCAAAGGGTAGGAAAACCAAATAGAAGAGACGAGATGCCACTACGACCACAAGTAAAATTATAAGCATTCGACAAATGAGCAATAGACTTTGTGGGCCCAATTAACCCACCAGCCAAAAGGACAGGGGAAATATACATTATTACAAGGAAAAAATATCTAACAAGATGGGTGGAAGTTGCACTAGTAAAAGATTGCAGCGCAAAGACAACAACACACTTTTTGTTTGAACAAGTAATAATGAGATTTGGGTGCCCAAGAGTCTTGATGAGTGACCAAGGCATGCACTTCATAAACAACACCATCTGCGTAATTACTAAAGAGTTCGAAGTCCATCACCAGAAGAGAACACCGTATCACCCACAGGCAAATGGCACAGTGGAAGCCTTCAAAAAAATCCTGGAGAACGCACTGACAAAGATTTGTAATGTCAAAAGAGACGACTGGGACCTAAAAATACCAACAGTATTATGGGCATAGAAGACTACATGCAAAAATATGACAGGGCACACACCATTCAAACTGGTTTATGGCCAAGAAATAGTAGTGCCATTAGAATTTTTAGTACCCAGCTTGCACATAGAATCTATCACACAAATGACAGAATGAGGCGCAGTACATGAGAGACTGAATCAACTATTGACCATGCAGGAAGACCAAATCTTGGCAGGATTCCATCAACAAGTGCAGAAAGAAAGAGACAAATCTTGGCACGATCGACACATCAAGAGGAAAACGTTCAATGAAGGAGATCTAGTACTGATGTATGACGAAAAATCACTTCAGCACCCAAGAAAGCTTAGAATGCATTGGTTAGGACCATACGAAGTAAAATATATCATAGATAGAGGAGTTGTACAACTAAGAGATTTAGAAAGATCATAACTCAGAGCAATGATCAATGGGATACAACTGAAGTTGTACAAGGACAGTTGAACACCCACCATGTAGTAAAAAAAAAAAAAAACACGAATCTGACAAAGGTAGGGGCAACGGTTATATGCAAAGGAAAAAAACAAGTGGGAAAAGGAAAATTAGAAAAAAGAAGTACGATATGATAACACTATGCAGAATTAAAGAATGACAAGGACCGATGGGACATCACATTAATCGCGCCAACTGGAGACGGCAAAGAAAGCGTAATGGAAAGTATGAAATCATCATAGGTACATTGAACCCACAGTTATGGTGCATTAAACACATAATGGAGGAAGCATCCTCGACAAGCTTCATGACAATCCCATACAACATGTGATCACGGGAGAAGCTAGCCTATTCATGAAAGGATAACAAAGAGAGAGTAATAGAAGCTAGATCGCACAGAGTGAGACTACAGAGCTCACATAACTTCTTTGAACTCACCAAACGTTTGACAATAACCACTATGGAACCACCGAAGCCAGTATAATCACCCCAGACTGCCAGACTGACTAGGGTTCAAACTAGGTCATGAGGACCATTGGAAGAAAATGAACAACAACATCTAGAGATCATCGATATCGACAAAATCCCATCCCTAGAGACGGTATCGGTGAATTCTACACAGATTGTGGAAGAAATTGAGCAGCCACAAGCAGAGGCCATGAAAGTGGATACACCAGTAGCGGCACAAGAGCCTCAGAACGAGGAAGTGGAAACCCAAAAGGAAGTGCAACCAGAAAGCACCAAAGCAGCCCTGGAAGTTAATGAAATGACACAAATTCGGAAGTAGGAGTTGAGCCAGACGGGTCTCAAACGACCATCTCAAGACAACCAGAAGGGGAGACTGCAAAATATTCCTCAGCTTGGCAAGAATGGTTGATAGGGGAGAAACTGAAAGCTATTGGAGCTTCGAGCCAACAAACATAGTGGGAAGACAAAGTATTGATACCGAGCTCACCCTGTAAGAAACATGCTGCATAAATTGTTCTACCACACATACCAGATGGAGTACAGGGAGGACTAGACCTACTGGGCCACATCGGGAAGCTCGAATATTCATACCATGACGTATCAGACGAAACCAAGTTCCCGAAACTTGTGCGTAGGGTCTTTATAGAGACATATAAGGCACAAATTGGCTAGGAGAAGCGATTAACCAGCCATACTAGTGGGAAACTGGGCTAAACAAAATAGGAATCTTAGGTCTGTTGACTCTACCTCATTTTGGTAGAGGCCAGTACGCAACATCCTACATCAATCAATTGTTAGTAGTCATACATGGAGGGGACATATGGCTGGAAAAACCTGTCACCATAACTGTTGAGATTATCGTGCAAATGACAAGGTTACCAATCCGGGGTATGGATCCCGCGTTGATTATGGACGAAATATCCAAGGAGAAATCACTGGCAGAGGAAATGAATAAGAAGTATGGCACCACCAGGGGAATGAGAGGCATCATGATCAAACGAATCAACAACGCAGCCACACAATTGGGTGCCAAAATCTTATCCTGCAAATTGATAAGAAAATGCCACAAAGAGGAAGTACCAACTGGAGTCATTGCAGTTGCAGTTCAGTGCGCAAAAGGCACCTCAATGAGTTGGGCGCCATATCTATTGAATTTATTCCAAGAGGATTGCAAGGATGCATAGGACCTAGGCACATAATTCCATTACTCATGGTTGATTAACCTAATAGCCTTCATGGGATGGCGAGAACCAGGGTATGTAATTTTTTGTACCAGACCACATCCAATAGGAGCAAGGTATATATTTATGAGATATGGGATGCATGCTAAGCATAAGAGGGAGAATGGGATCATATTTTAAGCATACCTATGCGACATATAGGAAGTTATTATCCAATCATCGAGAATAACACCAGAGGCTGTCGTGCGATATGCGAACATCGCCAATTTCTAGGCCACACGAAAAATAATGTGGATACAACCAAGGTAGGACCCAGATAAATAGTGGCTATAGATGTGCTACTGCATCACAAAGGGTGACATCGAAATGGTCATCAACGAATGGCCCAATGAATTGAGAATCCCATCCATTACCCAGGAAGTACTGGAAAGAAAAACAGAAGGAGAAGTAGAGCAGGCGGAAACACAACCTCTAGAAATCCAAGTGCCCAAGAAACTAAGAACAAGCCAAGGCAAGACAACTTAGGAATATTAAGGATCAAAGAAGACAGGAACCCAGAAGAGGAAGAACGAGACTACACCACCAACCAACGAACAACAGAAACAGGCTGAGGGAGCGTAGGAGACCGCCCCAAATCCCAACATGCAGGAATCAGGGGGAAAGAAGAGACCGGTAGCATAGATAGGAGGTGGGTGCAAAAAATCAAAGGTGCAACAAACATCAACAGAATATGATATCATGGAGGACGATGGGGAAATGATTTCCAGAATGGTCCAGGATTGCCTAGCAGAAGATTTCGATCATGCAACACATCACAGGGATAAATTGCAAAAAGAATTGGTAGAAATGGGGTAGTTCCTCAAGAAACTTAGGGAAGTCTAGATAGAAATCAGTAGAAGAGGCATAGATCCATCAGTACCACATACTAACGACAGAGTGGAGATATAAGAACAATATCTATTCCACTCATTTCCACATGCAAACACAACGGTCTACATCACACCTATAATGTTGTGCATGGATGAAATCATGGGGCAGACACCCTTGAAGGATCTAAACCACATCCAATTGGTCTTGATGTGGATGCCATAAAGGGAACTACACAAGTTACAGGTGAGCGTCGACGACGAGGTACAGTCTTGTGCAAACAAAAACTTAGTCGAGCTACAACGAGTAACAAAGAAGCGGGAGGCATTAGAAAAAAATTGTGAGCAAGCCAAGTTTGAAACTCAGGAGGAAAAAGAACGCAGGAACAAACTAGAATGAAGAGTGGGAGGAATGTTTGAGAAAATCCCAAACACCGCACAAGGAAATGAACTCCAAGTAGTAGAAAATATCAATGAGATTGCACATTCTATCGAGCAATAACAAAAGGAAATCGAGAATCTCCGAGAGCAGCTCACACCAAACACCCCACCAACAGTGAATGAGAAAATGAAGCATGAAGCAATAGCTCAGCTGCAGGAGATAGAGTAGTAGGTTAGCACAGTAGCTGACTTGTTCGATAAAGCAACACAACTTTGGACAAGGTTGGAGGAGTATCCATAGGTCCAACGGTGGGACCAAGAAGAGGAAAGGATCAATGCATAGATACAAGAGCTCAAGCAGAGGCAGAAGACCATACCAATCCCAGAATGAGTCAGAGGAACACAGGAGATGAAGAAGATGCAGGCATAACTCATCACTGTGCAAACACAGAAACAGAAGCACCAGGCTCAAATAGATCCATTGTAGGAATGGGTAACATAAGTACTCTCACAAGCGGAGGGAGCGAAAACACAGATAGCACAGACCCAGGAAAAATGTGCAAGATTGTTGAGTGACAAAGTGGCAGTCCAGGTAGTGGACACCATCAAGGAGAATACCGCACAGACACTGACAAAAGAAACATATCTTAAGGAAAAGTTCCAAATGATCACCAAGGAGATCAAGGAAGCTAAGAAGGATTAGGTGGCTCGGGACAAGCCACCTTTCAGTGTTGGGGGCATGTTGGCAGTAGGCCGAAGTGGAAAGAAGGATAATCGTGAAGAAAGAAAGCGTCTAGAAATTGAAGTAACAGCTGGAGGGAAACACAACACATGCACACGCAATAAAGAGTGCACAAGGAAAGCGACAAATGGAAAGGAGAACAACACACATGCATGGGAGGAAGACCTAACGTCGGTAGGGTTAGGGTTTTTGTAATACATTGTAAATGGCTGATGAGCCCGATAGATATAAATCTAGATATGTAGGTATAATAGAGGGTTCCATTTTTTTTTGTGTAAGGTTGGTTCTTGATTAGTTTGGATTTGTATTGTTCATACCGGAGATGTACAAGTCAATGCGATATGTAATATTGTTATGAACTATTTTGTAAGTTGTTGAGATAGAACAGAGGAGAGAAGGAAGATCTGAGGATTATATCATAGGTTGTAGATCCTGGTGCGATCTATTTCCCCTCATGTAAATCTTACCCATCTTAGGAGAATTGTAAGCACACAGTGCTGGAGATGAAGAACTACCATAATAAAAGAGCCAAGAGCCAAATATTTGTGGACGTATGCCAAGAGGGGGTGAACCATGGTAATACGTACGTAATATGATGAATGAATGTATCTATTTACTCTCTTTCAGTAGTTAATTGTTGTGCTTAATGAATGAGTTATTATATTGCATGTTTAAATGTTCTTGCGATATTGAGGGAATAACCATGGAAGTTACTGTATAGTCGGGAATAACAATAGTTGCAATTATGATTTATAAAAAATGGTTTTATAATAAATGGTTTGAAATATGGATCCCTTATCTCACACTCAATCCTAGGCTATAAACACATGAGTCTTACAACCACCCATTTAAAGCTATCTCTTGTGAGATTGCGCAATGCATTCTGTGCGTTGTGTTGCCTTCTGGATCACAAGGAGGGCTGATAGTTTTAGAGGCTTTTGTTGGAAACCCAAAAGACATGAACCCTGGGTCAATAACTTAGATGGTAGACAAGGAAGAAGAGAATAAAAAATAGCCAACAAACACACTATTCTAAAAGAAATAAAATACATGGGTTCCAAAGGAGCTTATTTATGTACATTCCTATACTAATTGATTGTTTACATAGTGCTAGGTGAAATAAAACTTCCACCATAGTCATTCAAGTAACTTCCTAACTAAAATATCATCTACTCTGTCAGTGATGAATAAAAGATGATGCAATCATGACAGAAAAATGATTAGATCCTTCATCTTTCCTCCAGATGGAAATGGTGGGATCATACCTGGAGGCTTCAAATCATGGAGGAAATGCAACTGCATGTACTCCCCCACAGGTTCATAGAATGAGTGGAAAACTCCAGAAAATTTGTAGCAGAAAGCCTACTATGATCCACAGATACTCACGCATGGTTGAATGTCTCTGGCAAGTGCAGGTGGGTGAAAGGATGATGCAGGTTGACTTCTCTCATGTGATGGCTTCTCACTTACAGGCTCATAAAAGGAACCAAAATTCCCCTTTTATTTCTCATTTTCTTCTTCATGGATCTCCCAAGGATCAAATTCATAATCATCATAAACATGACCAATGGGAAAGTTATTCTCTTGGTCTTTTGTAGGCCCAAGATGGTTGATTTCCTCATGATAAATTTAGTTAATGAATAGAGGACAGGGCTCTGTTGTATGTTCTTGTAAATCCTGCATATCCAGCTCAAAACTTGATTCATAGCTGTCATATACAGGTTGGATTCTTCCCATGATATCAAGATGTGATGTAGGGCTCTATTTCTCTTCATCTGAATAATCATCAAAGCTGGGTAAGCACAAAACTCCTCCATCTTGCAAAAATGGAATGATCTCCCAATCCTTCTTTTCAAACCTAAATGTAAACACATCATGGGAAATCTCATGAAGAAAAAGAGAACAATCCTCTTCCACAATGGCTTCTTCCTTTAAATATAAGATAACATGCTCATTAGGAGCAGAAAATAATGCCTCTAGAACTATGATATCTTCAACACTACCATCATCAGTAGGGCTTCCAAGAAAATTTGCTTCAAAGACTGGAAAATCCTCTGCGCTTTCCTTAAATTTGAACCTTTCTATCTTGGCAGAGAGTGATTTTACCAGCTCCATCAGCCTACCCAAAGCATCTTCTTCCTTCTCATGGTCCTCATCCTCATGGACATCATTAGACACAACCATATCTTGATCACTGTCTTCATATTCCTCACAATAATTATGACAAATAAACTCAGAGGAATAAAACTTTTGACAGTGCCTATTGAAGACTGCATGAAATTATCCCAGTGAGGAGATGCTAGTAGGGGGTAAGGAGTGGTACCATTCACAAGAATCCCCTGCTAATGGGAACATAAACATCTTCATGATGTATCTCCCACTGGTGCATGATTTCATGAAACTCACGGAGATGTTGGGAAGGGTTGTTCTCTTTACGCTCTCTAAATATGGGAAAATAATCACCCCATTCATCCATAGTAGGGACAACATTAGGAAAACCAAGAACAACAAAAAAATTGAAGGGAGTAAACCTTCGAGCCAAGATTTTCTCCATTTCAAACCAGTGGAGTCGCCAATCAATCCTTTAATCATGGAGTCGCCAGGTGAATGATATGAAAAATGAGTGTGTCTGGTCTTTGTTCACCATCAAAGACCATATCTAATCGTTGTGTTCTCCCAGGGAGCTTCAGGTGTAGCTAGAAGAAGCCACACTGAAACAGTGGAGTCTCCTGAGTGGAGTCGCCAGGTGCAAGCACAATATTCAAAGGTTATGATATCTGATGCACCTTCAGAATCAAAAGTCCATTGTCATTCTACCCAAGGAAATGCATTGAATTCATTCCCCAATAACGGTGCTAGAAATGTTAGCACCGGAAGTCGTCTTCAGATTGCAGAAAATCCAAGCCTGATACCCATCAGATTTATATGATAGATGTTGGTTTATATGGATGGAGGTCAATGGAAAAAACTCAGAATGTGAATGATGTTCAACACAAAACCGAATAGGAAATGCATAGGGACGTGAGGGCCACATTAACTCCAATCAGGAAATTGAGTTAAAGCGAGAGTAGAGGAAAGACTTAGTGAGAAATATGAAGGAGATTGTTATGGGCATCTGGCCTTCCAACAACTCTGAGAAGAGAGACCGGAACTCAGGAGAATTCTTGAGCTCAAGCTCAGACACTGAAATATGCCCAAATGACATAGTTACAGTTACAAAATGATCAAACCTCCATAATCCTGCAACTACAACAACTCGACTGGATCTTCCATGCCCAATACATTCAACGTGAGAAGGAAAATATAACACAGGGAAATGAATAAAATTGATCATGATATTGCTATAATCAAACCTCCATTAGACCACTATAACGATCCTCGACTGGATCATCCATGCCCGAGTGTTTTAAACAAATTTTACAGACAAAATGAAAAAGAGGGAAGTTGACTTATATTAACATGAAAGTCTCAAATTGATTACATAACCAGAAAACAACTCTAGTACAAAAAACATTACAAATAGGAGCTCTGCTTGACTAAAGACCATTACCAAATAACATAACTCCATACATATACTCAAATTTTTTGTAAACAACAATAGAGGCATGCTCAAGATTCCATGGCGTTGTGTATTCTCGGTCAAACTGTGCATGCAGTCTTCTCTGCTCACACATCCTTTTGTCAGACGCAAATTTTTGCGTCTGAACTTTCCCTACCAAACTGCCCATGCTGCTTTTATGTCGCACACAAGATCATACTGTTTGGACTGACAAAATGCCTCACGGTAAGACTTTTCTGACTTTCCATTCATGTGGGGAGATGATGTTTCAACCAACTCCCTCACCTTCATAACTGCTTCATCAGGATCGAGACGGGCGAGAGTCAACTCTGCACCTGGAGAATTTGGATAAAATGCATATGGTGGGTTTTTAAATCCCTTTTCTCGCATATTTTTCGCCCAAGGGCCGAATCCTTAGGGAAAACACTCCCTTTACAAAGATATGTGCTAACAGGACCAATATATAAATATGAATAATAAAATTATTAATTACCTTAATGAAGGTATTCCAATCATGTGTTTTTACCCCACCAAATTCACCTTTCATCGTTAATATATTCTTTATGTTTGAACAAAAACCTGTGGGAAATTTAATTTTTTGAATGACCTCTTTTACACCATTTATTTGTTGCTATGTTAATAACCATGGAGGGTTATTTTGGTCTCCATCATTATTTGATCAGATCACATTTTGCATTGCATGATTGGCTTCGTGATTGTCATTACAAATTTTGACAATTTTTTCTTTATCCCTCGTGCCATCTATGATTCTCCATAATGTTTCTGTCATATTCTTCCCGATATGCATTGTATCAAATAAATGAACTATTTTTAGGTCCTTATCGTAAGGAAACCTCATGAATTGAGTGGGATAACATTTCATTCCTCATGGAAGCCCATTATTAATACCTTCACGATGATGACATTGATGAAGCATAAAAAAAATCAGAACACTATTTATCAAATGCGGTAAAATAAAATGAATAATTAAAATAAAATTTCAAAACATGATTCCATTTACAATTAATTCTGTCATATGCCAACTTCCATAGGCGAGGTGTCATTCTTTTTGGTTTTAGTCCAGTCTCTTGTTTCCCATTGAAAATATATTTTTCAGTAGTACGATACTTATGGTTCTTAAAGAGGAAGTGTTTATACTCATAAAACACCTCCTTTCTTATAAATTTGACCGATGAGATTTCATCTTAGGACCACAAACTAGACACACAAATTTACCCTTTGTTTGAAGACCTGCAACAGATGGATTAATATGAATTATTAATATACGAAATGATTATTTAAACAACATGCATGATATATTTAATTAGTTATATACTATTCAAGCATGCAATATGGAACGTTACATACCACAAAAATCTATTAGTCCTGGGGCATCATGAATTGTCCATAAAAGTATTTCACGACATTGAAATCTCTTCTTCCCAATTGATTTACAGATGTCATACATAGTGATGCCCTCCCATAGCTTTAGTAGCTCGTCAATAAGAGGCTCGATATACACATTCATATATTTAACTTGGTACTTACCTAATTGTTTTAAATAACATGAAATTACTAACATGGCATGTATATATACGTAAATAAATAAATAAAAGATGTTATGCAAAAAAGAGAAAAATGAAAATTTTAAATTTGAAAAATTAATGTAAACAAATACCTGGAATAATCATTGTCAACATTATGTGCTCCCTCTTTATTGGCATCCAAGGAGGAATTCTATTAACAAAAATAGGCCACACTGAGTAAACAGATCGAATTTCTCCAAATGGATTAACACCGTCAGTTGCCAATGAAAGCCTAACATTACGAGATTCATCTGAAAATTATGGCCATTTTGCAGCAATTTCCTTAAATGAATAACCATCTATAGGCATTCGAAGAACACCATATTCAATTCTCTTTTGTGCATGGTAATCCATAAACTGTGCTATGCTTTATCACCTAAACAAGAATATGTCGGAGAACCTTTCGAGGGACCATTTTTGTTACTTGATCGGTTTGATGTCTATTGATACCACATATCGGTCATTATGTTTTCGACGCATTTTGTCCATAATATATAATATGATCATCATGACATGCATCTATACTTTGATACTCCATTCTAATGTCTTTCATAATGACATGTAAATCTCGATATGTGAGAGGTAAAATATTTGACGAGGGTAACCAAAATTCACCTAACAATCTAAAACATGAAAAAAAAATAGTTAATGTAAAGAATAGTAATTGTAAATATTGCATTTTTATTTTACACATTAATTAACACTAAAAAAAATGGGGAAAAGTCAACCTTTATGTAGATGTGATGAAACATATTACATACCTTAGGATCTGTGTCATACAAGTGTTCGAAAAATGATTCGTAACATTTAATTTCACCAGCAGTAATGTAGTGGAGAGAATATTTTCTCTTGACCCTTTATAAAGTTGTTTATTTTCCTTTTCAATCAGAGGTTCATCATAAATACCATCACTATTGTCCCCATGATCCTCATCTGGATGACCGAATAAGTCTTGGATCATTTGATTTGTCCCATCATCTTGAAATATGTTATTATTTCCATCTACTTCCATGGGATCATTAAGTTTATCTTCATTATCTGCTACAAGTTCTTCATTTGTACAACATCATTTCTGCTACTACTTAGTGCTTTGTGCATAAAGTTAGGGGGAAATCTAACATTATAATTACAAACAATCATGAAAAATTAGTGCATGTATAAAACAATATAAAAGTTTGAGAATACAATAAATATTAAAACAAATAATGAATGTATATATAGCTAATTACCATGAGACGATATTCATTTGATCCCCCATCCATATGCCCATATTTTATACAATGCTATTAAGTTGTTTCTATTAAAAATCTTTCAGGACGACTAGTACAACAATTTTTGCATGGGAAATAACATTTACCATCACCCTTTTCACCCTCTTTAATTTTTTCCCCATCTATATTTGCTCGCCAAGAAGACCAACTTATACCCTTTTTGAACTGTTATTATTATAGAAAACTTGTCGCAACATCCATAAAATGCAACATATTTATAGATTTTATAACGTCGCAATTTCAACAATCGTTGACCAAGTCAAAGTTGACTTGGTCAAATACTAGGTGACTGTTGGGATGGTGAAAACCTAGTTTCCATAACATCACAAGTGTGACGAATATTTCACCAATGTTGTAAGAGCGATGTCCTCCTACCTTTGTCGCAAGAGAGACATGTTTTTTTAGTACGTCACAAGAACACTGTTATTGAGAAATATGGAGAAAAAAATTTAAAATTTCCTCTATTTTTCAACAGTATGGCCAATTTTGTCCATAATGTGACAAATAGAACGTCGAAATTTTTCCAATATGTACTAGTGAGGAAATTTAAAACATCACAATTAATAGCAACATCATCAACACATCGTCCAATATATTAACACAACAATATTAACACATTAAAAATTAATCATGACACAAGGATGACATGTCATCACCATGAATAACGATATGCATGTCGATGCATTAACATAGATAAATAGTAGTCCATAATCATTGCATTCATACAACAAGTAATGACACATAAATAATCCGAATCATAAATAACTCAACTCATCTATAAACATAAGCATCAGAGAACACCAGGATAACATGTGATAACATAACAATAACTTAAGGATCATACAAATAATCATAAGAATGACAAAATACTACCTGCCCAACCTACCCTGCAATCGTTAGGACCTCTAAGACACATAAGAAATGCTCAAGCCCTGGTTGCAATTGATTTTAACCTTTTAAGGTCTCAGGATTGGCGAATGTTCTGAGGAACAAGGAGGTGTCTAAATCCCACTAATAAAATCAACTGGAAACCAAAGATCAACAATCAATCTCACTAAACAGAATCATGGTGCACGAATAATAAAGTTATAAACCATCACATCAATTAATTTAATGGAGCAAGAGAATTAAACTGCTTAATAAATCATACACCAACTTAATTTTATGGCGCAAAAGTGAACTAATACATAATCAATCAACATCAAATTAAGGCACAAGAGTAAAAAAATTCTAAATCAAGCACACACCCACATCATGATTAACACAAGAGTAATCGTCAACTTATACAAGGCGCAAAGGTAATCACCAAATTTATCTACAAGGCGCAGTAAATATAAATACAAACCAATCATAAATCACATTAAATTCATGGCACAAGAAGATCTATCAACTCCATTAAGCATACATCACTTCTTTTTAATGGCGCAAGAGAAATCAACTTTAATTAAAAAAATGCAAGAGATTATGAAGGATTAAACAATCATATGCCATTCGGGTTCTAAAAGTGCGAGAGTAAGATAATCACCAATCATCCGTACATTGCATTCGTTCAAGGCACACGATAATCATCAATTAATCTAAAGTGCATGGAGTCTGATCTAATAATTTCAGGGCATGAATGAATAATTACAAGCAACACACATCAACCTTATTTAAGGCGCGCGAGGGTAATCAACTTCTATTTTCTAGTTTACATCATTACCATTGTGAAATAGACACTTAACACCTAATTAGACAATTACAATAAACCAACCTTAGAACTTTTCCCACAAGGTCATCATTAACATCTATACCAATCTTGGATGAACATGTTAAATTAGACAACAATAATTAAAATCACAATAGTGACCCATTTCTAATTCAATCGGGCAACATAAATATTCAATGGAGTAATAGTAATCTACTTGTCAATCCATCCTACATTAACAATTTAATGGCACAAGTAAAGGTTATTAATCCATCATTCAATAATAAATTTAATGGCGCAAGTATAACTAACTACATAAATCTTCAATAGAAGCTAAAACTATTTAATTAGGGGTTCTTCAACTTTTTTGAAATTCATAAGAATTTTGTAAGAATGTGCATTCTCATAGCAATAGGGTTGGGAACCCTCCATCTTGTGTTACCAACTAAATTACTAAGTTACAATGATTTTTCTTAGAACTCTACCAAGACTATCCTTTTATAACACTTAATAGAATGTTCACATATTAGGACTACATCTAATCCTTGGAAATAGTAGAATGGGTTCGATAAGTTATCTTTAATTTTGGAACCATGAAATTTTTGAAAGTCAATGGATTAATGTGACATTACCATTCGATGCTTTCAACATTCTAAAGTATAAATTTAACATCAAGTATGAAGTACTTCAAATAAAACATAGTTTTTCATAAATGAGGGCTTCAATGCTGATTTTATTTGCAAGGTTAAGGGTTTCATTACCTAAGCAATTAATGGCTCAACGTTTACTTTTATCTTTCTACAACCACCCAAATATAAGAGTGGGAATCAATAACATTAAAGTGATCTGGGTGAAATTAATCAACGTAGAGAAGGACCATGACTCGTTGTGCTCTTAATGGAAATGTTAGGGTTAAATTTAGGTCATGAAAATATCAAAGGAAATACTGCCATCGCAGAGCTTTAAAAGGAAAGGAATTCATGAGGGTTTGACTATTCTCATCAAATCGCAAGGATATCCAAAGGGTGAAATGTGCATCAATGCAGAGGTAGAGAAGCAACAATGGGAGTTAAGTTGGGTCCCCAAGGCCTCTTGGAAACTAGTTCAAAATTGTCCTGTAAACACCAATCCTCTATCGAATGTGATTCTTTTTAGCACATCAGGCAGTCTCACAATATCGTTGAAAACATTATAGCGATGTCTGATGCCTGATACGTCATACATCACATGACCAAAATGTGCACTCTTCGTCAGAGTGTCAACTATCACGAAAATCAAGTTGTGCCTCCTTACTGTAAGCGACAATCAAACAATAAAATCCATTAAGATGACCTCCCATTTAGAATCTAGAATTATGTGTGGTTGTAGTAATACAGCTGGATGTCTATGTTCTTCCTTCAATCACTAACATCATAGACACCTCGCCACGTAGATAACGATGTCCTCCTTCATTCCTTTCTAGAAGAATAAGGGCTTAAGGTGTGCCCTCATATTCGTGACTCCTAGATGAGCCATGTACACCACTCAATGATATTTTCTTAAGATATAACTTCTCAATTCGTCGTTAGGTGGTACAAAAATCTGGTTGTTATACCTCATCAATTCGTTTTTTTCCAAAGTATATCCTTCAAGTTTTGGTACCAACCTGATGTATTTTCTGACATTTTTCTTAACCTATTTATACCAGTCATTGTCGCGTTGTAGCTAGAATCCTTTTCTCAAATATTCATCTGAAGAGGTATCACCGAAAACATGCAAGGTCTTTGACTCAACGCATATTCCACTCTGTTCATCGATCAATTAAAGTACTTAATCTCAAATCGTATTGGTTAAGTAATATTGAATAACTCTTTTGTCGCACGCTCAAGTCATTTGCGTAACAACTACACCATTCCACAATGATCTGTTTCCCTTTTTGTTTCAATTTTCGTTTAGTCAAATAGTGTCTCCACACCTTCCAGGCGTACATAATGGCCAAGAAATCCTAAACACGCGTTGCGTATCTCTCCTCATGCCTTCTTAATTTCCTTGATATGTAGGTGATCACTTGATCGTCTTGCATCAAGACTCTGCCTAAACCTTCCTTGGATGCTCTGTGCATGCAAATAAATCTCTATCTATGTTTGGGACCTTCAATATCGTCGTTTTCATCAACAACCCGTTGACTCTTTGAAATGATTTTGCACACTTCTTAGTCCATACAACTTCTCATTTTCCTTTTGCAATTCCGTGATCGGACTTGCCATCTTCAAAAAACCTTCGAAGAACTGTCGATAATATCCTACTAAACCCAGAAATTTGCATGCTCCTGGTATGCTTGTTGAGGCAGGACATTTCATAATAGCTTCTACCCATTTCATATCCCTAGCGGTACCTTCGTCATATATCACACATCATAAGCAATGAATCCTTGATTGACAAAAGAGCATTTCGACACTTTGTCGTATAATTTTATTTCTGGTAAACACTTTAGTACCAAGCGCCAAAGTTCGTCATGTTCTTTTGTCGTCAAAGAATATATCAAATGTCATCAATGGATACTTGACCAAAGTTGTCCAAGTATTCGCAAATCACCACATTCATCAAGCTCATGGATACCCTTGGGGATTTTTTCAGTCCAAACGGGAAAATGATAAACTCATAATGCTTGAATCTCATCTTGAATGTGGTCTTAGGAATATCTTTTTCCTTGATCCATAACTGGTGATATCCTATTTTCAATTCGATCTTCGAAAACACCATCATGCCTTTCAATTGATCCAACAAATCGTCTATTCTAGGCAACATATACTATTTTTTTATCGTTTCCATGTTCAATTGATGGTAGTCAATTCAGAATCTCCACGACCCATCCTTCCTTCTTCTGAAATTTAGGCACACCCCAAGGTGACACACTTGGATGTATAGTCCAAGGTCCAACAACTCTTTCAGTTTCATTTTCAACTACTGTAACTCAGAGTTCGATATACGATAAGGAATTCTTGCTATCGGTTCAGTTCCAGTTTTTAAGTTGATGGTAAAATCCATCTCTTCTTCGGGTAGCAAACCGGGTAACTCTTCTGGGAACACGTTCGAAAACTCTCATATTACTAATAGGTTTTATATTCCTTCCACCACACCCTTTTCATTCAGTTCCATGAATGCTTATAACTTTCATCCATGCACATGCTCTTCGGTAGCACCTATTTCTATCCAAAACCAAAATTTTGGTCAACAATTGTTCCTGACATATCGAGCATAGTGGACTAGTGATCAACTTGGTGGTTATTCACTTTTGCATGAATCCTGTGGGCCTTGCCCAAATATCCAACTGTTGTGGGTCTTGTTGATCCATCTACTCTAGCCCACTCAAATGGATAGTCGCACTGGTAATGTGGCTCTCCACATGTCCAACATCTGGTCTTCGGTCCAGTACTCCTGGTCCCTGAAGTAGAAGTTGCTATCCCACTAGCTTGAAACCTTGGTTTGTTCCACTGAAAAGGCCTAATAGCTGCTACTGTTGATGCTTTGGTCCCCTATGGGGAGCCAGTCTTCGAGGTGTCATGAACACATATCCTCTTGATGTATTCTGGTACCTTGAAGAAAGTCTAGTTGGAGTCTGATGCTACTGCGCACCAGACATTGCCCATTCAATAGGTCTCACAAGAGTCCTTCCCTGACCCCTATTGATCAACTCTTCCTTATCTATGAGGGCCTTCTAGACTGCATCGTGCAATGTCTGAGGAATTAGGATCCTCACTTTCACACGAACATTGACATTTAAGGCCATCACAAATTTTTGACCTTTAGCTTCTCCATGCTCAGATGTGGAGCATACCGAAGCAACTCCATGAAATGAGCCTCATACTCAGACATCGTACGACCACCCTGTCCCGAGGCATTGAACTCATTGAATACATTACTTTGACAAATACCTCTTTCGGAACCGCTCCTCTAATGATTCCCATTACATGTCTTTGATGATCAGGTTTAGTTGAGGTAGGAGCATATTCCACCATATAAGAGAGCTTCCCTTCAGCTGAAATATCTCCATGCAGACTCTCAAGTTGGAGGTGAAATCGTGAAGTGTGATGCACATCACCCTATTCTCCATCCATGCCTTAGTGGCTGAGTCGTCCATGGCACCCATGAACTCGAGAATATTAACCTTTTTGAGTTCTCTATGAAAATTATCAATACCAACTGGGGCACGATGTGGACCCTAAGGGGGGTACAGGCATCCTAGCCTCATATTTATCTATTCAATTTAAACAAGGCCTCTCACATCCTCTGAAAGGGCCTAGTTAGACCAACAACATTCCTTTCAGAAATATGATCCTTGTTCAAGGACTTACTCTTCTCCCTGGGGGGTTAGACCCCTCTGTCATGGATACTATTGGAGGTGTCGCACATCCTCCCCTAGCACCATGTCGTCTACCTCCACGGAGTCTTCTATCCAGGATTACTGCAGAGACAACTCAAGTTTTAATTTATCATATAAATCGTCGATCAAATTGTAGTACCGAGGAAGGCTTGACGATCCACACTCACAGGATCGAACTATCTCTGATACCATATGTAACGGCCCCATTGTTACGAAAACAAAAGCGACGTACAACAAGTTTTTTTTTTTTTTTTGCATTAGGAAATTTAAAACGTCAAAATTAATAGAAACATCATCAACACATCGTCCAATATATTAATGCAACAATATTAATGCATTAACAATTAATCACAACACAAGGTTGACACATCATCACCATGAATAACGATACACATGTCGACACATTAACATAGATAAATAGTATCCCATAATCATTGCATTCATACAACTAACAATGACGCATAAACAGTGAAAATCATAAATCGTTCAGCTCATCTATAAAGATAATCATCAGACAACACCAGGGTAACATGAGATAACATAATGATAACTTAAGTATAATACATATAATCATAAGAATGACATAATATACTACCCTCCCAACCTACTCTGCAATGGTTAGGACCTCTAGGACACATAAGCAATGCTCAAGCCCTGGTTCCAATTGATTTTAACCATTTAAGGTCTTAGGGCTCACGACCGTTCTGAGGAACAAGGAGGTTTCTAAATACCACTACTACAATCAACCACAAACCAAAGATCAACAATCAATCTCACTAACCAGAATCATTGCGCACGAATAATAAAGTTATAAACCATCACATCAATTAATTTAATGGAGCAAGAGAATCAAATTGTTTAATAAATCATACACCAACTTAATTTCATGGTGAATAAGTGAAATAATGCATAATCAATCAACATTAAATCAATGCACAAGAGTAAAAAAATCTAAATCAAGAACCCACCCACATCATTATTAACGCAAGAGTAATCATTAACTTATACAAGGCGCAAAGGTAATCACCAAATTTATCTACAGGGCACAAGAAATATAAATACAAACCAGTCATCAATCACATTAAATTCACGGCACAAGACGATCTATCAACTCCATTAAGCATACATCACTTCATTTTAATGGTTCCAGAGAAATTAACTTTAATTAAAAAGAAGCAAGAGATTATGAAGGCTTAAACAATCATATATCATTCATGTTCCAAAATTTTGATAGTAAGATAATCACCAATCATCTGTACATTGCATTCGTTCAAGGCACAAGATAATCATCAATTAATCTAAAGTGCATGGAGCCTGATCTAATAACTTTTGGGCACGAACAAATAATTACAAGCAACACACGTCAAACTTATTCAAGGCATGCGAGGGTAATCACCTTCTATTTTCTAGTTTACATCATTATCATTGTGAAATAGACACTTAACACCTAATTAGATGGTTACAATAAACCAACCAGGGAACTTTCCCCACAAGGTCATCATTAACATCTATACCAATATTGGATGAACATGTTAAATTAGACAACAATAATTAAATGCGCAATAGTGACCCATTTCTAATTCAATCAGGAAACATCAATATTCAATGGTGTAATAGTAATCTAGTTGTCAATCCATCCTACATTAACAATTTAATGGTGCAAGTAAAGGTTTGTAATCCATCATGCAATAATAAATTTAATGGCACAAGTATAACTAACTACATAAAGCTTCAACAAAAGATAAAACTATTTAGTTAGGGGTGCTTCAACTTTCTTGAAATTGATAATAATTTTGTAAGAATATACATTCTCATAGCAACAGGGTTGGGAACCCTCCATCTTGAGTGCACCCACCTTACCAACTAAATTACTAAGTTATAATGCTCTTTCTTATAACTCTACAAAGATTATTCTTTTATAACACTTAATAAAACGTTCACACATTAGGACTACATCCAATCCTTGGAAATCATAGAATGGGTTCGACAAGTTGTCTTTAATTTTGGAACCATGAAATTTTTGAAAGTCATTGGATTAATGCGACATTAGCATTCAACGCTTTAAACATTCTAAAGTATAAATTAAACATCAAGTATGAAGTACTTCAAATAAAACATTGTTTTTCATAAATGAGGGCTTCAACGTTGATTTTATTTGCAAGGTTAAGGGTTTCATTTACCATCTAAAGACAATATCCCCAATTCATTACCTAAGAAATTAATGGCTCAATGTTTCCTTTTATCTTTCTACCACTACCCAAATCGCATAGTGGAAATAAACAACATTAAAGTGCCAGGTAGGCCTCGAATTTTGGGTGAAATTAATCAACGTAGAGAAGGAGCATGACTCGTTGTACTCTTAACGGAAATGTCAGGGTAAAATTTAACTCATGATAATATTAGATGAAATCCTTCCATCACAGAGATTTAGAAGAAATTCACCAGGGTTTGACTATTCTCATCAAATCGCAAGGCTATCCAAAGGGTGAAATGTGCATCAATGCAGAGGTAGAGAAGCAATGATGGGACAAAGGGGGAGGGTGCAGATCCTTGTGTTCCCTGAAAATGAAGAGATAGAAGATGAAGTCGTTGAGAAAAATGCCTAGGTACAACTTGAAAATCCCTGAGAAAAAGGGAACCCGCATAGAATTTAAAAGGGAAAAATCATTGGGTCCTTTAAGAGAAACAAAAATCGCAAAAACTTGAAGGGAAAATTCGTAAAGAACCAAGGAGCGAATTGTAGGGCAAGAACACAAATTTTGATGGGCATTGGCCCCGAAATGCGTTGGGCAATTGACCCCCCAAAAAATAATGAGGATGGGAAGTGTACTTAGATCTTGGGATCTTTGTAAAAACGTACATATTTCTGGGCGAATTCGCAAGGAGAAGAACCCAATAACATGGCCACAATTTCTTATCAAAACACAAAGAGTTCTGGGTGGATTCGAAAAGTAAGGTTCAGATTCGTTGGGGTTCTAGATTCATATACACAAATCCAATAAGGAATTTGTTGAGCAAGAATTCAGTCCAGAACAAGGGGCAAGAACTGGCACCCTTGACACTCAAATTTCATCAAGGAAAGGAGAGAGTAGAGGCGCACAATGGATCGGGATCAGTCCATGAGGAAAAAGGGAAGGCACACCCAACACCCACAAACAATAGACAGGAGAGCAAGGGAACAAATTTAGTCCACTCCTAAACCATATGCAAAATAGAAATACCCAAACCATATATAGTCCACTCCCAGACTCGATCCATATTCCAAGGAGTTCCATTGTGTAAATGTGTCGAACCTTCATAGAATAGATTTAGGTAGAAAATACTACACACATTTGCAAAGAGAAATTGAGAAAGAAGAAGAAGGAGAGAAAGAATGGAAGAATTCTCATTAACCGTATTCCACACTCAAAGAGTGAATAATTTACAATAGATATAGGATACATGAGTAACTAATGAGCCATAGTGGTGGTCTAGATTGATCTAGACACACACAAGCAGTTATGAGAGTAAACTGCCACCTAGTCTAGTCTCTCGGGCAATTACGGGAGTGAACTGTCACCTAGTTGAGTTAACTAGTCAACTAGTCTTCAGTTAACTAATTGAACATAGAGTAGTGAGGAGTTAACTAAGGGAATAAATGGTAATGCACTAGTCTAGTGATGATCCCAAGGAAAGTGTGCATTAGCTGGTGATGATCCCAATGTTGCATGGTGACAAAACCAATGCAATATCAAAACTCAACTCAACTAGTCAAACTGAAGTGTCAACTGAAAGAAAATATTCTCCAGGTGGAATATTCTCCCCTAAAATATAGGAGACTGGATAATGAATAATTATAACTAATAAACAAGGAAAAAACTTAGGAAAAATAAATCCTAGTTGTGTGTGAAGTAACTCCAACACCCCCCCTAAACATCACTATGGTGAAAATAAAGAATGGGTCCCGGCAACAAGGCCATTTTAGGTACCCAAATACAAAAGATACACTAAAATAAAGTGAGGAAAGAGGGAAAACCTCATGGGAACCCCCCCCCCTCAAGGTACAATGTATGTAAGAAAAAATAAAAAAAATGAGTAGGAACAAAAATCAGGTGCTAAGCAACCCCATCCTTCACTCCAAGAAGACCTCGCAACTGTGCAAGTTTATGCTCATTGAAGATGTTGTTGAATGATTCTAAGGGGCACGCAATAAGGCAGGGGCCTTATTCTTTAGAGGCCCTTAGTCTCCCACAACATCACCTAGAAGAGTATTGACTCCAAGGGTTTTTGATGTCTAGAAAGTCAGTCAAGAGGCGAGTGGCACCCTTGGAGCACGTAGTGCATCCTGAAGGATGCGTCGCGCAAGGAAAAAGGAAAGAGAAGAGTGGCACCCTTGGAGCACGTAGTGCATCCTAAAGGGCACATCGCGCAATGAAAAAGGAAAGAGGTGAGTGGCACCCTTGTAGCACCTAGTGCGTCCTGAAGTACACCTTGTGATTTTAAATTGTAAGTGAATAAAACTAAACGGCCTTAAAATGAATGATGTGATGAGTGAGATTTAAAAACATTTTTCCCTATTAAAAATTTCACCCAACCTAATGAATTTACAACCTAGGTCTAATTAGAACTGGTGGTAAAAAAAATAATAATAAATGAACATGTAACAAGAAGGGGGGTAAGAAATTCAATTTAGTTATTAAAGTCAAAATTATAAGGGATGATTGAAATTTTTAAAAGGGGAAATGATTGTTTATCTACTTATGCTAATTTAATTTTTAGTTAAAAAGAAAAAAGGGGTAAATGGTTGTCTTTCTACACTTGCTAAATTGATTTTTAGTTAAAAAGGGAAAAGAGGGAAACTTAAAAGAAATAGGAAGCTAAAGGAAAAAGGGGAAACATAAAGAAAATGGGAAACATAAATAAAAATATGAATGTCTAACTTAGTAAAGAATCTTGCCTTGGGAACTTTCTATTTTTTAACTCAACTAGGAAATTAGTAAGGCGTAAGTCATTTAAGATGTGTAAGGTAATTTTGGGACACCTAGGAGCATTTTTAGGAATGCTTTTAGGTGGGTGAGGGAAATAGGAATAATTAATACAAATTAATACAAATTAATTTCTGGTGCAACTTGGGGATGGGTGACATGTGTACGGGGGAGGTTTTTCCTAATTAATTAAATGAAAAGAGAATTTAATGAGAATTTAGGAAACTAATTACTTGAAAAACTCTATAAAAAGGATGGAGGAGAAGGAGTATGCATCTCATCTTTATGAGTAACGTTACGCTGCTGAATTTTTGTCTTGACTGAACTTATCTTATGGGAGTTGGGATACCCAGCTCGGGTAATGAGTGGTAGCTCGACCTTTCTAGGCGAGATGGGTGCTAGTGGTTCTATGGTATTGTGTGAGTGGCCCATTTGTGGCTCGGGGCACTCAGGGGGAAGAGGAGTACCCCTAGTGTTGGCTGGGAGGTACCAGTAAGGTCACATCGATCGACGAGCGGGAGATGGATGGAGCATGCATGGGACAACGACTCAAAGTTGTTGCATTTGGCTACGGTACGCATGTGTTTATTTTTTAATGGTATATTAATATTGTTATTGCACTTTCATTACTATACTTATATTGTGTAAAGAAATGTGTTTTACTCTTCGTTTTTAATAAAGGAACTTAAAGTCATCCCAGCCTTACACTTGCTGCATTTTGAATTGATTTCCTTGGCAACCCAAACCCTAACTGCTATGACTATTTTGTTTTATTTTTTATTGATTATTACAAAGAATTTTTTGTTTTTTCCTTATCCCTTCAGTCATCAGTCTATTCCTGAGCATTTAGCCAGGAGCCGAATCGGCAATGTCACTTCGGTGTTTAAAGACCTATAGATTCAACATCCCTGCTTTTTTGTGCATGGATGATGAGTGAGGGATAAATTTTGCCCAGCTATGTATCCCTTACTTACCCATGCGTTTGAGAATGAGCATCCTTGCGTTGATTGATTCATTGTAGAATGATTTATCTTTGCGTCTTTTGTTGGATTATCTTTGTGCTTTATCTTTGTGAATTTTGGGCATATTACCCAGTGCTTTATTGGTATAACTCCTGCGATTTTATTGATAAACCCCAACACTTGTTCGGTATCATCTCTGCGATTTTTGTGATGAATTTGAGTGCTTGGTTGGGTATTTTGTCTATGATTACATGTAGTGACTGCGATGTAATAAATTGACAGTGTTTTTGAGAGGCAGTGAATGCTATTGAAATTTTTAGTGACTGCGATTTTATTGCTGTAACAATGTTTTTATATATATCGATTTCAAATTTACCCCACCAATGTTACATGGCCGAGAGTTTGATTGATAGATTTCATACCCCTTTATTTTCACAAATTTACCAAGAAATTGTCGTGGATTGTTGTAAAGGCGTTTTAATCAACTACCAAATATTAACAACATTTTTCTTGAATGTTGTACCCAAGTTTTAATCAACCATGAATTCTTCACCTGCATTTTTCATTGACTGCTCCACCTGCGTATTAATCGACCATGAATTCTTACCCTGAGAATGACTGTGTTTTACCCTGTGAATGACTACATGTTTACCATCAGAATGTTTGTGTTTTTAATATGTAATGACAACCACCTCAGCTATCATTGCTCGGCAATTTCATATTTATTATGCCAGCTTTATCATTTATGTACTATGCATTCTAGTTATGTTTATGGATTACATGTTAATACCCAGACAACATTTTAAATGATGGGTCAATGATTTTATATATCATGTGGCAGTGAATAACGATATTCATGTCGATGCATTAACATAGATAAATAGTAGTCCATAATCATTGCATTCATACAACAAGTAATGACACATAAATAATCTGAATCATAAATAGCTCAACTCATCTATAAGTATAATCATCAGAGAACACCAGGATAACATGTGAAAACATAACAATAAATTAAGGATCATACAAATAATCATAAGAATGACAAAATACTACCTGCCCAACCTACCCTGCAATCGTTAGGACCTCTAAGACACATAAGAAATGCTCAAGCCCTGGTTCCAATTGATTTTAACCTTTTAAGGTCTCAGGATTGGCGACTGTTCTGAGGAACAAGGAGGTGTCTAAATCTCACTAATAAAATCAACTGGAAACCAAAGATCAACAATCAATCTCACTAAACAGAATCATGGCACACGAATAATAAAGTTATAAACCATCACATCAATTAATTTAATGGAGCAAGAGAATCAAATTGCTTAATAAATCATACACCAACTTAATTTCATGGCGCAAAAGTGAACTAATACATAATCAATCAACATTAAATTAAGGCACAAGAGTAAAAAAGTTTTAAATCAAGCACACACCCACATCATGATTAACACAAGAGTAATTGTCAACTTATACAAGGCGCAAAGGTAATCACCAAATTTATCTACAAGGCACGGTAAATATAAATACAAACCAATCATAAATCACATTAAATTCATGGCACAAGAGTATCTATCAACTCCATTAAGCATACATCACTTCATTTTAATGGCGCAAGAGAAATCGACTTTAATTAAAAAAATGCAAGAGATTATGAAGGATTAAACAATCATATGCCATTCGGGTTCTAAAAGTGCGAGAGTAAGATAATCACCAATCATCCATACATTGCATTTGTTCAAGGCACACGATAATCATCAATTAATCTAAAGCGCATGGAGTCTGATCTAATAATTTCAGGGCATGAATGAATAATTACAAGCAACACACATCAACCTTATTTAAGGCGTGCGCGGGTAATCAACTTCTATTTTCTAGTTTACATCATTACCATTGTGAAATAGACACTTAACACCTAATTAGACAATTACAATAAACCAACCTTAGAACTTTTCCCACAAGGTCATCATTAACATCTATACCAATCTTGGATGAACATGTTAAATTAGACAACAATAATTAAAATCACAATAGTGACCCATTTCTAATTCAATCGGGCAACATAAATATTCAATGGAGTAATAGTAATCTACTTGTCAATCCATCCTACATTAACAATTTAATGGCACAAGTAAAGGTTATTAATCCATCATTCAATAATAAATTTAATGGCGCAAGTATAACTAACTACATAAATCTTCAATAGAAGCTAAAACTATTTAATTAGGGGTTCTTCAACTTTTTTGAAATTCATAAGAATTTTGTAAGAATGTGCATTCTCATAGCAATAGGGTTGGGAACCCTCCATCTTGTGTTACCAACTAAATTACTAAGTTACAATGATTTTTCTTAGAACTCTACCAAGACTATCCTTTTATAACACTTAATAGAATGTTCACATATTAGGACTACATCTAATCCTTGGAAATAGTAGAATGGGTTCGATAAGTTATCTTTAATTTTGGAACCATGAAATTTTTGAAAGTCAATGGATTAATGTGACATTACCATTCGATGCTTTCAACATTCTAAAGTATAAATTTAACATCAAGTATGAAGTACTTCAAATAAAACATAGTTTTTCATAAATGAGGGCTTCAATGCTGATTTTATTTGCAAGGTTAAGGGTTTCATTACCTAAGCAATTAATGGCTCAACGTTTACTTTTATCTTTCTACAACCACCCAAATATAAGAGTGGGAATCAATAACATTAAAGTGATCTGGGTGAAATTAATCAACGTAGAGAAGGACCATGACTCGTTGTGCTCTTAATGGAAATGTTAGGGTTAAATTTAGGTCATGAAAATATCAAAGGAAATACTGCCATCGCAGAGCTTTAAAAGGAAAGGAATTCATGAGGGTTTGACTATTCTCATCAAATCGCAAGGATATCCAAAGGGTGAAATGTGCATCAATGCAGAGGTAGAGAAGCAACAATGGGAGTTAAGTTGGGTCCCCAAGGCCTCTTGGAAACTAGTTCAAAATTGTCCTGTAAACACCAATCCTCTATCGAATGTGATTCTTTTTAGCACATCAGGCAGTCTCACAATATCGTTGAAAACATTATAGCGATGTCTGATGCCTGATACGTCATACATCACATGACCAAAATGTGCACTCTTCGTCAGAGTGTCAACTATCACGAAAATCAAGTTGTGCCTCCTTACTGTAAGCGACAATCAAACAATAAAATCCATTAAGATGACCTCCCATTTAGAATCTAGAATTATGTGTGGTTGTAGTAATACAGCTGGATGTCTATGTTCTTCCTTCAATCACTAACATCATAGACACCTCGCCACGTAGATAACGATGTCCTCCTTCATTCCTTTCTAGAAGAATAAGGGCTTAAGGTGTGCCCTCATATTCGTGACTCCTAGATGAGCCATGTACACCACTCAATGATATTTTCTTAAGATATAACTTCTCAATTCGTCGTTAGGTGGTACAAAAATCTGGTTGTTATACCTCATCAATTCGTTTTTTTCCAAAGTATATCCTTCAAGTTTTGGTACCAACCTGATGTATTTTCTGACATTTTTCTTAACCTATTTATACCAGTCATTGTCGCGTTGTAGCTAGAATCCTTTTCTCAAATATTCATCTGAAGAGGTATCACCGAAAACATGCAAGGTCTTTGACTCAACGCATATTCCACTCTGTTCATCGATCAATTAAAGTACTTAATCTCAAATCGTATTGGTTAAGTAATATTGAATAACTCTTTTGTCGCACGCTCAAGTCATTTGCGTAACAACTACACCATTCCACAATGATCTGTTTCCCTTTTTGTTTCAATTTTCGTTTAGTCAAATAGTGTCTCCACACCTTCCAGGCGTACATAATGGCCAAGAAATCCTAAACACGCGTTGCGTATCTCTCCTCATGCCTTCTTAATTTCCTTGATATGTAGGTGATCACTTGATCGTCTTGCATCAAGACTCTGCCTAAACCTTCCTTGGATGCTCTGTGCATGCAAATAAATCTCTATCTATGTTTGGGACCTTCAATATCGTCGTTTTCATCAACAACCCGTTGACTCTTTGAAATGATTTTGCACACTTCTTAGTCCATACAACTTCTCATTTTCCTTTTGCAATTCCGTGATCGGACTTGCCATCTTCAAAAAACCTTCGAAGAACTGTCGATAATATCCTACTAAACCCAGAAATTTGCATGCTCCTGGTATGCTTGTTGAGGCAGGACATTTCATAATAGCTTCTACCCATTTCATATCCCTAGCGGTACCTTCGTCATATATCACACATCATAAGCAATGAATCCTTGATTGACAAAAGAGCATTTCGACACTTTGTCGTATAATTTTATTTCTGGTAAACACTTTAGTACCAAGCGCCAAAGTTCGTCATGTTCTTTTGTCGTCAAAGAATATATCAAATGTCATCAATGGATACTTGACCAAAGTTGTCCAAGTATTCGCAAATCACCACATTCATCAAGCTCATGGATACCCTTGGGGATTTTTTCAGTCCAAACGGGAAAATGATAAACTCATAATGCTTGAATCTCATCTTGAATGTGGTCTTAGGAATATCTTTTTCCTTGATCCATAACTGGTGATATCCTATTTTCAATTCGATCTTCGAAAACACCATCATGCCTTTCAATTGATCCAACAAATCGTCTATTCTAGGCAACATATACTATTTTTTTATCGTTTCCATGTTCAATTGATGGTAGTCAATTCAGAATCTCCACGACCCATCCTTCCTTCTTCTGAAATTTAGGCACACCCCAAGGTGACACACTTGGATGTATAGTCCAAGGTCCAACAACTCTTTCAGTTTCATTTTCAACTACTGTAACTCAGAGTTCGATATACGATAAGGAATTCTTGCTATCGGTTCAGTTCCAGTTTTTAAGTTGATGGTAAAATCCATCTCTTCTTCGGGTAGCAAACCGGGTAACTCTTCTGGGAACACGTTCGAAAACTCTCATATTACTAATAGGTTTTATATTCCTTCCACCACACCCTTTTCATTCAGTTCCATGAATGCTTATAACTTTCATCCATGCACATGCTCTTCGGTAGCACCTATTTCTATCCAAAACCAAAATTTTGGTCAACAATTGTTCCTGACATATCGAGCATAGTGGACTAGTGATCAACTTGGTGGTTATTCACTTTTGCATGAATCCTGTGGGCCTTGCCCAAATATCCAACTGTTGTGGGTCTTGTTGATCCATCTACTCTAGCCCACTCAAATGGATAGTCGCACTGGTAATGTGGCTCTCCACATGTCCAACATCTGGTCTTCGGTCCAGTACTCCTGGTCCCTGAAGTAGAAGTTGCTATCCCACTAGCTTGAAACCTTGGTTTGTTCCACTGAAAAGGCCTAATAGCTGCTACTGTTGATGCTTTGGTCCCCTATGGGGAGCCAGTCTTCGAGGTGTCATGAACACATATCCTCTTGATGTATTCTGGTACCTTGAAGAAAGTCTAGTTGGAGTCTGATGCTACTGCGCACCAGACATTGCCCATTCAATAGGTCTCACAAGAGTCCTTCCCTGACCCCTATTGATCAACTCTTCCTTATCTATGAGGGCCTTCTAGACTGCATCGTGCAATGTCTGAGGAATTAGGATCCTCACTTTCACACGAACATTGACATTTAAGGCCATCACAAATTTTTGACCTTTAGCTTCTCCATGCTCAGATGTGGAGCATACCGAAGCAACTCCATGAAATGAGCCTCATACTCAGACATCGTACGACCACCCTGTCCCGAGGCATTGAACTCATTGAATACATTACTTTGACAAATACCTCTTTCGGAACCGCTCCTCTAATGATTCCCATTACATGTCTTTGATGATCAGGTTTAGTTGAGGTAGGAGCATATTCCACCATATAAGAGAGCTTCCCTTCAGCTGAAATATCTCCATGCAGACTCTCAAGTTGGAGGTGAAATCGTGAAGTGTGATGCACATCACCCTATTCTCCATCCATGCCTTAGTGGCTGAGTCGTCCATGGCACCCATGAACTCGAGAATATTAACCTTTTTGAGTTCTCTATGAAAATTATCAATACCAACTGGGGCACGATGTGGACCCTAAGGGGGGTACAGGCATCCTAGCCTCATATTTATCTATTCAATTTAAACAAGGCCTCTCACATCCTCTGAAAGGGCCTAGTTAGACCAACAACATTCCTTTCAGAAATATGATCCTTGTTCAAGGACTTACTCTTCTCCCTGGGGGGTTAGACCCCTCTGTCATGGATACTATTGGAGGTGTCGCACATCCTCCCCTAGCACCATGTCGTCTACCTCCACGGAGTCTTCTATCCAGGATTACTGCAGAGACAACTCAAGTTTTAATTTATCATATAAATCGTCGATCAAATTGTAGTACCGAGGAAGGCTTGACGATCCACACTCACAGGATCGAACTATCTCTGATACCATATGTAACGGCCCCATTGTTACGAAAACAAAAGCGACGTACAACAAGTTTTTTTTTTTTTTTTGCATTAGGAAATTTAAAACGTCAAAATTAATAGAAACATCATCAACACATCGTCCAATATATTAATGCAACAATATTAATGCATTAACAATTAATCACAACACAAGGTTGACACATCATCACCATGAATAACGATACACATGTCGACACATTAACATAGATAAATAGTATCCCATAATCATTGCATTCATACAACTAACAATGACGCATAAACAGTGAAAATCATAAATCGTTCAGCTCATCTATAAAGATAATCATCAGACAACACCAGGGTAACATGAGATAACATAATGATAACTTAAGTATAATACATATAATCATAAGAATGACATAATATACTACCCTCCCAACCTACTCTGCAATGGTTAGGACCTCTAGGACACATAAGCAATGCTCAAGCCCTGGTTCCAATTGATTTTAACCATTTAAGGTCTTAGGGCTCACGACCGTTCTGAGGAACAAGGAGGTTTCTAAATACCACTACTACAATCAACCACAAACCAAAGATCAACAATCAATCTCACTAACCAGAATCATTGCGCACGAATAATAAAGTTATAAACCATCACATCAATTAATTTAATGGAGCAAGAGAATCAAATTGTTTAATAAATCATACACCAACTTAATTTCATGGTGAATAAGTGAAATAATGCATAATCAATCAACATTAAATCAATGCACAAGAGTAAAAAAATCTAAATCAAGAACCCACCCACATCATTATTAACGCAAGAGTAATCATTAACTTATACAAGGCGCAAAGGTAATCACCAAATTTATCTACAGGGCACAAGAAATATAAATACAAACCAGTCATCAATCACATTAAATTCACGGCACAAGACGATCTATCAACTCCATTAAGCATACATCACTTCATTTTAATGGTTCCAGAGAAATTAACTTTAATTAAAAAGAAGCAAGAGATTATGAAGGCTTAAACAATCATATATCATTCATGTTCCAAAATTTTGATAGTAAGATAATCACCAATCATCTGTACATTGCATTCGTTCAAGGCACAAGATAATCATCAATTAATCTAAAGTGCATGGAGCCTGATCTAATAACTTTTGGGCACGAACAAATAATTACAAGCAACACACGTCAAACTTATTCAAGGCATGCGAGGGTAATCACCTTCTATTTTCTAGTTTACATCATTATCATTGTGAAATAGACACTTAACACCTAATTAGATGGTTACAATAAACCAACCAGGGAACTTTCCCCACAAGGTCATCATTAACATCTATACCAATATTGGATGAACATGTTAAATTAGACAACAATAATTAAATGCGCAATAGTGACCCATTTCTAATTCAATCAGGAAACATCAATATTCAATGGTGTAATAGTAATCTAGTTGTCAATCCATCCTACATTAACAATTTAATGGTGCAAGTAAAGGTTTGTAATCCATCATGCAATAATAAATTTAATGGCACAAGTATAACTAACTACATAAAGCTTCAACAAAAGATAAAACTATTTAGTTAGGGGTGCTTCAACTTTCTTGAAATTGATAATAATTTTGTAAGAATATACATTCTCATAGCAACAGGGTTGGGAACCCTCCATCTTGAGTGCACCCACCTTACCAACTAAATTACTAAGTTATAATGCTCTTTCTTATAACTCTACAAAGATTATTCTTTTATAACACTTAATAAAACGTTCACACATTAGGACTACATCCAATCCTTGGAAATCATAGAATGGGTTCGACAAGTTGTCTTTAATTTTGGAACCATGAAATTTTTGAAAGTCATTGGATTAATGCGACATTAGCATTCAACGCTTTAAACATTCTAAAGTATAAATTAAACATCAAGTATGAAGTACTTCAAATAAAACATTGTTTTTCATAAATGAGGGCTTCAACGCTGATTTTATTTGCAAGGTTAAGGGTTTCATTTACCATCTAAAGACAATATCCCCAATTCATTACCTAAGCAATTAATGGCTCAATGTTTCCTTTTATCTTTCTACCACCACCCAAATCGCAGAGTGGAAATCAACAACATTAAAGTGCCAGGTAGGCCTCGAATTTTGGGTGAAATTAATCAACGTAGAGAAGGAGCATGACTCGTTGTGCTCTTAACGGAAATGTTAGGGTTAAATTTACCTCGTGATAATATCAGATGAAATCCTTCCATCACAAAGATTTAGAAGAAATTCACTAGGGTTTGAATATTCTCATCAAATCGCAAGGCTATCCAAAGGGTGAAATGTGCATCAATGCAGAGGTAGAGAAGAAACGATGGGACAAAGGGGGAGGGTGCAGATCCTTGTGTTCCCTGAAAATGAAGAGACAGAAGATGAAGTCGTTGAGAAAAATGCCTAGGTACAACTTGAAAATCGCTGAGAAAAAGGGAACCCACAGAGAATTTAAAAGGGAAAAATTATTGGGTCCTTTAAGAGAAACAAAAATCGCAAAAACTTGAAGGGAAAATTCGTAGAGAACCAAGGAGCAAATTGTAGGGCAAGAACACAAATTTTGATGGGCATTGGCCCCGAAATGCGTTGGGCAATTGACCCCCCCAAAAATGTTGAGGATGGGAAGTGTACTTAGATCTTGGGATCTTTGTAAAAACGTACGTATTTCTGGGCGAATTCGCAAGGAGAAGCACCCAATAACATGGCCATGATTTCTTATCAAAACACAAAGAGTTCTGGGTGGATTCGAAAAGTAAGGTTCAGATTCGTTGGGGTTCTAGATGCATATACACAAATCCAATAAGGAATTTGTTGAGCAAGAATTCAGTCCAGAACAAGGGGCAAGAACTGGTACCCTTGACACTCGAATTTCATCAAGGAAAGGAGAGAGTAGAGGTGCACAATGGATCGGGATCAGTCCATGAGAAAAAAGGGAAGGCACACCCAACACCCACAAACAATAGACAGGAGAGCAAGGGAACAAATTTAGTCCACTCCTAAACCATATGAAAAATAGAAATACCCAAACCATATATAGTCCACTCCCAGACTTGATCCATATTCCAAGGAGTTCCATTGTGTAAATGTGTCGAACCTTCATAGAATAGATTTAGGTAGAAAATACTACACACATTTGCAAAGAGAAATTGAGAAAGAAGAAGAAGGAGAGAAAGAATGGAAGAATTCTCATTAACCGTATTCCACACTCAAAGAGTGAATAATTTACAATAGATATAGGATACATGAGTAACTAATGAGCCATAGTGGTGGTCTAGATTGATCTAGACACACACAAGCAGTTATGAGAGTAAACTTCCACCTAGTCTAGTCTCTCGGGCATTTACGGGAGTGAACTGTCACCTAGTTGAGTTAACTAGTCAACTAGTCTTCAGTTAACTGATTGAACATAGAGTAGTGAGGAGTTAACTAAGGGAATAAATGGTAATGAACTAGTCTAGTGATGATCCCAAGGAAAGTGTGCATTAGCTGGTGATGATCCCAATGTTGCATGGTGACAAAACCAATGCAACATCAAAACTCAACTCAACTAGTCAAACTGAAGTGTCAACTGAAAGAAAATATTCTCCATGTGGAATATTCTCCCCTAAAATATAGGAGACTGGATAATGAATAATTATGACTAATAAACAAGGAAAAACCTTAGGAAAAATAAATCCTAGGTGTGTGTGAAGTAACTCCAACACCTCCCCTAAACATCACTATGGTGAAAATAAAGAATGGGTCCCGGCAATAAGGCCATTTTAGGTACCCAAATACAAAAGATACACTAAAATAAAGTGAGGAAAGAGGGAAAACCTCATGGGAACCCCCCCCACCTCAAGGTACAATGTATGTAAAAAAAAATCAAAAAAATGAGAAGGAACAAAAAGCAGTTGCTAAGCAACCCCATCCTTCACTCCAAGAAGACCTCACAACTGTGCAAGTTTATGCTCGTTGAAGATTTTGTTGAATGATTCTAAGGGGCACGCAATAAGGCAGGGGCCTTATTCCTTAGAGGCCCTTAGTCTCCCACAAGATCACCTAGAAGAGTATTGACTCCAAGGGTTTTTGATGTCTAGAAAGTCATTCAAGAGGCGAGTGGCACCCTTGGAGCATGTAGTGCATCCTGAAGGATGCGTCGCACAAGGAAAAAGGAAAGAGAAGAGTGGCACCCTTGGAGCATGTAGTGCATCCTGAAGGGCACATCGCGCAATGAAAAAGGAAAGAGGTGAGTGGCACCCTTGGAGCACCTAGTGCGTCCTGAAGTGCACGTTGTGATTTTAAATGGTAAGTGAATAAAACTAAACAGCCTTAAAATGAATGATGTGATGAGTGAGATTTAAAAACATTTTCCCCTAATAAAAATGTCACCCAACCTAATGAATTTACAACCTAGGTCTAATTAGAACTGGTGGTAAAAAAAATAATAATAAATGAACATGTAACAAGGGAAATGATTGTTTATCTACTTATGCTAATTTAATTTTTAGTTAAAAAGAAAAAAGGGGTAAATGGTTGTCTTTCTACACTTGCTAAATTGATTTTTAGTTAAAAAGGGAACAGAGGGAAACTTAAAAGAAATAGCAAGCTAAAGGAAAAATGAGAAACATAAAGAAAATGGGAAACGTAAATAAAAATATGAATGTCTGACTTAGTAAGGAATCTTTCCTTGGGAACTTGCTATTTTTTAACTCAACTAGGAATTTAGTAAGGCGTAAGTCATTTAAGATGTGTAAGGTAATTTTGGGACACCTAGGAGCATTTTTAGGAATGCTTTTATGTGGGTGAGGGAAATAGGAATAATTAATACAAATTAATACAAATTAATTTCTGGTGCAACTTGGGGATGGGTGACATGTGTACAGGGGAGGTTTTTCCTAATTAATTAAATGAAAAGAGAATTTAATGAGAATTTAGGAAACTAATTACTTGAAAAACTCTATAAAAAGGATGAAGGAGGAGGAGTATGGATCTCATCTTTATGAGTAACGTTATGCTGCTGAATTTTTGTCTTGACTAAACTTATCTTGTGGGAGTTGGGATACCCAGCTTGGGTAATGAGTGGTAGCTCGACCTTTCTAGGCGAGATGGGTGCTAGCGGCTCTATGGTATTGTGTGAGTGGCCCATTTGTGTCTTGGGGCACTCAGGGGGAAGAAGACTACCCCTAGTGCTGACTGGGAGGTACCAATAAGGTCACATCGATCGACGAGCGGGAGATGGATGGAGTGTGCATGGGACAACGACTCAGAGTTGTTGCATTTGGCTATGGTACGCATGCGTTTATTTTTTAATGGTAGATTAATATTGTTATTGCGCTTTCATTACTATACTTATATTGTGTAAAGAAATGTGTTTTACTCTTCATTTTTAATAAAGGAACTTAAAGTCATCCCAGCCTTACACTTGCTGCATTTTGAATTGATTTCCTTGGCAACCCAAACCCTAATTGCTATGACTGTTTTGTTTTATTTTTTATTGATTATTAGAAAGAATTTTTTGTTTTTTCCTTATCCCTTCAGTCATCAGTCTATTCCTGAGCATTCAGCCAGGAGTTGAATCGACGACGTCACTTCGGTGTTTAAAGACCTATAGATTCAACATCCCTGCTTTTTTGTGCATGGATGATGAGTGAGGGATAAATTTTGCCCAGCTATGTATCCCTTACTTACCCATGTGTTTGAGAATGAGCATCCTTGCGTTGATTGATTCATTGTAGAATGATTTATCTTTGCGTCTTTTGTTGGATTATCTTTGTGCTTTATCTTTGGGACTTCTGGGCATATTACCCAGTGCTTGATTGGTATAAGTCCTTTGATTTTATTGATAAACCCCAACACTTGTTCGGTATCATCTCTGCGATTTTTGTGATGAATCCGAGTGCTTGGTTGGGTATTTTGTCTACGATTACATGTAGTGACTGTGATGTAATAAATTGACAGTGTTTTTGAGAGGCAGTGAATGCTATTGAAATTTTTAGTGACTACGATTTAATTGCTGTAACAATGTTTTTATATATATCGATTTCAAATTTACCCCACCAATGTTACATGGCCGAGAGTTTGATTGATAGATTTCATACCCCTTTATTTTCATGAATTTAGCAAGAAATTGTCGTGGATTGTTGTAAAGGCGTTTTAATAAACCACCAAATTTTACCAGTGTTTTTCTTGAATGTTGTACCCGAGTTTTAATCAACCATGAATTCTTCACCTGCATTTTTCATTAACTGCTCCACCTGCGTATTAATCGACCATGAATTCTTACCCTGAGAATGACTGTGTTTTACCATGTGAATGACTACGTGTTTACCATGAGAATGTTTGTGTTTTTAATATGTAATGGCAGCCACCTCAGCTATCATTGCTCGACAATTTCATCTTTATTATGTCGGCTTTATCATTTATGTACTATGCATTCTAGTTATGTTTATGGATTACATGTTAATACACAGACAATGTTTTAAATGATGGGTCAATGATTTTATATATCATGTGGCAATGAGTCCCCTTGATTGGTAGATAGAGTTTGTATTCACAATGACATCCACGAATTTGATAGAGTTTGTATTCAACAATGATATCCCTGAATTTCATGAGTGACAGTGAATTGATTTCTGCGTTTTAAACTATGTATTTGGTTGGATGAATTTATTGCATTGGATGACTGTGTAATGACAACGATTATGACTATGTATTGGCAACGATTGTGACTGTGCAATGGTGGCATGGTGACTGTATAATAGTTGATCCTTTTGATGATTGTGTAAATGTTGTGTTGTAGTGATGGATAGTATCAAAGGATAGCGAGTTGAATATTTATGGTCAACGATTTACATGTAATGTAGGTGACTGCGATTTGAAGGTTTTTATTGACAGTGATTTATACATTAATGACAACAATGTCATATTTTAGTTCTTCTTTATAATATAATTGATAGACAACAGTATATTCTAAACTGCATTATTGTTGTGTTTGGGTTAAACAACAATTACCTCTGCATTGGGAAGATGATGATACCAATGCCTTAGATTAAGGACAATGACAGATCTAAAGACAACAATAGATCAAAGGGGCAACGGATTATTATTATATTCACTAATTAATGGAAATTGAATTAATATGATTTCCCTTGAATTATTGGACAACAACATCAAGGGAACTCAACATTTCATGTATTTATTAGACTGCTATTAAACATTGTGGGTAATTGTAGACAACAATTTTGGTTATGTTTTAGTCAGCGATTTTGGCATTATTTAGGCAAGGATTTTTGTAACATATCATAGTGATATGTTGGATTGTTAAATCACAACAATTCAAATGTGTTCAATATATTGTTAGGTGATTAATATGTTGTTTTAGTTCCACTAAAACATTTACATTTGATGTATAGTTTCAGTTTTAAAAGATAGAGAAATTCCTATAAGATAGCGATATAGTTTCTATTTTAAATAGCGATATAAGACAACGAACTCATATAGTTTCAGTTTTAAAGGATAGCAATATATATACTTATCTGATATTTGGTTTTGGAAAATAGTTGCAACGAACCTTTGTTTTAATAATAATCATTTGAATGTGTACAGATTGGTGTATGGTCGCAAAAGAATTTATGACACCAGGAATTTAATGTGTTTTATAAATGTTATAGTCATCAGTTTCCCTTTCATCTTGTTAACTTGTTGATTGGGTGATTGGGTTTTTGTCATGTGGTTGATGGTTAATTCGGTCTTCTAGCGCTTGAATTTTCTTGGGTTATTGGTCTAGATGTGTTATGTTGCGCCAAGGTTACCATCATGCCTATCGCCTTGTGAGGGCATGATTCCTGATGAGGGGATCATTGCGTGCCCTAAGGGATAGAGGTGAATGATAACCTAGTCGGATTTTGTGCTTCCTGATGTGGGAGTTGTTTGTTGTAACAGTTGTTGGGACTTGGTTTTGTGATGCCTTAAGGCGTTGGGTTTGCACGACGTAGGGTTCTAGTTCCTGGTCATTGAAGCCACTATGTCAGGTTGTTGATGTTGTCCTTTATCTTGTAGGCGTTTTATTTATTGTGTTGGGCGGGTAGTCGTTTCCATCTGTCTTGATTTTCACATGTTTCACCCAGTTGCTTGATATGCTAGTGTGATGAGTAGTTGTTGTATGTTTCCTGATCTTCATGCATGGTGTTCGTCGTCAAGTTGTGTGGTTTAAATTTTGTCGTTTTTGCCTTCCTACCTAAGAACATAAAAAAAAAATTGTACTTTTTGCGTCACTTCTAGTCATAGCGTTTGGGGTCATTACATATGGTATCAGAGCGGGTTCGACCTACGACTTGGGATCACCATGAATTTCATTGATTTTATTTATGATTATAAGGTTGATAATTAATTTGATTTATATTCATGCAGGTAATCATGGTTAGAGGACGCCGCAGAGGCAAAAGAAGGGTTGTTAGGGGAGGAGGCGTGACACACCCAGTAGCCTCCATGCCTGATGGGTCTAACCCCCAGGGAGACGAACAAGTTGTCGGGCAGGAACATATAATAGTGGGTGATGTGGTTGGGCTAACGAGGTCCTTTCAGCGGATGTCTGAGGCACTAATTAGTTGTTTGGACAGAGATGAGGCCAGGGTGCCAACACCCCCTGAGGGTCCACCGTGTGCTCCGGTTGGTATTGGTAGTATTCACCGCGAACTTGAGAAGGTCAAATTTATTTTGTTCTTTAGTGCCCCGAACGATGTAGCCACTGAGGCATGGTTGGAAAATATGGCGATGTGCTTTTCACTTCATGACTATATGTCCAACATGAAGGTCTGCATGGAGTTCTTTCAACTGAAGGGGAGTGCTATTTTTGGTGGAAACCGCTTGTGCCACCATTGAACATGGTCGTCAAAGTTGTGTCATGGGAATTGTTCGAGGAACAGTTTTGAGAGAGGTACCTATCGAAGGAATTCATTGAGCATCAGATCAATGAGTTCAATGCCTTGTGACAGGGTGGTCGTATGGTGCCCGAGTATGAGGCCCATTTTATGGAGTTGCTTCGGTATGCTCTGCACCTGAATACCGAGAAACTTAAGGTCAACAGGTTATTGTTTGGCCTTAATGTCAGCATATGTGTAAAGGTTAGGATTTTGATGTCTCATACCTTGCATGATGTCATCCAGAAGGCCCTCATAGTAGAGGAGGAGCTTATCAGCGAGCTTCAGAGCCGGACTCCAGTAAGACCAGCAGGGCAGGTGTCATATGGTGCGCAACAACATTAGACACCAGCTAGGCATTCACCAGGATATCATGGCTTCTAGAGAGGGTCCACTTTCACTACACCTCAGCGACCAATGCCTCAGCAGTGGACTCCTTACCAAGGACCACAACACCAGAAACAATATCAACCGAAACAACAACAGTTTAGGCTTGTTCAATAGAACAGACTAGGATTCTAGGCTAGTGGGCTTTCAACGTCTACTTCGGGTACTAGGAGTATTGGACTAAAGAAGGGATGTTGGGCATGTGGGGAGACACACTACCAATGCGACTGCCCTGTGGAGAGGACTAGAGCATATGGATCAGTTGGGCCCACTACTGTAGGATATTTGGGCAAGGCCCATCGGATCCATGCAGTAGTGAATAACCTCCAAGTAGAGCACCAGTCGACTATGCTCAAGACATCAGGTACCGTCACTGACCAGACCTTTGGTATTTTGATAGATCCATGTGCTACAGAGAGTTTCATTTCTGGTGCAGCACTAAAAAGAATTAAGGTAAAGGAAGTTGAACAGGATGATTTTAGCTTTGTAGAAATGGCTTCATGAGCCAAACAAAATTTTGGAGGGAAGGTTACAGGATGTATCCTTAACCTGGGAGATTTTTTCACCAAGGCCAACCTATATGTCACGATCTTAGGATCTTATGACATCGTGATCGGTATGGACGGGTTGGAATCGTGTGAGGTGATACTCAACTGTAAAATGAAATGGTTGATCTTGGTCGATGATGACGGATAGAGAGATGTAATTGTAAGTCGGAACCAGGGAGTTTCCCTGAGGCTCATATCTTCCTTACAGCTACGGAAGGGCATGCGCAAGGGATGTAAGATTTATGCGATCCTTGTGTTAAACAAGAAGGGAGTAGAAAAATGTCTAGAAAACCTTCTGGTGGTGAGAGAGTTTGCATACGTCTTCCCTAAGGAGTTATCTAGGATGTCGCTGAAGAGGGAATTGGAATTTACCATAGACCTAAAACTAGGGACTGAATCGATAGAAAGAATGCCTTATCGGATGTCGGCCCCAGATTTGCAGGATTTGAGAATGTAACTGAAGGTGTTGCTGGACCTGGGACTTATACGTCCAAGTGTGCCACCATGGGGTGTTCCTATTGTCTTCATACGGAAGAAGGATGGGTCATGGAGAATCTTCATTGACTATCATCAATTGAACAAGGCGACGATCAAGAATCAATATCTGTTGCCAAAGATTGATGATATATTCGATCAGATGAAAGGCATGATAGTGTTTTCGAATATCAACTTATGATCAGGGTATCAATAGTTATGGATCAAGAAGGATGACATCCCTAAGACTGCCTTTAAAATGAGGTTTGAACATTACGAGTTTACTATTTTACCTTTTGGACTAACAAATGCCCCTAGGTTATTTATGAGTTTGATGAATGGAGTGTTCCGCGAATACTTGGACAAGTTTTTCAAAGTATTCATTGACGATATTTTGATTTACTCTCAAATGATGGAGGAACATGACAAACACTTATGCTTGGTACTACAGTGTTTGCGAGAGAACAAATTGTAGGGGAAATTGTCTGAATTCTTGTTTTATCAATCAAAGATTCACTACTTAGGGCATGTCATATCCACCGAAGGTATCGCCATGGATGCAACAAAGGTTGAGGATATTATGGAATGGCTTACGACGACGAATGTCTTGGAAGTGCGTAAATTCATGGGTTTAGTGGGATACTATCGACGGTTCATCGAGGGATTTTCAAAGATAGAAAATCCGATCATGGAATTGCATAAGAAGAACAAGAAGTTTGTTTGGACCGAGAAATGTGAGGAATAATTTCGGAGGCTAAAGGAGCTGTTGATAACAACACTGATACTAAAGGTCCCTGACATGGACACAGACTTCTTGGTATGAACTAACACATCCAAGGAAGGATTAGGCGGAGTCTTGATGCAAGATGGTCGAGTGATCGCTTACATCTCAAGGAAGTTGCAAAGGCATGAGGAGAACTATGCGAGGCATGATTTTGAGTTGTTAGCCATTGTATATGCCTTGAGAGTTTAGAGAAACTACCTTATTGAATGAAAAATTGAACTAAAAATGGACCACTTTGGACTACAACACATCTTTACACAAAGCGACCTGAACTCGCGACAACAACGTTGGTCGAAATTGCTTAGTGAGTACGATTTCGAGATTACTTACATAAAGGGAACATTGAACAGAGTGGTTGATGCATTGATTCAGAGACCACGCATATTTTTGGTGATTCCTCTTCAGACGAATCTACGTGAAAATATTCTAACTTTACAACGCAACGATGCTTGGTACAAAGAGGTCAAGGATTTTATCGTACAAAACACAATGATGGTACCAATATTTGAAGGATTTACGTTGGACGAAGACAGATTATTGAGATTGGTAAGAAAAAGGTCTCTAGTATTCCATCCACTAAGAAAGGTAAGAAAAGTTCAATGAGGAGGATGTGGTTATTGGGAACAAAGGTCACAAGGTGCACATATGTGAGTACATGGCCTTATAAAGAGTCCCACATCATCAATGAACTAGGGTCCTTTGGCATAAGCTATCATAGTGTCATATCCACAATGAGAAATTCTATAATGAAGAAAATTACAACATGGGTCAGTCATACATTATATCCTTTAGGAAAGATCCATAATATTTGGAGATCCAATATTGGAGGTATTTTTTCTTTATCCATAAGACACATGGATAAAACCTTCTTAATGTAAAAGGATGACTAAGTTGAGGGTTTCCCTAAGTGAAAGAGATTCTTAAAGGGGGTGACCTTCCATTGATAGGAGGATCCTTTAAGGATGTTGATATGTTATATCTACATGTTGCAACCCTCAAATACTAGTCAATAAGGGAGTAACAATATATGGCATTGAAAGAACTTCAAGACTACCTTTTTTGAACAACCATGGATGAGTATAAACAATCCTAGATATTCTCATAAGATTTTAGAGGGGGAAATTACATAGTTGTTACCACAAAAGGGGAAAAGTTATCCAATTGTAAGAAATGGTTTAACATTGACCCATGCACGAAAGAGAGTGTGGTTAAATGATGTGTTGTAAGCAACTACTAAAGTTGGAGGTAAGGAAATATCTAAAAGGTCTTCCCTATAAACATCATATTGAGAAATATCTTATTGTGTATTTCTCTTTAGCAAACAATTCACTATTGCACCCACCACCTAATTAGATTGCCTAGTTTTAATAATAGGTCAAACAATTGATTATTGGGTATCTAAATAGTTAGCATATGCATTGTATCAAACAAATTAGCTATTTTTAGCTCTTCATAGTAGAGAAACCTCATGAATTGAGTGGGACAACATTTCATTCCTCATGGAAGCCCATTATTAATACCTTCATGATGGAAGCCTTCATGAAGCATAAGAGAAATGACAACAATAATTATCAAATATGGTAAAATAAATTCAATGATTAAATTGAAAATTCAAAACATTACGTATACGATACATAAAGAAATTGTGTACCTTGATGATTTCTATTATATTGAAACCTCCATAGGTGAGGTGTCATTCTTCATGGTTTTAAGCCAGTCTCTTCTTTCCCATTGAAAAGATGTTTTTTGGTAGTATGATATCTATGGTTCTTAGGGAGGAGGTGCCTATACTCACCAAACACCACCTTTCCTAAAATTTTTGAATGAATATACTTCATCTTAGGACCACAAACGAGACATGCAAATTTACCCTTTGTTTGAAGACCTGCAACAGATGGATTAATTTCAATTATACGATGAGATTATTTAAAAATTAAACATGCCTCATGATATCTTTATAAAATTATATAGTAATAAAGAGAAATAGAATGCTTATACATACCAAAAAAATGTGTTATTCCTGGGGCATCATGAATTGCCCATAAACTTATTCCTTAGAATTTAAATTTCTTCTCCCCGATTGGTTTACATATGTCATACATAGTGATGCCAACCCATAACTTTAGTAGCTCGTCGATGAGAGGCTCGATATATACATTCATATATTTAACTTGGTACTTACCTAATTGTTTGAAATTACACATAATTACTATAGCCATGATATGTATATATAAGTAAATAAATAAACAAAAGATATTATGAAAAAAATGAAACAAATGAAAATGTTACATTCAAAAAATTAATGTAAACAAATACCCGAAACAATCATTGTCAACATTATGTGCTCCCCTTTTATTGAAATCCGAGGAATGTTATTGTTGATAAAAAAAATATGCCACACCGAGTAAATATACCTAAGATCTCTGAATGCATTAACATCGTCAGCTATCAATGAAAACCTAACATTACAAGGTTCATCTTTGAAAAATGACCATTTTTCCTCAATTTCCCTAAATGCATAACCAATGACAGGAATTCAAAGAACACCATCTCCACTTTTTTTACGTGCATGGTAATCCATAAATTGTGCTATGCTTTCACACCTAAAAAATCATTGCAAACGTGGAATTATGGGAATATGACAAAGAACCTTTCGAGGCACCCTTTTTGTTACTTGATCGGTTTGATATCTACTGATAAGACATGTGTCTAGTAAGTCTAGAACCAAAACAATTGGGTATATTGTGAGTCAAATTTGAGTCGAGAAACCCTCCCATATCGTTAAGGAATGTGAATAGTCTATCCATGTCAAATTTTAGTGCATACAAAAACAGTTTGAAAACATTTCAACATTGGCCCCATGTCTAGGTCACTTTTTCCCATGTCTAGGTCACTGTTGAGGGACCCCCAATGGCACCCACATGAGGAATCGTAATGAAATAAAGTGCAATAAGGCTCCAAGAAAGGTGGGTTTCCTAAATAATAAGCATAAACATAAGTGCAAGAAACATCCAATATAAGTGGGCATCTTTCTTCATGATCTAGGACATAAAACCATGAAACCCCTAGGCCATCCAAAGATCAACTTGTAAACCTACCTTTGTGATGAAAATCACAAGATTAGTGAAAAAATACTAGTGTAGGCCTCATGTAAAATGAGGGGTAACACTAGCAACAAAAACTAGATAATTTTTAACATAATCATAATTTCATTCCTCTTACCAATGCCAATTTCTAGTAGGTTTGATTCCTAGATTGCAACCCCAATGGATGAACCATCAATAAATTGAATTCATTAACTCAAGTGGATATATTTTTTATTCTCTTGGTTAAAGTGGATTTAACCACTTTGTTTGATTATTGAATTACCAAGTCGATTTGATGTTGCAGAAGCTTCAATTCACCCACCACAAATGTCATGCACAGACCCCACATAGTGAGCAGTGAATGGGGCCAATGTTGAAATTTATTCAATATGTGTCTCTATGCATCAAAATTTTACATGGTTAGACTAGACACATGCCTTGACGGTATGGGAGGGTTTCAAGACTCAAGGATGTATGATGTCCCCACATAATCTTTGAGATCGTCCACATTTTCATCAACGTTCATGAAGCACCTCTCATTGTCATCATTCTTCATTTCCTTCTATAGAATCATTGTTAGAACTATATTGAAATTTGACATGGACATGCCAATACACCCATCACAAATTTATCCCACCAAACTCGTACAGTGAGGAATGAATGGGGCCAACGTTGATTTTTTTTCAATTTCTTCCTGTATGCATCAAAATTTGACATGGTTAGACTAGATAGTTCCCTTGAAGGTATGGGAAGGTTTTGATACTTAAGGATGTTTGATGTCCAAACATAATACTTAAGGAGGGTTTGATTATTGAATTACCAAGTCGAGTTGATGTCTCAAAATATTCAATTCACCCACCACGAATGTCATGCACCGACCCCGCATAGTGAGCAGTGAATGGGGCCAACATTAAAATTTCTTCAATATGTGTCTGTATGAATCGAAATTTGACATGGTTAGACTAGACACATTCCTTGATGGTATGGGATGGTTTCAATACTCAAGAATTTATGACATCCCCACATAATATTTGAGATCATCCACATTTGCATCAACGTTCATCATGCTACACCTCTCATTTCCATCATTTAGCATTCCCTTCTATAGAATCATTTTTGGAATTATCTTGAAATTTGACATGGAAATTACAATACACCCATCACAAATTTCTTCCACCGAACCCACATACTACTTAAGTATCTCACAACACCCATCACAATACTTAAGGATGTTTGATGTCCCTGCATAATACTTAAGGAGGGTTTGATTATTGAATTACCAAGTCGATTTGATGTCGCATAAGATTCAATTCACCCACCACAAATGTCATGCACTGATCCCGCATAGTGAGCAGTGAATGGGGACAACATTGAAATTTCTTCAATATGTGCCTGTATACATCAAAATTTGATATGGTTAGACTAGACACATGCCTTGATGGTATGGGATGGTTTCAAGACTCAAGGATGTATGATTTCCCCACATAATATTTGAGATCATCCACATTTTTATCAACGTTCATCATGCTGCACCTCTCATTGTCATATTTCATCATTCCCTTCTATAGAATCGTTGTCAGAACTATCTTGAAATTTGACATGTAACTTCCAATACACCCATCACAAATTTCTTCCACCAAACCTGCATAATACTTAAGTATCTCATAACACCTATCACGATACTTAAGGATGTTTGATGTCCCTGCATAATACTTAAGGAGGGTTTTATTATTGAATTACCAAGTCGATTTGATGTCGCAGAAGCTTCAATTCACCCACCAAAAATTTCATGCACCGACCCCGCATAGTCAGCAGTGAATGGGGCCAACGTTGCAATTTCTTCAACATGTGCATGTATGCATCAAAATTTGACATGGTTAGACTAGACACATGCCTTGATGATATGGGAGGGTTTCAAGACTCAAGGATTTATGATGTCCCCACATAATCTTTGAGATCGTACACATTTTCATCAACGTTCATCATGCTGCAACTCTCATTGTCATCATTCATCATTCCATTCTATAGAATCGTTGCCAAAACTATCTTTAAATTTGACATGGAACTTCCAATACACCCATCACAAATTTATTCCACTGAACCCACATAATACTTAAGGATCTCATAACACCCATCATGACACTTAAGGATGTTTGATGTCCCCACATAATACTTAAGGATGGTTTGATTATTGAATTACCAAGTCGATTTGATGTTGCAGAAGCTTCAATTCACCCACCACAAATGTCATGCATCCACCCCACATAGTGAGAAGTGAATGGGGCCAACGTTGAAATTTCTTCAATATGTGCTTGTATGCATCAAAATTTGACATGGTTAGACTAGACACATGCCTTGACAGTATGAGAGGATTTCAAGAATCAAGGATGCATGATGTCCCCACATAATATTTGAGATCATCCACATTTGTGTCAACATTCATAATGATGCACCTCTCATTGTCATCATTCGTCATTCCCTTCCATAGAATCATTGTCGGAACTATATTGAAATTTGACATGGAACTTTCCTTCTATATAATGTTTTTCGGAACTATCTTGAAATTTGACATGGAACAGAGTATCCATGTCAAACTTTGGTGCATTCAAATGTGAGCAGAGTATCCATGTCAAATTTTAGTGCATACAAAAACATTTTGAAAAAATTTCAACATTGTCCGCATTCGTAGGTCACTATTTCCCATCATGTACTCTAGCCCTAGTAAAATGTATTTTAATAGTTGTTTCCTTTAAAATTCGACCGATCAGAAAATTAAAACGAAACGAGGATGAGATGATATGGTATATACAGTGGTTCTATGACTTATCTTTGAGTATAAATATGAATGAATGAACTTCTCTTGGTTTCAATAATAATTTATTCTCTAGTAAACAAGGCAACCACGTGAAGGTGGAAGATCATATGGCCCCTCCCCCCCCTCACATCGCTCTCAATTCCCAAATACCCAATCTATAAAATAGAAAACAAACAAAAGAAACATAGGAATCATGCATAGAAACTACCAAAACAAAAATGAAATAAAACTTAAAAACATGTAATTAGCCCACATAAAAAATTATTTAAAGAGAATAATTCATACAAATTAAAATATCTAGTTACGTACCTCATCGACCAACGCAACATTTGTATCATCCTTCTTCTGTATCTTCTTCTTGATCATCCAACTCGACATCTGTATCAGAATCTAGTTTAGAATTTTTTTTGAAAGGATTGATGATATCATGATCATCATCAATGTCATTTTCGAACATATCTTCATCGATATCATCATCAAGAACTCGCGCATTGTCTCCTATGTTTGGTTTATATTCTCTGTCTTCTTCATCTATCGACCCATATTATTCCTGCTCTATCTCTACACCATCTTCTTCTTCAATATCATCTTATTGATCTACAATATACTTTATTGGCCTTTCTCTTCGATCATATATAACAACAAATGACCAATCCCTCTTACCTAGAACCTTTGAGTAAAAGACTTGTTCACTTTGACTTGGAAAAACATAACGATCATTTACTTTTTCAAAAACTGTTGTTTTAATCATCAGAAATCCATTGGCATGTTGAATAATGGTTCTTTCCTCATCAAGTTCATGCATTCATAACCTATACCATTTGACATCGAACAAAACTAATTTGAAGGAATTAAAGTCACACTCAATTATATCATTCAAAAACCCATAGTGTCTATTTTCAGATTCTCGAGGACATTTGTCACTCCTAGAGGAAACATTAGTGACCTGGAATACTATAGTTATCCCACTATCATATTTTTTCTGGTTTCATCCAACTGTTTGATGTGAAATTTACGACCATTGCACCACATAGCCTTGTGGTGTTTCAACTGCAATATGGAAGACATGTAAAATATGCATTGTCAATTAATAATAAACAAATTTATATAACTTGGAAAGTATAATATGAAAAAAACACACCTACAGTCACATTAATATAATATAAAATAACTGAATAAAATGGGTGAATTTTCTTTCCTTTCCATCTTTCAAACAATATGCTAAATCTATTTCCCTCTGCGTAACATCATAATCTACATTACGACAAGCTTCTCTAACCAATTCAGACAGTTCTTTCCATGATAACCTACCTCCATGATGTTCTTTACATCTATCAATCCATACCTTCATCCATTCAAGATTGTTTGCAATGTATAAATGTAGTTCATCCCAATATTGACTAACTGAACGATCAAAAAATCATAATTCACCAATATTAAATATTAGTTATAACCATGGTAAATATTAATAAATGACGAAAGAATAAATATTAAATTGGTATGATCATATACACAAAAAAATGAAAAATTTATATTTATTAAAAATATCCACAATTTAATTACCTCTCACTTTCTTCATTGTACCTTTCCCCAACAATTGCTCCCTTTCAAAATTTTTGATGGAGATCACATCCCAATGAAATCCACTTCATGCATAGCTTGTGCTGCTAATTTAGGAAGATACTAAATAATATACACCATGGATTCATATACCATATATCCCTCCACCATAGAACCATCATGATGTGCTCTTTGTCTAACTAAAGCCTTCAATGATTTCAAGTTCCTCTCCACCATCCATATAGACCTTGTGTGTATAGGTCCACACATTTCAATATCCTCAACTTAGTGTATGAGGTAGTGTTCTTTTGCATTGAAAAATGTTGGAGGTAGATACTTTTGCATTGAAAAATGTTGGAGGTAGATACTTTTGCATTTCACACATTAACCGAGGAATTTCTCTCTTCCAATAATTTATATTATCTTCATGGATTTCTTTCAATGACAACCATCTAAAGATCAGGATGCAAGAAAATAGCATGTTTCAACAAAACATAATACATATTACATTACAAGTAAAACACATGTCATTAAGCAAAACAAAAAATTGTTTTTTTTTTGCATATATATTGCGGCTACTTACCTCATGTATTTTCCAAGATCATATATAACTTGTTTGACATTGTTGTCAAAGTTTTTTTTGAGAGATAGAGGTATAACATACTGTAACAATAAAAATGAATCATTACTTGTTCAAAACTAGACAAAAAAATATAAATATAAAAAAATGCATATGACCTGTTAGCACTGGAAGTCGCCTTCAGATTGCAGAAAAGTGAATCCCGATACCCATCAGAGTTATATAGTAGATGTTGGTTTATATGGATGGATGTCAATGGAAAAAAATCAGAATCTGAATGATGTTCAACACAGAACCAAACATGAAATGCACAGGGATGTGAGGGCCAAATTAACTTCAGTAAGGAAATTGAGTTAAAGCGAGAGGAGAGGGAAGAATTAGTGAGAAAGATGAAGGAGATTTCTATGGGAAACAGACCTTCTAATAGCTATGAGAAGTACCTGAACTCAGGAGCATTCTTGAGCTCAAGCTCAGACACTGAAATATGCCCAAATGACATAGTTACAGTTACAGAATGATCAAACCTCAATTATCCTACAACTGCAACAACTCAACTGGATATTCAATGCTTGAGACATTCAATGCGAGAAGGAAAATATAACATAGGGAAATAAATAAAATTGACCACGATACTGCTATAATCAAACCTCCATTAGAACAGTATAACGATCCTCAACTGGATCATCCATGCCCGAGTGTTTTAAACATCTTTTACAGAAAAAAGAAAAAGAGGGAAGTTGACTTCTATTAACATGAAAGTCTCAAATCGATTACTTAACCAGAGAAAATATCTAGCAAAAGAAACATTACAGATGGGATCTTTGCTCAACCAAAGACCACTACCAAATAATAGAACTCCATACATATACTCAAAAATTTCATAAACAACAACATAGGTGTGCTCATGCTTCCATGGTGTTGCATATTCTTGATCAGACTGTGCATGTAGTCTTCTCTGCACACACATACTTCTTTCATACATAAATTTATACGTTTAAAATTTCCTTGTCAGACTGCCCATGTAGATTCTATGTTGCACACAAGCTCAGAATGTCTAGGCTGACAAACTGCCTCATGGTAAAAATTTCTAACTTTCCATTCATGGGGGGAGATGATGTTTCAACCACTTCCCCCGCCTTCATAACTTCTTCATCGAGATCGGGACAGGCGAGAGTCAACTCTGCACCTGGAGAATTTGGATAAAATGCATATGGTGGTTTTTTAAACCCTTTTTCTTGCATTTTCTCCACCCATGGGCCAAATCCTTAGGGAAAACACCCTCTTTACAAATATGTGTGCTAACATTAGGCTCCATGGGGGATAGAGTCCTCCCTTCAAGGCTCTAATTTCTTTAGTAGTTCCAGTCGCCTTCTGCATTGGGCTATGGAGTCGAGCTCAAAAATTCTCTGCTGAGGACTATAGGCCGATGTTGGCAGCAGGCCAAAGTGGAAAGAAGGACGATCGTGGGGAAAGAAAGCATGCAGAAACTGAAGTAATGACTGGAGGGAAACACAACATGTGCACATGCAAGAAAGTGTGCACAAAGAAAGCGACAGTTGGAAGGAAGAACAACACATGCACATGGAAGGAAGACCTAACGTCGATAGGGTTAGGGTTTTTGTAATACATTGAAAATGACTAAAGAGACTGATAGATATAAATATAGATACGTATTTATAATAGAGGGTTCCATTTTTTGTTGTGTAAGGTTGGTTCTTGATTAGTTTAGATTTGTATTGTTCATACTGGAGATTTAAAAGTTGATGCGATATGTAATATTGTTATGAAATATTTTGTAAGTTGTTGAGCTAGAAGAGAGGAGAGAAGGAAGATCTGAGGATTAGATCGCAAGCTGTAGAGCATGGTGCGATCTAGTTTTCCTCACATAAATCTTACCCATCCAAGGAGAATTGTAAGCACGCGGTGATGGAGATGCAGAACTACCATAATAAAAGAGCCAAGTTCCAAATCTTTGTGGACGTAGCCCAGGAGGGGGTGAATCATGGTAATACCTGTGTAATATGATGAATGCATGTATGTATTTACTCTCTTTCAATAGTTAATTTTTTTGCTTAATGAATGAGTTATTATATTTCATGTTTAAATGTTATTGCGATATTGAGGGAATAGCCATGGAAGTTACCGTATAGTTGGGAATAACAGTAGGTTGCAATTACGAGTTCTAAAAAATGGTTTTATAATAAATGTTTTTAAATATAGATCCCTTATCTCACTCTCAATCCTAGGCTATAAACACATGAGTCTTACAACCACCCATTTAAAGCTACCTCGGGTGAGACTGCATGACGCATTTTGTGCACTATGTTGCCTTCTGGTTCACCAGCAAGGTCGATAGTTTTATAGGATTTTGTTGGAAACCTGAAAGATATGAACCATGGGTCAATAAATCAGATGGTTGACAAGGAAGAAGATAATAACCAACAAATGGTTCCATTTCCATGTTGGTAGGAATAAGAGAGGACTGAGTAGGTGAGATAGACTGAGCGAGAAAAGATCAAAGAAAAGAAGAGATAAATGAGCCACTAGAAGGGAATGTTGAGATTGTGGAACCGCACAAAAGAATAAATTGAAGGTTGGTTGAGAACCAAAGAGCTAGAGTTTGCACAGAAAGACAATAGAAACCCTAGAATCACACATTGAAAATATTTGGACAAATACATGTTTACTGATTTACACAAAATCAATTTTTGTGATTTTCTGCATCTATTACAAGAGTGGATACTAAATTTGAAGGATAACCATGTGACAAACTGGATTTGACAGCTAGATTGGACTCTAGTACAGATTGAGCAGTTACAGCAGGTGAACAACAAATTCACCTGCACAATAGACTTTTGGATTGATAGTATTGTTGGAGGGTTCATAACAGAGTTTGTAGTTGACACAGTGAATTCATACAGCGCAACAGAGAAAGAACTTCTACGCGGACCTCAAGGAAGGTACATTCAATCATTGTATACTTCTAATAAGATATTATTATATAACAAAGGTGTAATGAAAATGGAATTAGATAGCTAAACTTCCCTATGTGCACAGGGAGAAGGGGGGAAGCACTGACAAAGAGGGGATAAATGGAAGGAGGTGGATATAAAGGCAAGAAGGAGGAGGAACCCTTAGACTTGATCATGATGGATGATGAATAGATCAAGTGGATCTTGGCGTCATCAGGAAAGATGCATAGTGGAGTACCCTACCAATATAAGGTGAATACCAAGAAGATAGTTGTAGACGTGAGGGAGGGCTTGCCTAGTGATGAGGAAGAGGATCTTCGGGCTATGGAGCAGATTGAGGAAATCCTGCGTGCAACATATGAGAGGAAAATGAGAGGTCCAAGAACGAGAGGAGAAGGCATCCATCCTATCCATATTAATGTCAGTGTGTAACCCATAAACCCATTTGTGACTAATACACCAAAGAGAACACCACCGTTTAGACAACCAAAGTTCAGAGGAAGTCCGATAGCAGGAAGCAAATCTACACAAGGAGAAACAACTGGAGGATCCAGTTCAGGCAACACTAGTCAAGTATCTACACCGCGCAGAGGAGGTAGTAGTTCAGTATTTAGAATGGCAGGATAGGATCCCACTATCTAATTACCAGAATTTCGGGAAGAAGCAGCAGAAGAACCTGAGAAGCATTTGTTCATTTTTGTAAAGATCTGGGAAATAAAACAATTCATTAATGAAGATACTAAACTTGCGCAACTAGGAATTATGCTAAGAGACTGCACACTAGACTGGTACATGAGTCTAGACACAAAGAGTGCCCCAGGAATGACAAGGACATTAGCCGACATTAAGAAGTTATTGATTAATGAGTTACAGAAGCCGAGCTCTAAGGATCAATACATGAATGAGATGATCAAAATCAGACAGAAACCAGGAGAATCTGTATGGGAGGTTGATAAGATATTCAAGTGATTGAAGGGAAAGATCAAATACCTTATGACTAATATGCAACATCGACACTTTTTTTTCAACTCACTAATACCACACTTAAAATATCCCTTATGACAACAGAAGTTTAAGACGCGGGCAACCTTACAACTGGAAGAGAATCAGTACCAGCAGATGGACCCAGATATCGAAGAACTGAAGGAGGATTTGAAGAATATAACATTTCAGTTGAACCCGAATAAGAACAAAGACAAATGAGAAGTTGTTTGGTGCACCACATGCAGGATGAAAGGAAACCACAAGAATGAGTTCCCAACATTCACGCAGTATATGGAAGTAGGTATTCCAAACCCATTATCAATGGGAGGGATATGGTGCGAAATATGCAAGAAATCGAGTCATGACCCTTACCACTGCATGATGATGCAGAAATACCAAACTATCCTAAAGAGTTCATATTACACCTTTTGCAAATCAATGGGACACGATGATAAAGATTGTAGAATTATAGAGCTGATGCAAGAAATAACATTAGATGCATATAGGGTATAGGCTGAAATGATGACTGGGCAAGCAACGCCACAGTTCAATCAGGCCCCGACTCCATACAACACTATGCAGTAGTAGTATAACACTACACAACAACCATAAATTAATGCGCAGCCACAGTACAACCCAGCACAACCCCAATACAATACTGCGCATTACAATTAGGCACCACAGTATAACACACTGAGAGGTGATCGAGTAGGCTACCGAGGAGGAGCACGAGAAAGAGGAGGTTTTAGACGAGGTCAAGGGCCATTCACATGTCACAATTGTTAGCAACTAGGACAGTATGCAAGGGAATTTCCACTCCTACCAGCGACTTGTATGTATTGTCGTGCATCAGACCATGATACAGAGGAATTCCATACACTACTAGTAAATATTCAAGAAAAGAGGAACCAGAACAATCAAAATGTCCAGTGGATTTCAGCCAAATCAAGGGATGATGGACGAAACATCTACATAGTCACTCGTGGAGGAACAAAAATAGGAAATGACGCAGTTTGACAAGAACCAACGCAGAACCAATGGGTAAAGAATAACATTGAGGCCAGTAAGCAGTTCGACGTGCAAAAGGAAAAGGAGATCTTTAAAGAATCCAGACAAGAATTTTAGAAGGAGGACACAATGTCAACTTCAACTACACAGCAAAGAAAGGAAACCCCAAAATATGATATGCCGCCATCACTGGATCATACCAACGGAATGCTGCCCATGGGACAAGTAAGTACAATCAAAGGCTTTTTGCAATCATGTGTGAAAGTATTAAGTGATCCTTCATCAGTGAAAATACTGCAAAACATACTAGAAAAATGTAGTAGTGAGACAGACAAAAAGCCAGAACCAGAAACCGTTAACCATCTACACACAAGAAGAACAAGTAGGGAATTTAGACTGAATGCTAACATTGGGGATTTCAACATGGGAGACATTATATTAGATATAGTATCCGAAGTGAATGTATTACCAAAGAAGACATGGAAATGCATGGGAGAGCCAACACTGGGATACTCAAATGTCCAATTGAAACTAGCAAACCAACATAGATTCCTACCAATAGGTAGACTGAAAGGAATGACAATAGATCTTGATGGAGTGCGTACAAAATCAGACTTTAAATTCATTGAAATAGTAGGCGACACAACACCTTACCCGACATTGCTTGGTCTAGATTGAGCGTTTGACAACCAGGCCATAATCAATTTGAAAACCATGAAAATGACATTTGAATCCATAGAATACAGGGTCATAACGCCATTAGATCCATCAGAAGGGGAGAGGTTCATAGAACCCACTTGTTTGGACTTAGAGGAAATCAACCAGTTGTACAAAACAAGTACGGGCGATGAGGATTACGTAAACCCAAATACAGATGGGGTACTTAGTTGGTGGAACATTACTTCATGTGCAACAGACTCAGATAACGGGTTGGAAAACTGACAACAGAGGTTACATGAAGTATCCACGAGAAGATGTGTAAGGATAGACTGCACAATAAAGTGGGTAGGCACATAAATCAAAGAACCACCCAGTTTCCATGGACTAAATGATCTGGAAACATTCATAACACAATACAAAGACGATGTCTTAGAGAATCAGAGACTACTATCGCTGGACTTAGAACTAAAGGCCACAACCGCAAGATGGTGGGGCGCACACAAAGAGACAATCACAAATTGGTATCAATGTAAGAGGTTATTGCGCATAAGGTTCGACGCAGAATAAATAAAAAACAAAAAACATAAATATGAAGGACATGGGACCCCAATGGAACACTTGAAGGTGTACAAAATGTTGTGGACGAAGACACCATTGGAGGAATGGCCTCATCACTTCATACATACTCTCTAAGGAATACCATCGAATTGGTACACAGACTAGGAATTGTGCAAAGGCACTACGACATGGAGGACATTGCAATAGAACTTCACAGTCACTTTCTCATTTTAACATGAGAACCCTAACATAGATGCAACCCTCAAATGGATCAGAGGAGTGATATACATCAAAGAACCAAAAATATAATTTATCACAGAAGAGAAACGACGAAATAAGAAGATGGTCAAGGAGTTGTTGTCATGTTACCATGTATAGGAAGAAGAACCAAATGAATATGATCGACACGATATTCATATCGAAGAACCAGAAGTTGAAATAGATGTGGAAGGACCACCCATAGATTCATAAGTAATTTCCACGCCAATCAAGGTAAAGAAAGTTAACATCGGGACAACGGAGCAGCCCAAAATGGCCAGCATTGGGGATTATTGGGATGAGCAAATAGTAGAAAGTATCACAGAGTTGTTATGTGAATACAATGACCTCTTTCCCACAACATTTACATAGATGAAGGGCATAGACGAAGAACTAGGAGAAATGAAGATACCACTTAGACCTGACGCGAGACCTATCAGACAACGACCCTATAGAATGAACCCCATATATAAACAAAAAGTTAAAGAGGAGATCAATAGGATGCTCGAAGCTGGAATCATCGAACCAGTTGAGGAGTCAAAATGGATAAGTCCAATGGTAGTGCAGGACAAGAAATAGGGAAGAGGAATTAGGATATGCGTTGAATTGAGGAAGTCGAACAATGCATTCCTATACGACCCGTTCCCTACACCATTCACAGACAAAGTTCTAGAGAATGTGGGAGGACATGAAGCATACTCATTCATTGATGGATTCTCAGGCTATCATCAGATTAAGATAGCATAGGAAGATAGACATAATACCACGTTCACGACAGAATGGGGATCTTATCAGTACACAGTCATGCCATTTGGCCTAAAGAACGCACTAACAATATTTTCCAGAGTGGTCATCGCAACATTTAAAGAATTCATCCATCAGTTTATTGAGGTATACCTGGATGATTGGAAAATATATAGCCTATTGAAAAACCATGTGAAAGTTTTTCGGCTGATGTTAGAAAGATGCAGACAATGCCAGATATCACTGAACATCAAGAAATGCATATTTGGAACACCATTTGGGATACTATTGGGCCATATAGTATGCAAACAAGGTTTATTGGTCGATTCGGCAAAGATCACAGTCATTGTTAACTTTCCACCATCGAGAACAACTCATCAGCTAAGAGTGACATTAGAACACACAAGAAACTACAAGAAATTCATCAAAGGCTATGCACAAATTACAACACCCATGGAAAATCTGTTACGAAAGGATTCAAAGTTTTAGTGGAACGACGAGTGTCAACACGGTCTGGATATTTTGAAGGAAAAGATGGTTACCATGCCGATATTAGTATTTCCGGACTGGGAAAAGACATTCCATCTGCATGTAGATGCATCAACGATAACACTTGGAGCTATCTTAGCACAACCAGGAGCGGGAGACTTGGATCACCCGATAGCATTTGCAAGCAGAAATTTATCAGACTTAGAATAGAATTATAACATGACAGAAAGAGAAGTCCTAGCCATGGTCTATGCACTACATAAGTTCTTGCATTACTTATTAGGAAAACACTTTAAGATGTTCACAGACCACTCAGCCCTGAAATACCTAGTCAACAAGCTAGTGTTGGGGGGAAGAATCTGTCGATTGTTACTGTTGTTTCAAGAATTCGATTTTGAATTAATAGTTAAACCAATAAAATTGAATGCAGGACCTGACCACCTGTCAAGGGTCACAAATGGAGAAGAACCTTCAAACGTAGAAGAAAAATTTATGTATGCACAGTTATTCTCAGTACATATTGTTGATGAACACTTCGCAGATATCATTCAATACTTGACTATAGGTACTGTGCTGCAAGAATATACCATTGTGAAGAAGAAGAATCTAGTAGTCTGTGCAACTGAATATCAATCGATTGCAAGACACCTATATAAAATGGACGTAGATAACATTTTGCGAAGATATGTATTAGAGCATGAAACACCAAGAATTTTAGCAGAAGCCCACAAGGGAATCGCAGGAGGGAATTATGCAGGGAAATATACCGCACAGAGGGTATTACGTGCAAGACTATGGTGGCCAATGATTCAAAAAGACTCGAAGGAGTACTGTCAAAGATGTGATGTGTGTCAAAGGGTAGGCAAATCAAATAGAAGAGACGATATTCCACTACAACCACAAGTAAAATTACAAGCATTTGACAAATGTGCAATAGACTTTGTGGGCCCAATTAACCCACCAGCCAAAAGGACAGGGGAAAGATACAATATTACAATGACGAAATATCTAACAAGATGGGCGGAAGCTGCACTAGTAAACTATTGCAGCGCAAAGACAACATAACACTTTTTGTTTGAACAAGTAATAATGAGATTTGGGTGCCCAAGAGTCTTGGTGAGTGACCAAGGCACGCACTTCATAAACAACACCATCTACGCAATTACTGAAGAGTTTGAAGTCCATCACCAGAAGATCACACTGTATCACCCACAGGCAAATGGCACAGTGGAAACCTTCAACAAAATCCTGGAGAACACATTGACAAAGATTTGTAACGTTAACAAAGGCGACTGGGACCTCAAAATGCCAACATTATTATGTGCATATAGGACTACATGAAAAAATATGATAGGGCACACACCATTCAAACTGGTTTATGGCCAAGAAGCAGTAGTGCCATTAGAAGGTTTAGTACCCAGCTTGCACATAGAATCTATCACACAAATGACAGAACGAAGCACAGTACAGGAGAGACTGAATCAACTATTGACCATGGAGGAAGACTTAATCTTGGTAGGATTCCATCAACAAGTGTAGAAAGCAAGAGACAAAGCTTGGCACGATTGACACATCAAGAGGAAAACATTCAAGGAAGGAGATCTAGTACTGATGTATGACAACAAATCGCTTCGGCACCTGGGAAAGATTAGAATGCATTAGTTAGGACCATACGAAGTAAAATCTGTCACAGATGGAGGAGTTGTACAACTAAGAGATTTAGAAAGATCATAACTCAGAGCAATGATCAATGGGATACAATTGAAGTTGTATAAGGACAGTTGACCACCCACCGTGTAGTAAAAAAAAAAAAAAACATGAATTTGACAAAGGTAGGGGCAACGGTTATATGCAAAGGAAAAAAACAAGAGGGAAAAGGAAAATCAGCAAAAAGCAGTACGATAGGATTACACTAGGTAGAATTAAAGAACGACAAGGACTGATGGGACATCACATTAATCGCGCCAACTAGAGACGACAAAGCAAGCGTAAAGGAAAGTACGAAATCGTCATAGGTACATTGAACCCACAGTTATGGTGCATTAAATGCATAATGGAGGAAGCATCCTCGACAAGCTTCATGACAATCCCATACAACACGTGAGCACGGGAGAAGCTAGCCTATTCGTGAAAGGAGAACAAAGAGACAATAATAGCAGCCAACACGCACAAAGTGAGACTACAGAGCTCACAGAAGTTCTTCGAACTCAACAAATGTTCAACACTCACCTCTATGGAACCACCGAAGCTAGTAGAATTAGTCCAAACTTCCAGACTGACTAGGGTTCAAACTAGGTCACGAGGACCATTGGAAGAAAATGAACAACAACAATTGGAGATCGTCGATATCGACAAAATCCCATCCTTAGAGACAGTACTGGTGAATTCTACATAGATTATGGAAGAAATTGAGCAACCACAAGCAGAGGCCATGAAAGTGGATACTTCAGTAGTGGCGCAGGAGCCTGAGAACAAGGAAGAAAAAACCCAAAAGGAAGTGTAACCAGAGAGCACTGAAGAAACCCTGGAAGTTAATGAAATGACACAAAATTTGGAAGCAATAGTTGAGCTAGACGAGTCTCAAACGACCATCTCAGGACAACCAGAAGGGGAGACTACAAAAGATGCCTTGTCTTAGTAAGAATGGCTGGTAGGGGAGAAATTGAAAGTTGTTGGACCTTCGAGCCATCAAACGTAGCGGGAAGACAAAGTATTGATACCGAGCTCACCCTATAAGAAACATGCTGCATAAATTGTTCTACCACACATACCAAATGGAGTACAGGGAGGACTGGACCTACTGGGCAATGTCAAGAATCTCAAATATTCATACTATGACCTATCAGATGAAACCAAGTTCCTGAAACTTGTGCGCAGGGTATTTATAGAGACCATCTAAGTCACAAATCGGCTGGGAGAAGCAATTAACCAGCCATACCAGTGGGCTCTTAGGCTAGACAAAACAAGAATCGTAGGTCTGTTGACTCTACCACATTTTGGCAGAGGCCAGTACGCAACATCTTGCGTCAAGCAGCTATTAGTAGTCACACATGGAGGGGACATATGGCTGGACAAACCTGTCACCATAACTATTGAGCTGATCGTGCAAATAACAGGGTTACCAACCCGAGGTATGGATCCCGCGTTGATTTTGGACGAAAAATCCAAGGAGAAAGCGTTGGCATAGGAAATGAATAAGAATTATGGCACCACCAAGGGAACGAGAGGCATCATGATCAAACAAATCAACAATGTAGCCACACAATTGGGTGCAAAAATCTTATCCTGCAAATTGATAAGAAAATGCCACAAATAATTGGGAGTCATTGCAGTTGCATCTCAGTACGCAGAAGGCACCTCAATGAGCTGGGCTCCATATCTATTGAATTTATTCCAAGAGGACTGCAAGGATGTGCAGGACCTAGGCACATAATTCCATTACTCATGGTTGATTACACTAATAGCCTTCATGGGATGGCGAGAACCAGGGTATGTAATTTTTTGTACCAGACCATAGCCAACGAGAGCGAGGTATATATTTCTGAGATTTGGGACGCATGCTAAGAATAAGAGGTAGAATGGGATCATATTTTAAGCATACCTACGTGACATACAGGAAGTTATCATCCAATCATGGATAATAACACCAGAGGTCGTCGTGCGATATGGGAACATCGCCAATTTCTAGGCCACATGAAAAACAATGTGGATACAACCAAGGCAGGACCCAGATAAATAATGGCTACATATGTGATATTTCATCACAGAGGGTGACATCGAAATGGTCATCAGCGAATGGCCCATTGAATTGAGAATCCCAGCCATTACCCGGGAAGTACCGGAAAGAAAAACAGAAGGAGAGGCAGAGCAGGTAGAAATGCAACCTCCGAAAATCCAAGTGCCCAAGAAACCAAGAACAAGCCAAGGAAAGAAAACTTAGGAATACGAAGGATCAAATAAGACAGGAACCTAGAAGAGGAAGAACGACACTACACCGTCGACGAATGAACAACATAAACAGGCTGAGGAAGCACAGGAGACTGCCCCAAATCCCAACACGCAGGATTCAGGGGGAAAGAAGAGACCAGTAACATAGATAGGAGGTGGGTGCAACAAATAAAAGGTGAAATGAACATCAATAGAATATATGATCACGGAGGACGATGGGGAAATGATTGCCAGAATGGTCTAGGATTGCCTAGCAGAAGATTTCGATCATGCAACACATCACAGGGATAAACTGCAAAAAGAATTGGCAGAAATGGGGTAGTTCCTCAAGAAACTTAGGGAAGTCCAGATAGAAAGTAGTAGTAGAGGCATAGAGCCATCAGTACCACATACTAACGACAGAGTGGAGGTAGAAGAAAAAGACCTAGTCCACTCATTTCCACATGCAAATGCAATAGTGTACATCACACCTAGAATGTTGTGCATGGATGAAATCGTGGGGCAGACACCCTTGAAGGATATAAACCACATCCAATTGGTCTTGACATGGATGCCATAAAGGGAACTACACAAGTTATAGGTGAGCGTCGATGACAAGGTACAATCTTGTGCACACAAAAGCTTAGTCGAGCTACAACGAGTAACAAAGAAGCAAGAGGCGCTGGAAAAATATTGTGAGCAATCCAAGTTTGAAACTCAGGAGGCAAAAGAACGTAGGAACAAACTAGAATGAAGAGTGGGAGGAATGCTTGAGAAACTCCCAAACACCGCGCAAGGAAATGAAATCCCAGTAGCAGAAAATATCGATGAGATTGTGCATGCCATCGAGCAATAACAAAAGGAAATCGAGAATCTTCGAGAGAATCTCACACCAAACACCCCACCAATAGTGAAGGAGAAAATGAAGCATGAAGCAATAGCACAGCTGCAGGAGATAGAGTAGTAGGTTAGCACAGTCGCTGACTTGTTCGATAAAGCAACACAACTTTGGACAAGGTTGGAGGAGGATCCACAGGTCCAACGGTGGGACTAGGAAGAGGAAAGGATCAATGCAGAGATCCAAGAGCTCAAGCAGAGGAAAAATACCATGCCAATCCCAGAATGAGTCAGAGGGACATAGGAGATGAAGAAGATGCAGGCAAAACTCATCACTACGCAAATGCAAAAATAGAAGCACCAGGCTCAAATAGAGCCATTGCAGGAACGAGTAACATAAGTACTCACACAAGTGGAGGAAGCCAAAACACGGATAGCACAGACCCAGGAAAAATGTGCAAGATTGTTGAGTGATGAAGTGGTAGTCCAGGCAGTGGACACCATCAAGGAGAAGACCACGCAGTCACTGAAAAAAGCAATAGAGCTTAAGGAAAAGTTCTAGATGATCACCAAGGAGATCGAGGAAGCTAATAAGGATTAGGTGGATCGGGACGAGCCACATGTCAATGTTGGGGGCATGTTGGCAGCAGGCCAAAGTGGAAAGAAGGATAATCGCGGGGAAAGAAAGCATGCAGAAATTGAAGTAATAGCTGGAGGGAAACATAGCACGTGCACATGCAAGAAAGAGTGCACAAGGAAAGCGACAACTGGAAGTAAGAACAACACACATGCATGGGACGAAGACCTAACATCGATAGGTTTAGGGTTTTTGTAATACATTATAAATGGCTGAAGATCCCGATAGATATAAATCTATATACGTAGGTATAATAGAGGGTTCCATTTTTTGTTGTGTAAAGTTGGTTCTTGATTAGTTTGGATTTGTATTGTTCATACCAGAGATGTACGAGTCGATGTGATATGTAATATTGTTATGAACTATTTTGTAAGATGTTGAGATAGAATAGAGGAGAGAAGGAAGATCTGAGGATTAGATCGTAGGCTGTAGATCCTGGTGTGATCTAGTTCTCTTCACATAGATCTTACCCATCTGAGGAGAATTGTAAGCGTGCGACGTTGGAGATGCAAAACTACCATAATAAAAGAGCCAAGAGCCAAATATTTGTGGACGTATCCCAGGAGGGGGTGAACCACGGTAATACCTACGTAATATGATCAATTCATGTATGTCTTTACTCTCTTTCAGTAGTTAATTGTTGTGCTTAATGAATGAGTTATTATATTGCATGTTTAAATGTTGTTGCGATATTCAGGGAATAGCCATGGAAGTTACCGTATAGTCGGGAATAACAATAGGTTGCAATTACGATTTATAACAAATGCTTTGAAATATGGATCCCTTATTTCACACTCAATCCTAGGTTGTAAACACATGAGTCTTACAACCACCCAATTAAAGCTATCTCGGGTGAGACTGTACGATGCATTCTGTGCATTGTGTTGCCTTCTGGATCACCAGGAGGGCCTATAGTTTTAGAGGATTTTGTTGAAAACCTGAAAGACATGAACCATGGTTCAATAAATCAGATGGTAGACAAGGAAGAAGATAATAACCAACAGTCGACAAACACACTATTCTAAAATAAATAAAATACATGGGCTCCAAAGGAGCTTATTTATGTACATTCCTATACTAATTTATTGTTTACATAGTGCTAGGTGAAAGAAAACTTCCACCATAGTCATTCAAGTAACTTCCTAACTGAAAGCTCATCTACTATGTCAGTGATGAATAAAAGATGATGCAGTCGTGACAACAGAACGATTACATCCTTCAGATTTCCTCCAGATGGCAATGGTGGGATCATACCTAGAGGCTTAAAATAATGGAGGAAATGCAACTGCATGTACTCCCCCACAGGTTCATAGAATGAGTGGAAAACTCCATAAAATTTGTAGCAGAAAGCCTACTATGTTCCACAGCTGCTCACGCATGGCTGAATGTCTCTGACAAGTGAATTTGGGTGAAAGGATGGTGCAGGTTGACTTCTCTCAGGCGATGGCTTCTCACTTATAGGCTCAGAAAAGGAACCAACATTCACTTCTGTTTCTCATTTTCTTCTTCATGGATCTCCCAAGGATCAAATTCATAATCATCATAAATAGGACCAATGGAAAATTTCTTCTCTTCGTCTTTTGCAAGCCCGGGATGGTTGATTTCCTTGTGATAATTTTTGTTAATGAATAGAGGACAGGGCTCTGCTGTATGTTCTTGGAAATCCTTCATATCCAGCTCAAAACTTGATTCATAACTATCATATACAGGTTGGATTCTCCCCATGCTATCAAGATGTGATGTAGGGATCTACTACTCTTCATCTGAATAATCATGAAAGCTGGGTAAGCACAAAACTCCTCCATCTTGCAAAAATGGAACGATCTTCCAATCCTTCTTTAAAATCCTAAATGTAAACACATCATGGGAAATCTCGTGAAGAAAAAGAGAACAATCCTCTTCCACAATGGCTTCTTCCTTTAAATATGAGACAACATGCTCATCAGGGATAGAAAATAATGCCTCTAGAACTATCATATCTTCAACACTACCATCATCAGTAGGGCTTCCAAGAACATTTGCCTCAAGAACTGGAAAATCCTCTGAACTTTCCTCAAATTTGAACCTTTCTATCTTGGCAGAGAGTGATTTTACCAGCTCCATCAACCTACCCAAAGCATATTTTTCCTACTCATGGTCCTCATCCTCACAGACATCATTATACACAACCATATCTTGATCGATGGCTTCATATTCCTCACAACAATTATGACAAATAAACTCAGAGGAATAAAAATTTTGAAAATGCCTACTGAAGACTGCATGAAATTCCCCCAGTGAGGAGATGCTAGTAGGGGGTAAGGAGTGGTACCATTCATGAGAATCCCCTACTAACGAGAACATAGAAATATTCATTAATACATCCTCATGATGTATCTCCCATTGGTGCATGAGTTCATGAAACTCACGGAGATGTTGGGCAAGGTTTTTCTCTTTACGCTCTCTAAATATGGGCAAATAATCACTCCATTCATCCATAGTAGGGACAACATTAGGAAAACCAAGAACAACAAAAGAATTGAAGGGAGCAAACCTTTGAGCTAAGATTTTCTCCATTTCAAACCAGTGGAGTCACCAATAAATCCTTTAATCATGGAGTCACCAGGTGAATGATATGCAAAATGAGTGTGTATGGTCTTTGTTCACCATCAAAGACCATATCTAATCGTTGTGTTCTTCCAGGGAGCTTCAGGTGTAGCTAGAAGCAGCCACACTGACATAGTGGAGTCGCCTGAGTGGAGTCGCCAGGTGCAAGCGCAGTATTCAAAGGTTCCGATATTTGATGCACCTTCAGAATCATAAATTCGTTGTCGTTCTACCCAGGGAAAGGTATTCAATTTGTTCCCCGGTAACAGTGCCATAAATGTTAGCACCAAAAGTTGCCTTTAGATTGCAGAAAAGCCAAGCCCGATACCCATTAGATTTATATGGTAGATGTTGGTTTATATGGATGGAGGTCAACGAACAAAACTTAGAATATGAATGATGTTCAACACAAAACCGAATAGGAAATGCACAGGGACGTGAGGGCCACATTAACTCCAGTCAGGAAACTGAGTTAAAGAGAGAGTAGAGGAAAGACTTAGTGAGAAATATGAAGGAGACTGCTATGGGCATCCGGCCTTCCAACAAATCTGAGAAGAGAGACCCGAACTCAAGAGAATTCTTGAGCTCAAGCTCAGACACTGAAATATGCCCAAATGACATAGTTACAGTTACAAAATGATCAAACCTCCATCATCCTGCAACTGCAATAGCTCGAATGGATCTTCCATGCCCAATCCATTCAATGCGAGAAGGAAAATATAACACAGGGAAATGAATAAAATTTACCATGATACTGCTATAATCAAACCTCCATTAGAACAGTATAATGATCCTCGACTGGATCATCCATGCTCGAGTGTTTTAAACAAATTTTACAGACAAAATGAAAAAGAGGTAAGTTGACTTCTATTAACATAAAAGTCTCAAATCGATTACATAACCAGAGAATAACTCTGGTAGAACAAACATTACATATAGGAGCTCTGGTCGACTAAAGACCATTACCAAATAACAGAACTCCATACATATACTCAACAAATTTGTAAACAACAATAGAGGCATGCTTGAGCTTCCATGGCGTTGTGTCTTCTCGGTCAAACATTGCATGCAGTCTTCTCTGCTCACGCATCCTTTTGTCAGACGTAAATTTTTACGTCTGAACTTTCCCTGTCAAACTGCCCATGCAACTTCTATGTTGCACACAAGATCAGACTATATGCGCTGACAAAATGCCTCACGGTCAGACTTTTCTTACTTTCCATTCATGGGGGGAGACAATTTTTCAACCACCTCCCCCACCTTCATAACTTCTTCATCAGGATCGGGACGGGCGAGAGTCAACTCTGCACCTGGAGAATTTGGATAAAATGCATATGGTGGGTTTTTAAATCCCCTTTCTCACATATTTTCCGCCCAGGGGCCAAATCCTTAGGGAAAACACCCCCTTTACAAAGATATGTTCTAACATGACCAATATATAAATATGAATACTAAAATTATTAATTACCTTAATGAAGGTATTCCAATCATGTGTTTTTACCCCACCAAATTCACCTTTCATTGTTAAGATATTCTTGATGTTTGAACAAAAACCCGTGGGAAATTTAATTTTTTGAATGACCTCTTTTACACCATTTATTTTTTGCTATGTTAATAACCATGGAAGGTTATTTTGGTCTCCATCGTTATTTGATCAGATCAAACTTTGCATTGCATGATTGGCTTCTTGATTGTCATTACAAATTTTGACAATTTTTTCTTTATCCCTCCTGCCATCTATGATTTGTCATAATGTTTCTGTCATATTCTTCCCGATATGCATTGTATCAAATAAATGAACTATTTTTAGGTCCTTATAGTAAGGAAACCTCATGAATTGAGTGGGATAACATTTCATTCCTCGTGGAAGCCCATTATTATTACCTTCACGATGACGACATTGATGAAGCATAAAAAAAATCAGAACACTATTTATCAAATGCGGTAAAATAAAATGAATAATTAAAATAAAATTTGAAAACATGATTCCATTTACGATACATAAACAAAATGCATACCTCGAGGATTAATTTTGTCATATGCCAACTTCCATAGGTGAGGTGTCATTCTTTGTGGTTTTAGTCCAGTCTCTTGTTTCCAATTGAAAATATATTTTTCAGTAGTACGATACTTATGGTTCTTAGAGAGGAAGTGTCTGTACTCATCAAACACCTCATTTTCTAAAAATTTTGACCGACGAGATTTCATCTTAGGACCACAAACTAGACATGCAAATTTACCCTTTGTTTGAAGACCTGCAATAGATGGATTAATATACGAAATGATTATTTAAACAACATGCATGATATATTCAATTAGTTATATACTATTCAAGCATGCAATATGTAACGTTACATACCACCAAAATGTGTTAGTCCTGGGGCATCATGAATTGTCCATAAAATTATTTCACGACATTGAAATCTCTTCTTCTCAATTGGTTTACAGATGTCATACATAGTGATGTCCTCCCGTAACTTTAGTAGCTCGTCGATAAGAGGCTCGATATACACATTCATATATTTAACTTGGTACTTACCTAATTGTTTTAAATTACATGAAATTACTGCATGGTATGTATATATATGTAAATAAATAAATAAAATATGTTATGAAAAAAAAGAGAAAAATGAAAATTTTAAATTCGAAAAATTAATGTAAACAAATACCTGGAATAATCATTGTCAACATTATGTGCTCCCTCTTTATTGAAATCCAAGGAGGAATGTTATTAACAAAAATAGGCCACATTGAGTAAACAGATCAAAGCTCTCCAAATGGATTAACACCATCAGTTTCCAATGAAATCCTAACATTACGAGGTTCATCTGTAAATTATGGTCATTTTGTAGCAATTTACTTAAATGCATAACCATCTACAGGAATTCAAAGAACACCATATTCAATTCTCTTTTGTGCATGGTAATCCATAAACTGTGCTATGCTTTGGCACCTAAACATGAATATGTCGGAGAACCTTTCGATGGACCATTTTTGTTACTTGATCGGTTTGATATATACTGATACCACATATCGGTCATTCTGTTTTTGATGCATTTTGTCCATAATATATAATATGATCATCATGACATGCATCTATACTTTGATACTCCATTCCATTGTCTTTCATAAGGGCATGTAAATCTCAATATGTGAGAGGTAAAATATTTGACGAGGGTAACAAAAATTCACCTAACAATCTAAAACATAAAAAAAAAATTAGTTACTGTAAAGAATAGTAATTGTAAATATTGCATTTTTATTTTACACATTAATTAACACTAAAAAAAATGGGGAAAAGTCAACCTTTATGTAGATGTGATGAAACATATTACATACCTTAGGATCTGTGTCATACAAGTGTTCGAAAAATGATTCGTAACCTTTAATTTCATCGACAATAATGTAGTGGAGAGAAGATTTTCTTTTGACCCTTTATAAAGTTGTTTATTTTTCTTTTCAATCAGAGGTTCATCATAAATACCATCACTATTGTCCCCATGATCCTCATATGGATGACTGAATAAGTCTTGGATCATTTGATTTGTCCCATCATCTTGAACTATGTTATTATTGTCATCTACTTCCATGGGATCATTAAGTTTATTTTCATTATCTGCTACAAGTTTTTCATTTGTACATCATTTATGCTACTACTTAGTGCTTTGTGCATAAAGTTAGGGGGGAAATCTAACTTTATAATTACAAACAGTCATGAAAAATTAGTGCATGTATAAAACAATATAAAATTTTGAGAATACAATGAATATTAAAACAAATAATGAATGTATATATAGCTAATTACCTTGGGACGATATTCATTTGATCCCCTGTCCATATGCCCATATTTTATACAATGTTTTTTAGTTGTTGCTATTATAAATCTTTCGAGATGACTAGTACAACAATTTTTGCAAGGGCAATAACATTTACCATCACCCTTTTCACCCTCTTTAATTTTTCCCCCACCTATAATGTTTTTTGACAATTTTCCCCATAGACATATACTGAAAAAAATACCTGTTTTTTGTTCGCCAAGAAGACCAACTTATACCCTTTTTGAACTGTCATTATTATAGCAAACCTGTCGCAACATCCGTAAAATGCAACATATTTATAGATTTTATAACGTCACAATATCGACGATCATTGACCAAGTCAAAGTTGACTTGGTCAAATACTAGGTGACTGTTGGGATGATGAAAACCTAGTTTCCATAATGTCACAAGTGTGACGAATATTTCACCAATGTCATAAGAACGACGTCCTCCTACTGATATGGATTTATGTAGGAACATAATGAAATACAGAAATACACATAAACGCAGAGATGCAGTGGAAATAAGATTTTATTTCATTAATAACAAATGACTGAAATATGCTTACAGACAGAATGGAAATAAACTAGCTAGGGCGCTGGTAGCTTATCTCTGAGAAGAGATGTGGCTGCTACTCGCATCCATGAGAAGATGATCAAAATGAGGCTCTAGAGGCATTTTTAAAATAGACGAGAATGCCAAAAGTCATAGACATCCAAAAAAACCTAACCCTAGGAGATGAAGCGCCAAAAGTCATGTGGGCCCCGTTTGGGTAAGTTAGTACATCAACTTCCCGGGGTCGTAACTTTTGCATACAATCTCTGTTTTAGGCGTGTGATAGCTCGTTGGAAAGGTATCGTCG